>CM044018.1:28739023-29111322 GCA_024085815.1 Flaveria linearis
TACTCTACAGGTAAATGACAACCCTTTCCATAGACCAAACCGATAGGGAGTGGTTCCAATAGGCGTTTGTAAGCGGTACGATACGCCCACAAGGCATCATCTAGTTTAGTTGACCAATCCTTGCGATCGGGTCGTACCGTTTTTTGCAAAATTTCTTTGATTTGCCTATTAGAAACCTCTACTTGTCACTTGTTTGTGGATGTATGGTGTTGCAATTCTATGGTCAACACCATAACGTTTTAGAAGTTTGCAAAGTTGAAGTTTTGAAATGTGATCCCCCATCGCTTTATCACGCGAGGGATACCAATCTTGAAAAAATGTTGGTTTGGACAAACTTGCATACTACCTTATGGTCATTGGTCTTGGTGGCGATTGCTTCTATCCATTTAGAGACATAATCGACCACCACCAAGATATAGAGATTACCAAAAGAGTTTGGAAAAGGGCCCATGAAGTCAATGCCCCAAACATCAAAGATTTCCACCACCAAAATTGGTTGCATAGGCATTTCATCTCTTCTTGTCACACTCCCCATTTGTTGGCATCTTATGCAATTCGTGGCAAATTCATGGGAGTCTTTGAAGATGGTCGGCCAATAAAAACCACAAGAAAGGACAGTGTGACCCGTCTTTTGTCCACTGAAATGTCCTCCACATGCCGATTCGTGAAGCATGCTCAATACACATGGGATCTCCTCATCCGGTAGACATCTTCGGATGATCTGGTCGGCTCCAACTTTGAAAAGATCCGGTTCATCCCAAATGTAATGTTTTGCTTGAGCCTTGAAGTGTTGTTTCTTTCTTCTACTCCATCCTTCCGGCAATGTACCTGTAGCCAAATAGTTTGCAAAATGGGCGTACCAGGGGTTATTGGTGGTGATAGACATGATGTATTCGTCCGGGAATTGTTCATTTATCTCGGCGTGGTATCTTCTTCCAACGGTTGAATTCTTGACAAATGATCCGCTACTACATTTTCACTTCCTTTCTTATCTCGGATCTCAAGATTGAATTCTTGCAATAACAAAATCCAACAAATAACCTTGGTTTCGCGTCCTTTTTCTCCATGAGGTACCTAACAGCAGAATGGTCAGAATAGACAATAACCTTGCTACCCCATATATAAGACCGAAATTTATCTAAAGCATATACCACCGCAAGTAATCCTTCTCAGTTGTTGTATAATTCAATTGGGCATCTGAGAGGGTTTTACTTGCATAGTATATGACAACGGGTTTCTTATCAACCCGTTGACCCAAGACAGCCCCAATAGCATAGTCACTCGCATCACACATTATTTCAAAAGGCAATTTCCAATCAGGTGATTGCAAGATTGGAGCTTCAATTAGTTTTGCTTCAAGATGTTAAAGGCTTTTACACATTCTTCATTAAACTCAAATGGGGCATCTTTTAACAATAGATTACACAATGGTTTGGTTATGACACTAAATCCCTTATGAATCTTCTATAAAAACCGGCATGCCCCAAGAATGACCTAATGCCCTTAACATTAGTGGGGTGAGGTAAAGTGGAAATAACCTTCACTTTAGCATGGTCTACCTCTATCCCACGGCTAGACACAACATGACCCAATACTATCCCCTCTTGAACCATAAAATGGCTCTTTCCCAACTAAGGACCAAATTGGTTTCAACACATCTTTTTAAAACTTTTTCTAATTGAAGCAAACATAATTCAAAAGATGTGCCAAAAATTGAGAAATCATCCATAAAGATTTCTAATGACTCCCCCACCATATCTGAAAGATACTCATCATACACCTTTGAAAGGTGGCGGGGGCATTACATAACCCAAAGGGCATTCGCCTAAATGCAACGTGCCATAAGGGCAAGTAAATGTAGTCTTTTCCTTATCTTCAGGATGAATAACTATTTGGTTATAACCTGAATAACCATCTAGAAAGCAATAAAATTTCTGACCTGATAGTTTCTCAACAATTTGATCAATGAATGGTAAGGGAAATGATCTTTTGAGGTAGCAGCATTCAATTTCCTGTAATCAATACAAACTCCACCCGGTTACTGGCCGGGTAGCTACCTCATTACCTGAGTCATCTTTGACAATTTAGATGCCCGCCTTTTTTGGTACAGTTTGTGTAGGGCTCACCCAAGTACTGTCAGAGATTGCAAAGATGATACCTGCATCTAGCCACTTCAATACCTCCTTCTTGACTACCTTTCTCATGTTTGGGTTCAACCTTCGTTGGGCATCATGTGATGGTTTTATTCCGGATCCGTGATGATTTTGTGCATAACAATTGAGGGGCTAATTCCTTTTAGATCCGCGATGGTCCATCCAATTGCCTCCTTGTTAGCAATCAACACCTCCATCAACGCACCTTCCTGTTCAATGGATAGATTAGAAGCAATAATAACAGGTAAAGTTTCATTCTTACCAAGGAAAGCATATTTTAAATGCTTTGGTAATTCTTTCAATTCAACTTGTGGTGGTTCTTGCAATGAAGGTTTCAACCGGTGTCGATCTTCTCTGGTAGTGGCTCCACTTGAACCGACCATGGTGGTCACTCACACTCCTCATGGCACACTCATTATCTCCCTTCTTCCTCCTCTAGTTGCTTTTCAGTTTCCACTCTCAACCTGTCAAACATGAAACAATCCTCCATTGTGTTTTCCTCATCAACGACCATGTCGCATAGAGGTATACACTCATCAATAATGTCGGCTATGTAGCATTCATCATTAATAGGAGGGTTAGTCACACCTGAAAATACATTAAGCCTCAACCTATGTTACCAAATGTCATGTCAACTGTTCCCGTTTTACAATTGATTTGAGCATTTGAAGTTGCCAAAAATGGTCGACCTAAGATAACCGTAGGTGTTTGGTTTGATCTATAGAAACATAATCAAGTACTAAAAAGTCCACCGGATAGTAAAAACCCTCAACTTTTACTATCACATCGGTAATATCCCACGGGGAAGCTTGGGTGTTAAATCGGCTAATACCACGGTGGTCTTAGCTTCTTGAAGTGGACCAAAGTCGTATTGATCATACAAGCTACCCGGTAAAATACTTACACTAGCACCAAGATCCAAGAGTGCCTTTGTCATTTTGAATTCTCCCACTTGAAGAGATATAATGGGCGCTCCTGGGTCTTGTAGCTTGGGTGGAAGGGCGCCCGAAAGAATAGAGCTCACATTTTCAGTCAAATCAAGCTTTTTAGGGAATTTATGAGCTCTATTTTGGGTACATAGTTCTTTTAAGTACTTAGCATATGAAGGAACTTGCTTGATTGCATCTAAAAGTGGCAAATTAATTTTCACTTGTTTAAAATTCCCACATTTCATCTTGTTGTGGACCTCTCTTCTTTACCACTTTTTGCAAGGGTGCCTTAAGAGCTTCGGGAAAAGCGACGGTATTACCCTCCACCACCTTTTCCTTAGCCTTAGGAGTTTGTGTAACCTCAACGGGTCTGGTTTTAGACTTTTCAGAAAAATTTTCATTTTGACCCGTTTGGTACTTTCACCCTCATCGTCACTTTCATCAGTAACATCTTCCACCACCCTTCAACAAATTAGGGTGGTGGTGGTTTAACACCATTGTCAACTATCTTACCACTACGCAAATTAAGTTTATTGATTGATACCTCGCGTGTGTTTTTAGAATTTGAGCCTTGATGTTGTGGATTCACGGTTGTATCACTTGGCAATCTTCCACCGCTTCCCTTAAGTCGGCCCAAATCTTCGGCTAGTTGACCAACTTGCCTTGTGAGAGCTTCATGTGACTTATCTCTTACTTCATTTGCTCTCTTCATCTCCTTGATGTCATTGTTAGATTCTTTCACCATGTTCATAAGAGCATCTAACTTTGCATTCAACGAGTCATCTCCACCACCTTGGCTTCTCGATGGTCCACCTTGATTATTGTTGTAATTCTTTGGAAGTTACCATCCCGATTGTAGCCTTGATTACCTCCTTGATTGTAGTTGTTCCTTTGGTAGCCACCGTGGTTGTAATTTCCCCCTTGATTGTTCCCTTGGCGGTTTTGATAGCCTTGTCCACCATGATTGCTGGTTGGAAGTTTGGGTTCATTTTGTTTGAAGGATTACCATACCTAAGGTTGGGGTGGTTCCTCAAACCCGGATGGTAAGTGTTGGAGTTCATGTCAAAAGGCTTCCAGTCTCCATAAACTTGATTCACCTCTTCGGTTCCTTGAGCCATGTTTACTTGACAACTATCGGTTCTATGACCAATTTCCCACATTCTTCACAAACCGCGAATTGAACCGCATTTACATCTTTCTTCTTCATGCGAGCTAACTCCCTTTCCAACGCGGCTATTCGATCCTTTGCACTTGAGTCAATGTCGGAGGTGGATTTTGGAATAGGGTGCTTTGCTTTCCTATCTGCGGATTCTTCGGCTCTTGAGTTCTTACTCATCCTTTCAAGGAACTCCCAATCCTCTTCCTCGGGGTTATTCAACAAGGTTCCATTGCTAGTAGACTTAATGTATTTCCTTTCTTCTTTTGTCAATTCGTTCCAAAACTCTTCACTAGCTCCCAAAGCTCAATTTGGTGATGTGGACATTTTCTTATCAACTCTTTGAAATGAGTAAAAGCTTCATGAAGTGGCTCTCCGGATTGTTGTTGGAATGTCCGGATCTCGTCCCTCATTTCATCCGTTTTGGCCATTGAATAGTATTCATCAAGGAAGACTTGTTGCATTTCTCCCCATGTTCGAATACTATTAGCCGGCAAGGTTAAAAACCATTGCTTTGCCTTGTCCTTCAATGAAAATTGGAACAATCTTAAACGCACCTCATCTTGTGAGAAGTTGTGTCCTCCAATTGTGCCACATATGTCGGAGAACTCGGATATATGTGTGTAAGGCTCCTCCGTTGACATGCCATGAAAATGAGGTAAGATGTTGATGTAGTTGGGCTTGCAATCAAATGAACGCCTTCCCGGAGTCGGTGGAACAATAGGAGAGACATTATCCGATATGATGGGTCGGAACCTACCATTTACACCTTGTGTTCTAGCTCGTTGAGGTTGTTGGCGTGGAGGACCATTCACTTCTTGATGCATTGGGTATCTTCTTTGTGGTCCTTGATTAGCTACACCGACAAACTGAGGAATTTGGTTTGGGTTAGCATTCATGTTTGGATTCCTAAATTGGTTTGTCTATGTTGACGGTTGTAGTTGTAGTTCTCATTCTCCATATACCCATGGTTCCATTCATCATAATTATCACCTTGGTAGCCATAATCACCAGCATACCCTCCTTTATTGTAAAACTCCCCATTGCCTTCATTGTCATACTCATAATCATCACTATCACCCGTGTGATAGGTATGAACACTCACCCGCTCGGGTGATTGGTAAGATGGAACACTAAATGGCTCATCGTCATGAATGGCATTTCTTAGCTCATCTAAGTTGGTGGGCCAAAGTGACCCATGGGGTTTTGGTTCACATGTTCAAAAGTTGGGTTACTATGGATATGAGTTCGTCTACGGTTTGGGTTGGGGTTATTCTCATTAATGGGTGGTGGTGGATTTTGTGGAATGCTGTGTTGTGGTGGGGGTCGGTTGTTACTACCTCCCTCCATTTGGTTGGCTCGGTTCCTTCTTGCAAAGCGTTCAATTTCCGGTTCAAACACCAACGGAGAGGTTCTTCGGATGCTCTAGTATGCATGCACTACCTGTGATCTACACAAATAACACACCCAGCATAACAAAGGAAGAGGAATGATGCAAAAATAACCAAACACTTAAACAGAAAATCACAAACTAGTCAACACAATTCTACACACAAAGCGCACTACTCCCCGGCAACGGCGCCAAAATTTGACCGGCTTGTCGCGTGCACTAGTCAAAGATAGTATTGGTATAGTTCCTTAGTAACAAAACTATGTAGCAAATGGTAAGAAGGGTGTCGAATCATAAGGAGTATGTGGTTTGTGTTTAGACTTGAATTGGACTAACGAGTCAATTATGAAGCTTGCTATTTTGTTATAAGAGCTTTGATATATTACTTGAAATGGTGTTGAGACTTTGTCCAACACAAAGGAATGAACAAAACAAAAAGGTTGCTTAAAATTGATTAATAAAACTTGGCAAACTTAGAACAATGGTTAACAAAACAAAGTTTAATAATAAGGTTCACCCCCGGTTGATATCATAAGGTTATGGTTCTACCAATCCAACTAGCTTGCATCCAAGATATGATTTATGCTAACGAGTTCATCATTACAAGGTTTAGGTGTCAAGAATCGTCAACGTTAACACGGACAATAATACACTTCATTACACGAGAACATTCAAACTCCACATCTACATAACACACATGACCAACTCCATTTCTCAAAGACAAATTTCATACTCATTCATTCAATTTGGGAATTCAAGTTAAGCTCAAAGTACTAGCATAAATGTTTCAAGCAATCAATACAAAACACAAGGATGCAATCTAGTTTTCAAATATTAACAAACCATAGTCTTACAATACACGAATCGGGGGAAAACCCAAAAAAGCTTAGCCTCTCATGTGATTGAAGCTTGGAATCCGGGTGATGATCTTGGTTGCAACTCCATAGCACTTGGATTTGGAATGACTTTTATGATGATGAAAATGAGTTAGAGAAGTAGAGAAGAGCTCCAAAATCGCCCAAAATCGTCTCTTCCGCGTCTGCTACTGCCTAATATGTTTTTGCCCTAATTCCTCCCTTAAATGTGGTCAAAACCCGAAGGTTCTGGTCAACCCAGGATAAGGACGTAAGTTACGTCCATAAGGACGTAAGCTACGTCCTCTCCACTTGTGTGCGTCCTGAGCTACTGTCTTACGTCCTCAAATCAGGGAAAATAGGTTAAGGACGTAAGCTACGTCCTTGAGGACGTAAGTTACGTCCCTTGCGAAATTTTGCCTTCAATCTTTCTTTTGTTGTCTTTCCATGTTCCAGATCTCAGCTGTCTTTCTCTAACGCTCAAATTCCTTCCTTTTAGCTCCAAGTGCCTGCGTTTCATAAGCAGGACAAAGTGATTCCGTTCGATAATAATAATATGATAATAATGCATAATTAAACACTTAACCGCATATAAAGCATGAACGCATCACGTGTGCCGGCCATACCTAGACAAATTCGTGATCGAATTCATCGACGACATCTTGATATACTCCAAATCAAAATCCGATCACGAGAATCACCTTCGTCTAATACTCGAACTTCTGAGGAAAGAGAAACTCTACGCCAAATTCTCAAAGTGTGAATTCTGGCTTAATGAGGTTCAATTTCTTGGTCACATAGTAAACAGCAAGGGAATTCACGTTGATCCCGCAAAGATCGAGGCAATAAAGAAATGGGGAGAACCTAAAACTCCTACAGAGATTCGTTCATTCCTTGGTCTAGCCGGATATTATCGACGTTTTATTCCTAACTTCTCGAAGATTGCTGTGCCACTCACTGCTTTGACCCACAAGGATAAGCCTTTTTCTTGGGGGTCTGATCAAGAAAAAGCATTTCAAACCTTAAGCAAAGTTGTGTGAGGCACCGATTCTAACCCTTCCTGATGGAAACGACGACTTTGTTGTCTATTGTGACGCTTTAAAACAAGGTCTAGGTTGCGTTCTCATGTAGGGAGGCAAAGTTATAGCTTATGCTTCAAGACAATTAAAGATTCATGAGAAAAATTATACGACGCACGATCTTGAATTGGGTGCTGTCGTATTCGCACTCAAAATCTGGAGACACTATCTCTATGGCACTAAATGTGTTGTATTCACCGATCATAAGAGTCTCCAGCACATCTTCAACCAGAAGGAGCTTAACATGAGGCAACGACGATGGGTCGAACTACTCAATGACTACGACTGTGAGATTCGTTACCACCCCGGTAAAGCTAATGTCGTAGCCGATGCATTAAGTCGTAAGTGTCAGGTTATGCTTCAAAGTGTTACCATTCAAACTGACCTCTTGACCCGTATACTCGAAGCTCAACACGAATCAGTCACCGAGGGCAACATGTATGAGGAAATGTCATGCGGTGCTGAACTCCAATTGGAAACCAAGTCGGACGGACTACTGTATTTTCTAAATCGACTTTGGATTCCGAATCGCGATAATCTTCGAACAACCATCATGGATGAGGCTCATAAGGCTCGTTATTCTATTCATCTGGGAGCAGATAAGATGTTCATGAATCTTCGGAACCAATATTGGTGGCCCGGCATGAAGAAGGATATAGCCTTGTATGTATCTAAATGCCTCACATGTTCTAAAGTCAAAGCCGAGCATCAACGTCCCTCTGGATTACTCGTACAACCCGAGGTTCCATTATGGAAATGGGAAAGCATATCCATGGATTTCATCACCAAGCTGCCTCATACCGCTGGTGGTCACGATAGTATCTGGGTTATCATTGATCGATTGACTAAGTCGACTCATTTCATTCCAATTCGGGAAGATTATCGAGTCGAGAAATTGGCTCGTATTTACATTAATGAAATAGTCAGTCGGCATGGTGTACCTTTAGATATTATCTCTGATCGCGATGGTCGTTTCATCTCTCGTTTCTGGAAAAGTCTCCAATCAGCTCTCGGGACTCAACTAAATCTTAGCACAGCCTATCACCCGCAAACCGACGGTCAGACTGAAAGAACGATACAAACCCTCGAGGATATGCTCCGGGCTTGTGTCATTGATTTCAGTGGATCGTGGGATTCTCATCTTCCATTGATCGAATTCTCTTACAATAACAGTTACCATACCAGCATCCAGATGGCACCATTTGAGGCCTTGTATGGCCGAAAGTGTCGATCTCCCATCTGTTGGTCTGAAGTTGGTGAATCACAGATTACTGGTCCAGAATTGATACAAGAAACAACCGACAAAATTCATAAGATCCGTGATAACTTGGTCGCTGCTAGAAATCGTCAAAAGCTTTATGCTGATAAAAGACGTAAACCCATGGAATACAATGTCGGTGATCTCGTACTTCTTAAGGTATCACCTTGGAAAGGAGTGATTCGATTTGGAAAGAAAGGGAAGCTAGCACCTCGTTACGTGGGTCCATTCAAAGTGCTCGAGCGAATTGGGAAAGTGGCCTACAAGCTTGAACTACCTCAGGAGCTCAGCAATATACATCCGACGTTTCATGTTTCAAACCTCAAGAAATGTCTTGCCGATGAAAATCTTCACATTCCACTCGACGAAGTCCAGATTGATGAGTCTATGCACTTTATTGAGAAACCTGTGAAAATTATGGATCGGGAAGTCAAACAATCAAACGTAGCCGGATACCCATTGTCAAAGTTCGCTGGGAATCTAAACGTGGCCCAGAATTCACCTGGGAATGTGAGGACCAGATGAAGTCCAAGTACCCTCATCTTTCCTTTCAGCCTCCTCGTGATTTAAAATTTCAAAACGAAATTCTTTAAAGTAGGGGAGACGGTAACATCTTGTATTAACGTTCATTCTTATCAACGTGAAAGCTTATAATGTTAACTAGAAGCCACACACTTTAGACTCTCTTTTTACCTCTAATGGCTCTACCATTGCACATAAAGTAAACACTAAAGCGGTCAGCTTAATCGATGATGAATTTTCTTCTTTTGATACTTTATCAAGACCTGAAAGTTCTCCAGGCAGCCTCATCTTGTCGTCTCAGCCTCATCGTAAACAAATTTCGGGACGAAATTTCCTAAAGCAGGGGAGACTGTAACCACCCGTATTGTTTTACATATTAACTTCTGTTGATATTTGTTAATAATACAATCATGGGGATTTCAATTATAAAGCTTTCGATAATAATAAATAATAATAATAATAATAATAATAATATAATAATAATAATAATATAATAATAATATAATAATAATAATAATAATAATGAGATAGCAATAGGTTATAAAAATTTACAAGATAGAATTTAATTAAGTTCAAGGGAGTCTAAATGTCAAATTAGAAATTTAACACACCAAGTTTGAGCATAAATTGATGAGAATCAAAGTTGAGGGACCATTTGTGTATATTTTTGAAAGACATCCCAACCCCACCCCCTCTTTCCCCGTTTTCTCTTTTCCCTCTTTCCGGTTTGTTTTTTTGGCCATAATTGACCACCAATAATTGAACAAAGATTTTAACTAAAATCGATTTATAACGCTATAAATACATTCCATCGATTGACACTTCCATTTTTCATCCGAAAATCGCACAAACAACCCATTCGAATACCCCAAAAATCGCGACCTGCAACTCCATTAAAGTCCCACCTTCGATCGATTTTAACTAAATTGATTAGGGGCTTTTAATCTCGATCAACATTCGAAGCTTCCTACCAATTTAATTTGATTTTCATCAACATTTAACCATTAATCGATCACCACCTCTGTCGCGATTGTTTTCGAAGTGTTCGGCATCAATTCGCTTTCTTTCTGGAAATTAAACATACAATATATAGTTATGCTTACTTATATAATTTATTATATACATATAATTATGTATATAATTATACATATAATTATATATAATTACATGATTATATATAATTATGTATATAATTATACATATACAATTTGTTAATAAATTGTATATATGTATAAATTATATGTATAAATTTCTATTAAAATTCTTGACATAATCACTTTCAACAAATTCGTTTATTTATTTCAAGACATTCAAACCAAATAAAATTAATTAATTTAAACTACCACTCAAGACCCAATGGAAATCCTAATACATTCCCAAATTCCCAAATCATTATTATTCTAATTTGAGACACCGTTCCTTAGGTTAATCATAAGGAATTCGTTGGTGTCTAATCTATCACATCCAGATTCTAATCTCATCAATTAGGTGAGTATTCATATCCGCTTTTTTATATCATTTCCTATTTGGGGGAAATCATGTGATACAATATATTCAATCATGATATTCTATTGTTATTTCATTCTAAATTCAATTCAAGACAGGTTATGTTATTACTTGCAATTATGTGAACATACTATGGTAAACTGGACGACAGTAAAACCCTAATTCAATCAATCAATCCTGGTATCAATGGTAGATCTACTGGTTTGGATAACCCACCCCATATGGCTTACGAGTGGTGATTGTGCCAGAGGCAATTAGTCAATCTATAGTGTTTGTGTGCAAGTCTATTATATGCAAGTGTCAAGTCAAGGGGTTTCTATTGTGTCGGTTTATCTATATGCTTTACTATTGCAATATAAGTCTTAACGTTACCTTGTGAATTGGATTATTCTCAATCAATCAATCAATCTATATGTATATCAAACTGTGATTACTCACCGGCTAAATTTTTAGCTGACTTGTTACTTTTCACATGATTTCAGGTTAAGCAAGATAGTGGACTTCTACCTGCTCATTTAAGACCCGGACTTAGTTAAAATAAAAGACAATTACTATTTGTGGTTTCAATTGTTGTATTTGTGTATGTTGAACTTATAATATCTTGTAATCTGATTTTATATTATTTCCACTATTAGACAACCATGTGTTATGAACAATCAATCATTCCCTCGTCCCCTCCGATGATTCCGCCTTCGGTCGGGGTGTAACATATCACTCATTACTTAAAGTATAGGAATTAAACTATTTTAAAACCCAACTAAAAAACTTTAAGAGAGTATCATGGTTCACTTAAGTAAATTAAATTATTTTGCTACAATGCATTGTTTTGTCTGTAACAACATTGTCGTATTATAAACTTTTATACACAAGTTATTAATTTTATATTTATAGGGGCCTATTTTATATAAACATACGTGTATTATCAACGGGCCGGCCACAACTCATGGCTTTGTGACTTTTTGGTTTTATATATAAAGTTCTGAATGTTATCAATTAGATAAAAGTTTCATATTTCTTATTTAAAGTTAAATATATGTCATTGTCCTTTTCAACTTGTGGGTTTGCAATAAAGTTTTGACGTTAGTTTCTTGTATGGTTGTATGGTCTTCGCCCTTTGCCGCCTTCACCTTATGGGTTCCTCGTGCTCTTGAATGTGCTAGTTCACGGAAACAATTCGACATTTAGTTTTTTCATGGTATTATGTCCGCGTCTTAACGCGGAATTTCAAATTTTAAAATGTGAAGTACCCAATGTAAATATGAGAGAGATCTTGGGTTTAGTCCACTCTAAGCAAAAATGCTTAAAATTGAGCCGGATATTTTCTTAATTATGGGTTTCCTCCTCAGGGGATTGGAGTGCGGTCCTAGCTAGAAAACAAATAAGTGAACCCAATTATAATAGCACTTATGCCGAAATAAGATCGTAAATTTCCAATTAAAGAAAAGATTATAATTTTCCCAATGTTTTGAAGACCGGATTGGACGGGCGGTCCAATCGGGAATCGAAAGGGTGGTTAAACCGGTTCACACCAGTTCGTTTTGGAGGTGCTCGATCGGCCGGTTCGTCCCGAATTTTTTATTTTTTAGTTTTTTGGATTTTAATGGGTAAAAACAGGGGTTTAAACAATAAATTAGTATGTTGGACATAAAATTATTGTTAAATTTTTATATATAACTATAAATACACACATAAATTACTTATATTGAATTATATATAACTATATATATAAAATCTTATATATAAAATTATGACTTTATCACCAATCCGATCACCGGACCAGTAAAGCGTAATCACACAAAGAAGGTTGAACGTAGTGGTGTACAAACCGGTTTTTTAACCCAAACCGGTTCGGGTTCAAAACCGAACATGTTTTTTTGTCGTGGGGACAACCCCGGGTTTTTTAAAACTGGTTCGGGTTACAAACCGGCTTGGCTCACCGGAAACTCAAACCTGTCAAACCAATTCGGATCGGTTTAAAACCGGTTTTTTTAATAAACCGGTTTTGAGGACCGGTTTAACCGGTTTTTTTTTACTTTTTAAATCGGTTTTGAGGGTAGGTTTACCAAACCGGCATACGAACCGGCGATTCGAGTAGGTTTAGGACCGGTTTGAGCAAAACCGGTTTATCTTTGAAACGGTTCCGATTTATTGCGGAACCAGTTTTTTTGCCCAAGTCTAGTCGAACACGGTAGAATATTCTTTCACATAGATCCGCTTCCATCACCCATGGTCCATCCACCCCTATCGCCTTCTCAGAAAACGCATTTTCAACCGGACAAACGCTGCCAAATGACAAAGTCGCCCCCCCCCCCCCCCTCCCCACGCACCCCCCCCCACCCCACCCCCCCCCCCACCCCCTCAACCCAATCAAATATCTTGTATACACCAATCAAATGTGAAACATCCCTATAAAAGCATTCCATTTTCTCTTCCAACAAATCATCATTTGAAAAAGAACACACAAATAAAAAAAGCAACAAAATTCAGAAAAACTTTTGAAGCATTTTGGTGGAAAAAACAATGTCGAAGGTGGTGAATCTATGTATGAGAGAAGTGACGAAGATTACCGACCAGATCCAGTTGAAGAAGAAGCATCAGCAGTTGACTAATTTCTTCGTCAAATCTCAAAGTGAAGGTGATGATCAAATTGAACAACAGAGGGAGTCAATAGTCACGCTAATGGAGAAGGATAAAGGTGCTTCGGTGGTGTTGAAGTCGCCGCCGACGGAGAATGAGTTGCCGGAGGAGACCGTGTTTTTGCTCATGGATCGTTTTGCACCTTGCTAGCGATTTCTTCGCCTATTATTTTATTATTCGTATATATTTCTGTCTGTTAGTGCAACTTTTTTTATTTGTGATTTAGATTTAACTTTGATGATAAATAATAACAACAATAAGTTTTCATAAGTTCATTTGCAACAATCAAATACCAGGATTTGAAAACAGAAAAACAAGAGTGCACCTACACATTACCATGAGCTATCAATAACGGTTCACTTGATAGCAGATCTCTGCAATCAAAACATACCAAGAAAAAAAAAAAGAATTAGTGATTGTGTATGTGATCGACACAGGATCTTTTGCATTGAATCAAATTGCAAGACGGGATTTTGACTTTTTGATCGAAGAATATTGACATCTAGAAGGGCAAAAGCATCAGAAAAGGTCCCAACTTAAAGATGAAACCCTGATTTTAACTTTGAAGAGTTTTCCTAACTTTCAAACTTAATTTGATTCAGATTTTAGCAGCGTGAGTCGTTGTCCCGTGTTAAAGGTTAGCCCAAGTTCTAGCAATCTCACCACAACGAGTGGCGAACACAAAAAGTCTATATAATGACTTAAAATGGACAAAACTTAGTGTGCGGGTCAACCCAACTAGGCTTATGACCTGTACTAAAAAGTTACGCTTCCTGATCCAAATCTGTTTAATTAACTTGAGGTGCATTTCAGAGGGATGCCATCCTATGCTTGAAAGTAGATCATCGGTAGCAACGTAATAAAGACGTGATCTTCCTAGGTACCGTACTATCAAAATTAAGAAAGTTCTTTGTAGGACTTACCTGTTTCTGCAGTTGAAAATTATAAGAGAAAGAGGCTGCTGAGGTGAGAGGTTGAACGTCTGTCGCACTATGTACGCACATGTAGTAACCCTGTGAAAAGGTTGAAAGTTCATATTACTCCAAATGCTTAGAATTTGATCATTGATGCAGGTACTTTAGTCCAAATGAGTATTTATTATTTTCAGTTATGGCATAATATTTTCACTATGTATGCACAGGTAGTAACTATGTGAAAAGGTTAAAAGTAAACATTAGTACAAATATTTTAAGTCCATACTAACATATAAAGTATCTTTGTCTCATTTAACGCTCAATACCTAGACATAGTATATATATATATTAGTCATTGGGTTTTAACTAATGTAATTCCAAAGCAACATAACTACGTAAGTATACGAAATTTAAGATTTACATTCTGGAGTAGGACCACAACTTTCAATTGGAGGGAGGCAATAAAAACTTTTTTACATTTGGTTCAACTACTCTACTGACAACAATTTCATATGTCAAACTATAAGAAAGTGACAACGTTGAGCACACCTGTAAATAGAAAATTTGGTTAGATGGAGGGTCAACATGCCCCACGGACCCCTTGTCGTTTCATGGATGTATGCGTCCTATAATTTCATTTTAGCGAAACAAAAAATGATGTAGCACGGATCAACCATCAAGAGTTGTGACTAGTTGTCTAGTTTCAACACCTAAGATATGGGAAAAGAAATTTTGTGACAAAATGATGGTACAACCTGTTTGCAAATTATTCACAAGAAGTATTTTACAAATGTTTTGATCTCTTTCATCATTTTGAGAAGATAATTTCATTTAAGCACATAAAGTTCACATCCCATACTCAAGGAAAAAGTGATCAAAAATGGTGATTTGGTTTAGATAAATGCTTACCCTCCAAAGCATACAAGTAAGAGCATCCAAAAGAAAGCACTTAACCAACTTGATTCCTTATACGCTACCCACACCTGAAAAGCAACAGTCAAATATTTCTGTTATCGACAAAAAGAGGAAACCGTCAAGTAATTTATTCTCAAATAATTCTGTTATCAACAAAATAGCTTTATGTACAAGCAAAAGTTGCATCTCTTCCATCTTTTGACACATTAGCATTCTTCATCAGGTAAGCGGGAAGCCATTCATAATCTCTCCATTATTTTGGTTGATTTTACATATCAGCGTCCCAAAGCTCACTATTTTCTAAATTTACAGAGCAACAGTCCTAGTTTTCCTCTAGACCCTGAGGCGCTTCATCACCTCAGGCCTCAGGTGCGTGCCTTTTAAAAACGAGCTAATGAGTTATGTACATAAGGGGTTTAAAGGTGATAGATTTAGCTTCAATAACAAAGTACAAAATGAAACTATTAATATATGAGCAATGGAGTATCAACACATCAGATAGAAACCGAAGAGTACTTCTGTTGATCATTTTAGATCAAAGAACAAATGGTCTTAAAGTAGCAAGAATAGACCAACCAAAGAATATAATGAATGCAGACATACCGATAAAAAAGCAATGTTGGCATAGAAGTCGGTTAATGTTCCTATCATGCACCTGTCAACATTACTCATCACGATTTTACACTGTTACAAAGAAGAAAATGACCCATTTACAGTTTTACAGAAAGAACATACGGCGTGAATACTTTAGCATGGAACGGAGATCCATCAACAATTAGCAAGTATACAAAAGTTCCCAGCATCAAGCAGCCTACCACCGAAAAGATTACTCTTGTGGTTACAATAGAAGATCCCCTCCTGTGTCCGATTACATCACTAAGACACAAACAAAATACAATTAGAGGTGCGCGCGTGAGCGTATATATATATATATATATGTATGGAGGTAAATCCAGTATCTTCTCTTCTTACCCTTTCTGATGTCTCACCAATGCATAATAAAAGAGATCCTTGGAAGATTCTTCAGGAGACAACTTGAAGAGCTGCATAAGCACATATCCACTAGTAGCAATACTGTAGAAGAAAGGAAACTTGACTAATGTACTAATTCCATGACGTATGCACGAAAACAAGAAGGAAAAAAGTAACTTTATTGGGTACTATTCATGATCAAAGTGGATGTATGGATATAACCACAAAGAGTTATGCTAAGAACAAAGCATGCATTAACCCAAAGCAAACTTCATTGTTATTTGGTAAAAAGAAAAAGGATTCTGAACATGTTACACTGCTAATAAACAAAACGATTACCTCCCAAAAACAATCAACAAAACCGTAACGATAGCTGCAATGACCCAACTTGATTCCTTGTAGATAACCCAAGCCTAAAGATTACAGGTATGCAACACTCGTATCAATCCATTTAATTCAAGAAGTATAAGCAATGTCTATATTGTAAACTAAACATTTGTATGCAAGGCCGGGCCTTAAGGGGCAAGGCGGGCGACTGCCCAGGGCCAGTCACTCGGAGGGCCCAGATTTTTAATATATATATATATATATATATATATATATATATATATAATAAATTAGATCATTTTGCTACAATACTTCCGTTTTATTATTATTATTATAACAATTATCGTCGTGTTATAATTTTTATATGCAAGTTAGTCGGTTTAGAGTTTTTTATATGTCGTACTATTTACAGTCTCTTGGGAATTCTTGAGGCCGGCTTTGTTTGTGTGGTCTTTTCCTCGTGAATGCACATGAACTCAAATATTGATCATGATAAGTGTAGAGTTTACTATGTGCCTCTGTGAGTGTGTGATTTTGTGACCTTATGTCCTTATAGTAGTTTAACTGAAATAAACTTTCTTACCGCAATAACAGCAACATTTATGTAAAAATCCACATTTAGGGCCATCAACCACCTGAAACAAATTTGACAACAAACTTATTACAAAAGATGTTTTCTTTTAATTCTTGATTAAGTGACATAATCATGTACAGTTAATTTAAATCTTCAATTTGTGCATCATTTGTTAGAAAATTCTTAAACAATGGAATCAAATGGCATATCAAGTCAAAATAGAACAAATTCAAGCGTCAATGTAAAACAAATTTACATTGCTAAAACTAAAACAAACCTCTAACTTTACATCCACCATTTATTTCGATACACAAATCTGTAGTTTAAGCTTGTGATTACCTATTGTGCCCTTCGAAACAAGATGAGTAGCGATCCACAGCGTATACATAAGCAAACGCAAATACGCCCACACAACCAAATACGCCCACCATCATCTTCACCGCGACTGCAGCTGGAGCCATGGCCGGAGCTGCCATTTTGGTGAAGGTGAGTTGTTGGGAAGTTATGATGCAGACAATGCCATTAAGCTGGTGCCTTCATTTTATTCTTAGGTGAACATGAGTCGTTGTGAATCATGTGCATTAGTATACTATTTACTCCCGCCATTCAAAGTTGAAAAAGAAAGATAACTTTATAGTTAAAAAATAGAGTAAATTACCATTTGTATACTTAAGGTTTGGTGATTTTGACCATTTGCGTCCCTACAGTTTAAAAATCCTCATATACCCCCTAACGTTTTATTTTTGTTCCAATTTGTATCCAAAACACTAACACCGTTAAACTAATCTGTTAACTCTTTTGTAAAAAGACTAAATTGCCCTCAAATTAAAAAAAAACCATATTCTAAGGGGTTTCAATTCAAGATTCCAAAAGGGGTGCCTCTGTTTCTTTCTTGAAATCCCCCGATTTTCGGTTTTCGGTTCATTTGATCTCGGTTTGCAGCTTTGTTATGAAATCTTGTTTGGTTCAATCGATTTCATTTCAATCGATTTCACAGTCGGTTTTCGGTTTTCGTGTTTGCAGCTTTGTTATGAAATCTTGCATAGTTTGAATGTGTTTATTTGTAAATTTAGGGGGTTGATGGTGGTGGGAATGCTGCAAAAGCAGGGTTGAAAGCTGGAGATCAAGTGATATACACCAGCAGCTTCTTTGGTGATGAACTTTGGCCTGCTGATAAGCTTGGGTTCACCAAAACCGCGATTCAGGCTGTGCCCGATTCGGTTTACTTTGTGGTTAGCAGGTTGTGACCCATACGAGCTCGACGGAGGTGGTGTTGAATCGTTTGACCCCCGGGACGACGGTGATGTCGCTGGAGCGGATTTTCTCTAGGGCTCCGATGTCGAGAACTGGGGTTTTCGGAGTGACGGTGGTGATGGCGGTGGTCGGAGCTAAGGCGGAGGTAGAGGGTGTTGGCGGAGAGGAGGAGGAGAAGGGCGGCGATTAGGGTGCAGATGTGGGTGGTGTTGAGGGATCGCCGCCGTGACCGGAGTTTTTTCAGCATTGGAGGTAGAAGATTGTTTTGTGTTACGGAAACCACAAGTAGAAGAAGAAGATGATGGTGAGAGTCAGTGATATTTTAGGGGTTTTAACCTATGGTGATGGTGAGGGGCGGTTAAGGTGGTGATGCTTGGTGGTGTTGATGGTGGTGGTGATGGAGTGATGAGAGAGAGAGAATGTGTGTGTGTTTATATTTGAGAAAGAAAGAGAGAGAGAAAGAGAGTTTGTGGTGGTCAAAGGAGAAGAAGAAGATGACAAGGGTATTTCGTCATTTTATAAAAAGTTAACTGAATTATTTAACGTCGTTAGTCATTTGGATGCAAATGAGAACAAAAATAAAACGTTAGGGGGTATATGAGGATTTTTAAACTGTAGGGATGCAAATGGTTAAAATCACTAAACCTTAGGGATGCAAACGGTAATTTACTCTTAAATATATTATCTTTAATTTATCTTGTTATAAACATAGACTATTTACTATACGCTTTAGATTTAGAACTTATATATGTGTATGTTGTATGGATTGGGGCAGACCCATGTGGGCATGTGTAACACTTGGGGTCCGCTGCATCTCATAAACAAAATTATTTAGGTATATTGTGTCACTTTTCTTTTTCAACTTTCTCCATTACCAATCATCTAAAAATCTGTCTATACTTTGATATGTTTACTAAGACAAAAATAAGAATAATTTCTAAGTGGTGATATACCAATTCACCTACTGATTGTGGCCTGTTCACTAAGGTCGAGGGATTGGAAGCGGTGAGCTGCGGAAGAGGGTTGACGCGACGTTTAGCCAATGAGGCGGCAGTTAGGTATCAATGGGAACGCTGTCCCTACGGCCTTACCTCTAGGTTCGGTAAAATACACCTCTTTCAAGGACTACATGTCGATTAGTGACGGAAACAAAGAAGGAAGAGTGTCGACATGTCAAACTAAATGCATCTTAGTTAAGCTGCAGCTTGTGTGCTAGTTATATTTATAAAATTAATTTGAAGCGTCCATATGGTTGGTTGTATATAAGTATAATGTTATATCTAGTAACATTTATTTATGGATATATGATATCAAAGTCCATATATGAGGCTTAGGCTTGAATCTTATATTAATGAGCTTTAATTTAAGCTTCAGCTCCATTCATTTCAAGCTTTTAATGAGAGGTATACATTAACTGTTACTTCTTTTTCAAGTCTTAGTTTCTTGAAGATTTCTAGATGCAATTGCTTCAATTCTAAATATTCAAGATTGTCGAGAGTGTTTTCGTTTCTACATATAATCCACGTATATATTACGCATTCCGTGTGTTTTCAATTCTGGATACCTCTTAAACGTCAACTTTTAAAGGCTTGATAACGGTTATTATGAATATGAATTTCCGAGAACCTTGAAAAGATAATAAAAAGGCGTAAGGTTTAAAATGGTCTAAGATGTAAGCTTGAATACATCGGTTTAGGAGTCGCTTTATGAATTAACACAAAAAGCACCTTCGTAACAATGGACACGTCAAGTCAAATGATTTTGGAACATCGGAAAACCTAGAACTCTAACGGAGAGACAATGGAGCCTAGTGACCGAGTGGTCCTGTGGAGTAGTGGTAGGTGGTCAAACAGTTGCGTAATTTCGATATGGCAGCACTGCTGGTTTAGCAATTCAAGGAAATTGAAAAGTAGGAACCTTTCACTATCGTCGAGTTTATTAGAAGTAGAAAATCTAACAGGCCGGCTAGAGGTCTATGACCATATCATTCGAGGGCCTGCAAAAGAATTGAATCTTTTTTTCACTGCTAAACCAAAGTTGAATGTCCCCCATGGGTGCATATCTTCCCAAAATAGCAGATGAACCAATTAATGGCTTGAGTTTTCTCGCTCAGAAATACAGCACGCGGCGCAAGATGTATTGACATTTCAAAAGAAAACTGGACATAAAAATGGCACAATAAAAATGACAGTTTACCCACACCCATAACTTACATCAGGCGTTGTGGCAACAGATACAAACGGGCTTTCTACTCTCTCTTTTACAAGGCATCGAGTTTTACCATCTTCAACGACAAGAATCTTCCCCGGTGGGCATCTAACAATCACCCCTCGCCTATCTTGATATCCTTGTGACATGCCCCTCTCACTTTTACCAGCCCTCGGCTCAAAACCAGACAAACTCAAAACAGCTATAAAACCAACAAGCATAAATACCGTCTTTGCAGTTGCACCTACGAGTTGTCTCCATCCTTTCATTGAGCTTCTAGCTTCTGATTGATGGGTGCTTCCTTTTAGCTCGTGCACTGAATGGCCAATCATCACTCCGTTTTGGGAGACTTTGTATGTGAAAGGGAGCTGTGGTTCAGAGGTAAGAGGGCGAGTTGGAGGATTTGGGTAAGGAGGAAGTAGGAGATCGTTGTTTTCAATCTCTACAGTTGAGCTCGCAAAAGCAATAGTCACGCGTATCACCTCCAAATTGCCATCACCTTTGTACTCTTTCAGCTTTTGTAATAACCTTTGTCGACTGTAATCAATTTCAACCAAAAATGTTTCCTTCTCATACCATTGCTGCTGCTGCAATTCCTGAAAACAGTCATCAGGTGAGGATGTTTGGTAAGAGGTACAGCCGATAAGACAATATTACAACAAATAATCTACATAGTTAATGATATCATCAACAAAGCAAATCTGTGCATCAAAGTTCTTGAATGATGATTTTAGTATATTTCTAAGCCTACATCAAAATTGCAGTATAATTTTTCTTGCCAACAAAGTGAAAATGTTATAAATTACGCATAACCACAACATAAAAAAGGGTGTTGCTAAGCATATCCCCTCAAACCAATTAAAAAATATTAATTTTTTCTCTCACAAGGGGTTCGTTCAGTAGATGGGGTACGTTTAACTAAACCCTAAGAAATCACTCTTTTGAATGAAAAATGTACACCGCATGAGGTGAGAAGAGTTGGGTTGTTCAATTTTCCATATTCAAGGAGCCAAACTGTATTGAATTTATACAACTTTTCTAACAAGTTTTCAAATATTATTTATTATACTTTTTCAAGATTATCTAATATATCAATATATTCGATTTTGACGTGGGTAAATGGATTCTCTTAATTAAGCCGGTGTCACCTAATACTACACCCATCAAAATACCTGCTAATTCACAAGACCATCATTGATGAATGTCAATGGAAGCTACATTATTAATGAGTGTCAATAGGAGCTAGCAACAAGCTATCATGTCTTTGTTTAGCAAGATAATAATATTTATTATACTTCCTGGAGACTCTTTGTGCCATAAATTCAGTGTTACAGGCGCCATTAGCAAAATGTGAACATCAAACTTCAAAATTGGTATGAAATTTATGAATAGTCATCTTATTCTAGAATCAATGCAAATTACACTAAATTTCAAGCAATTAGCAGCAAACTCCATACCATCGTCCATTTCCACAGTGAATAAAACCCTAAAATTCAAACATAACAACAGCAAACGAACCTGCAATGAAGAAAGCTGAGCCTCAAGAGACACAAGAGCATCGCGAATGCTTAACAGACCATCGTCATCCTCTTCTTTATCTTCACTTTCTATCTCTTCTTCTACAACATTCGTTGATGAACTGCGGATGCAATTGGTGATCTTCGATCGGAGCTCCGAAGCTCGAGTTAAGAGCAATTGGATACCCTCTTCGTCCATGATTGTGTGACTGAAGATAACAATGTGGGTAAGTTTGCTACAATCGATTGGTTGTAAAAGAAAATAGGGACAAAATTAGGGTTCTTGTTTTGATTTGGGGGTGTGGGGTGAAGCATACATACAACAAGTGATTCTGGTGAGTTTTTGGTACATGAGTGCTCGCTTTCTTGTTTTGATTGGTGTGGGGTGAAGCATACATACAAGAAGCATACATACAAAATTAGGGTTCTTGTTTTGATTGGTTGCTACAATCGATTGATTGGTTGTAAAAGAAACTCGACTGGTTGCAGGATCGGTTTTGTCAATTGATTTGGTTTTTCTTCCCAACTCACTTATATTACACTCGGAAGCAGAGTATTTTTTTAAGAGCTGATAATAATCTATACTCTCTTAATAAGCAAATGAGAGGGATAAAAAAGGAATTTCACACAAATCTCTTAATTTTAAGAGATGTACATCTGTTGATGCATAAGTTACAACTCTTAAAGCTGTACAAAAGAAAGAGTGTACAAAAGAAGATGGTCTGCAACTTCCTTTTCTTCTGCAAATCACCAAGATCAACATACCCGTGTATACAGGAGATTCAAAATTCAAATAACCCTAAAGCATCACAACAAGATCACCAAGAGCATGGATATCCATAACTGCGGATATCCACAACTGCGGAGTATCGATCCTCCATTGCTCCTCTTCTTCCTCTTTTGCAATACACCGAATACTCCTCACCTTCATCGCCGATCTCCGCGACGTCATCAACCTGCTTAACAACATCATCCATCAAACTCAAAGGCGCAAACGGAATCTGAATCCTCGCCGGCCTCTTCCTCTTCGAGAGCACGTCGGTGACGAAATCGAATCACAACTAACAATCGGTGCTCCACCATCGGTTAGATTTATTTTCATCTTCAATTTTGTTTCATCTTGTCTTTTGCTTCATTGTAGCGTTGTTGTTGTTCTAATGTTATGATTGTTGTTGTTGTTTTGATTTAGGCGCTGCCAAATCAGCAAACTGTTGATTACCCGAGCTTCAAGCTTGTTATTGTTGGCGATGGTGGAACTGGTAAGGGTTTAGGTTTTGTTCTTGCGATTTTGGGTTTGAATCTGTGGTGATATATTGTTGTTGTGGAGATTGTGTGGTTGATGATGATCTTGTGGTGTTGTGATTAGTTTGTGGTTTTTGGTGGTTTTAGTTTCTGATTTTGGAAATGAGTGTTTGGTTTTTGATTTGGTTTATTGTTATGTTGATTTGGTATGGATTTTAAGGTTTAGGGTTTATGTTTATGTTGAATTGTTGATGGAGTTTGTTGAGCTTTATGTGGTTTTCTTGTTTCATAATTGTGTTTACGTTTCTTATGTGATGATTATCGACAAGTATTAAACCTTGTTTTGCATTATATAACTTAAGAAAATTGCTATTGTTGTGGGAGTGGTGGTTAATGATACGACTTAAAATGTTATATGGAAATAAACAAGTTTTGTGTTGTAATCTCTAACTGTTTAATAAACGGGTAGTGTTCGGGTTGATATGTTTTAATGGGTAGTGTTCAGGTTGATATGTTTTAATGGGTAGTGTTCAGGTGGACATGTTTAATTAATTTAACCCATTTATAACTAGAATAACAATTTAAAATTTTAGAAAAAAAATTTATGTAATGCCAACTTGTTTACGATCCGTTTAGCCTTCATAATTTGATTACAACCCATCTACCGGCTTGTCTTGTTTAGACTATGGTTTACTGTTTACATGTGTTGTGCACAATTTTAATATGCCAAAGGTTAGGTTTAACTTTGATATGGATAAATATATGGGTGGTTTAGTTTAGATCTTACTAAAATCTTGGCTTTTGTCTATGCTAGACCTTAAAGACCAAATCCAAGTTTATGATTTGTAACGGGCCTGTAAACTCCTTTTATAAAAACATATAAGCGTTTAAAACAAGTTCCATATAGTTTTCCTTTCTAAAAGATGTAAAGTTGTAAGTGCGGTTTCTGAATTAAGTTGTTAGGTTGTGCCAGATGATGCATTGGGGTTCTTAAAATAGCTTAGGTTTTAGTTTTATTTTCTACCAGGTATGTTTTAAAGATGGGGTTTTTTAACCTTTTTTCATGTTCTGATTTTGCAGGGAAAACTACATTTGTGAAGAGGCATTTGACTGGAGAATTTGAGAAGAAATATGAACGTAAGATTTTTTAAAAGATTGTTACTTTGTTGAGTTTATGTAACATTATTTTGTTTGGTATCTACATGAATGTTTGATATTGATAATAATATTTATCATCATGGTCAGCAACAATTGGTGTGGAGGTCCATCCCTTGGATTTCTTCACTAACTGTGGCAAGATTCGGTTTTACTGCTGGGACACAGCCGGGCAAGAGAAATTCGGTGGTCTTAGAGATGGATATTAGTAAGTACTTCTTGTTTGAATGTTAGACTGAATGCTATTTATAGCTAATTCTGAGTTCTTATTAGTGTACTCAATATCTCTTCCATACCTTTTTTTCAAATAATTATTCATCTGAACCGTTTGCAGCATTCACAGTCAATGTGCCATCATAATGTTTGATGTAACTGCCCGATTGACCTACAAGAATGTTCCCACCTGGCTTCGTGATCTTTGCAGGTTTGTGTTCAAAGATTTTGTTTGTTTGATTAATTCTCGCAATATTTATGCAAGATATAGACTTAGATAACCTAATTGTCAATCTTTTTGTTTTTGGTATGCAATTTTATGTTGTTCTTGTAACATCCCACATTGGTTGGGAAGGAGAACGAATGCTTCTTTATAAGGGGCTTGAGACCTTCCCCACTGTGACGCGTTTTGCCTGGGCGATGGTGGTACGTCCCGGTTCAGGTGAAAACAAAACCGTGAGGCGATGGTGGTTCGTCCCGGCCAAAGCGGACAATATCATAGTGCGGTTACGTTGGGTTGTTACAAATGGTATCAGAGCCAGGGTCGGGCCAGTGTGCCAGCGAGGACGCTGGGCTCCCTAAGGGGGGTGGATTGTAACATCCCACATTGGTTGGGAAGGAGAACGAATGCTTCTTTATAAGGGGCTTGGGACCTTCCCCACTGTGACGCGTTTTGCCTGGGCGATGGTGGTACGTCCCGGTTCAGGTGAAAACAAAACCGTGAGGCGATGGTGGTTCGTCCCGGCCAAAGCGGACAATATCATAGTGCGGTTCGTAACCGCACTATGATATTGTCCGCTTTGGCCGGGACGAACCACCATCGCCTCACGGTTTTTTTTTCACCTGAACCGGGACGTACCACCATCGCCCAGGCAAAACGCGTCACAGTGGGGAAGGTCCCAAGCCCCTTATAAAGAAGCATTCGTTCTCCTTCCCAACCAATGTGGGATGTTACAGTTCTGGGTCTTATTGTTAAAGAGTGTTTTTGGCATCTAACAATTGCCTAATTCTTGATAGGGTATGCGAGAACATCCCAATTGTACTGTGTGGAAACAAGGTTGATGTTAAGAACCGTCAAGTGAAAGCAAAGCAAGTTACTTTCCACAGGAAGAAAAACTTGCAGTACTATGAAATATCAGCCAAGAGTAACTACAACTTCGAGAAGCCTTTCCTTTACCTCGCCAGGAAACTTGCTGGGTAGCCACTAAACTTTAAACTTCCAGTTATATGTCAACTTACGGGATTTTGATCTAATATTTTTGTGGGTGATTAGTGATGCAAACTTACACTTTGTGGAGTCTCCTGCACTTGCTCCACCAGAAGTCCAAATTGATATGGCTGCTCAGCAACAGTAAGTTTTTCTTCGTTCTAGCTTAACCCTTTTAGGGTCACTTCTACTACTGCTTAAGCTGCGCAATGTATCAGTAGTATGTATCTATGATGTATGATTGTGTGTTTTGTAGGCATGAAGCTGAGCTTCAACAAGCTGCAAACCAGCCCCTTCCAGACGATGATGATGATGCCTTTGAATAGAGTAGAGATGGTTAATACTCATTTTTATTGGACTTATTTGATCTTCAAGAGTTGTTTGAGAGAAAGATATTATTCTTCTGCATGAGAATGTATGGAAATGTCGTACTTGTTATGTCTAATATAATATCACCATTTATCCTTTTGCCTTTCACTCTTTTCAACCTTCAAGTATGTAGTTTATCTTTCTTTTGGCTTCTAAAGCATGGTAATTTTAGTTTTTGACAATTGTTATATCTATTTATTTCTGCCAAGTTTGTTAGGGCTGCCATTGTAGCCCTGTTGGTAGGAGATTGAATGCAATTGAAACTTGTGTGGGTGTATGAACACAAAATTGAAGCCCTAATGAAACTATCATTTATTAAGGAAGTTCATCTAGCTGTTTGTTATTTAGAAAAGTTTATTAAAGGAGCTGTTAAGCAATGAAGTTTTAGAGGTATATTTCTGTTTTTTACACAGCATCCATTATTTAGGGTGTAAACAAGGTGGGTCCAATCAACAATTGAGTATTTTAATTGTGCATATTAATTATATTTATATAATTATAATTATTTATATTTAACACAACATATATTATTCAGTGGTTTGCATCAAAATTTTATATAATAACAGTAGTCTTTATATGTAATTATATATTTACTGTCTAAAAATAATTATTATGCCTTATAAATAGTAGGCCCCTGCCCTTAGTAAAACTTGGTGTGTGAAGGCTTGTGCTTGTTTATTATAGGCTTGAACTTGATTCTAGCTTTTAGTGAGCTGATATCAAGTAACTCACAAGCTGCTTGTCTCATTCACATCTCTACATTTATCAAGCATGTTTTTTTTATTTACTAGAATTTAATATTTTCAGGAAGAGGATATGTTGGCTCTTTTTAGAGATGACGATGACCCCGAAGACAAAATGATACAGACTGATATCAGCGACGAGTATCTTGAAAAGGTGTTGGATCGAAGTGATCTGATCGCTGGACCTGTAAAGGCAGATAAGAAACCAAACTTTTTGACGAGCACGCTTCCCCTAAAAGGCCCAGGTTGGGAAGTGGTCATTCCCACCTCCACCGGAGGGATGCTTTCAACTGTCAACAACTAACTTGACAACCTACACTTCTGTCCCGTTTGATCCCTTTTGTTTCTGTTTATTTTTGCATACATGCGACCAGACCTATTATTTAATTGAGTTTTGTGATGTTCATGACATAAATAGACTATACAATAGAATTCACGAATGTATTCAGAAAACAAATATCGCATTGTGAAATATGTCGATGTCGTCGTCGCCGCCGCATCGCGCGGGTTCCTTACTAGTATAATAAGTAACAAAGAGCACAAAGATATAACTTTCAAGGTACTTGTATATATTACTTCTCAACTCAAAGTGTTACAAGACTCTTACAAGTTTATCTTTATGAGTTACAATGAGAAACTATATATACTACTACCTACAGTCGGTTATACTTTGATACTAGCTGGGAACCTATGACTAAAGCATATACTACAATGCTAAAGTTAAGGTATCTTAGATAAAGTATTATCTAAGATATGGTAGTCATGACATGTTCATGACTTACCTTTTGTTACTAATTCAACCAACTAATAAAAGTGAACAGTGGAATAAAGTATGGTCAACTACATGGCTTTTGAGAAAACGCCATGCAGTATATCGGAGGTCTGCAGCAGAGTGTCAGGAGGACCATACTTATGTCCACTGGTTCATAGTAGTGTCTTCCGAAGGTTAGTTGGCTTCGGAAGACATCTATACTTCGGAATAGGCTACTTCTTCCAAGGCTTGAGGACTTCTTCTTTTCTTCATACTTCAGAAGTTGTCTTCTGATCTTTTCTTCTAAGTCTTGATCTTCGGAAGTGAATACTTTGTCTCCGGAAGAAGATTGTCTCTTCGGAAGTTGATGTTACACTTTTCTCGGAAGAACTCTTTTTCCTTCAAAAGTTCCACACTTAGATTCGGAAGTCCTTTATTAGATGCACCAAAATAGTCTAAGTGATTTGGTTTTGGTTGCACCAGCCTTCTTCTTGATCCAACAAACTCCCCCTAGGCTGATGCTACCAAAACTTCACTTGTTCCTGCTTCTCAAAACTTTCAGCACCAGGGAAAGCGGATACTTATCAGTGTCTTTGTTCTTCCCGGAAGTGGTACTAAGAAGCTTGTACAAATCATTCGTAGACAGGAGATCCAGTCTGTCTCTTTGAATGATATGCACCCTCTGTTGGGTCCATCTGAAAAGAGTTAGTTGATGGGACCTATAGTCATAATCCCATCTTGCTATTGGTTCCAATTCAGGCCCTTTCATCATCTGTAGAAACTATTTGCCTGTGGCGGTTGACCTCTCCTTGGCTTCCTTCTCTCTCAGCTTCAGCTCCTTTTCAATCTTTGCTTTTACGGTTAGCTCAACAAGATGAAGGCTGCTAAGATGATTTCTGATGTGAGCAACAGCGTCGAAGCAGGAGGGATTGGAGAATGGTTTATCTGCTAATTCAGCAATGTCGAATCTGCTGGAGTGTAGCAGAGAGGAGGCATTCAGCCTATTGCTCTCTCCATTCTCTCTTTCCACAACAAAGTTGTGAGAGGCTTTATCAAACCTCCACTGGATGATTTTCTTTCTAGGCACGAGGGGTTGACTAGGAATTTTATTCCCTCTCCTTGTATCCAATAGAGTAGCCAGCTTTCTTCTTATCTTCTTCTCTTCATCGTTTAAGGAATCAGAGTTAAGACCAAGAAGTATAGAATCTTGGTCCAGTGTTCTTCTAGGCAGATCAAGGAATTGATCTCTAGTGAGTGAACATGAAGATCCATCAACATAAGTCAGTTTGACAGAGTCTTCCTCGCAAGAGATACCGCTCAGGGTTGTGCAGTTGATGAGCTTCATCTTGATTGCCTTAAACTCTTCTAAGGAGAGATGTTTAGAAAGCTGAGGGGATGGTTTGGAAGTTTGTTAGGTAGGATGTGGTGTTATGGTTCTGTTGAGTGTTTTGGGTTGGAGGACGGGTAGATCCATAATCAACGAAGTGTTTGTTATTAATATGGGTACTGGTGTAGGCTCAGGTGTGTAGGGTTCAGGTTTGATGGTGAAAGGTGAGGGAATTGGTTCAGGTTGAGGTTGAGTGGTTGGTTTGAAGATCATCCGCTGTACCTTTCTATACATCTCTTTTCTTTTTCCCATACGAATGTCAACCTTGATGTCGTTGACAATTCGTTGGAGTGTCTTTTCAGACATAGGTCCCACCCGCCTGCCAGAGAAGCCATGAGCCTGGAGATAGTCTTTCATCCAGGCTTTTTCACCTATTTTCTTGGTAGCAGTGACCCTATCTTCTTCTTCTTTCTTCTTCTTCTCCTTCAACCTTTCTCTTGCAGCTTTTTTTCTCTCTTTCTCCATTTGATCCTGCTATTTGTTGAAGAACCATAGGATCGTATCATTATTATGTGGAGATAGTTCTTGAAAGGAGAAACCTTTGGAGGTTAGGAAAGATATCCTTTCCCTCCGGAGCTGCATATCAGCTTCCCTCTGTTTTCTCTCTCCTTCCTCCTCTAAGGCCAACCGTGCTGCTTCTTCCTTTTGTTCAATCTACAGTCTGGTTGCCTTTTTTAGCTCTACTAACTCCTCTAATGGTAGCAGGAGTATGTCTTCATTGGCAGCTCCAAGCATTATGAGCTTGTCAATGATCTCTTCCCTCCTTTTGTTATTGACTTCCTCCTGGTTGGCTGCAGCTGCTTTGGAACTGGCAGCTAGCAACTTCTCAGTTGGAAGTCTACCTTTTCTTCTAAGTTTTTCAATATTCTCCTCCTTCTCAAGCTCTTCCGTAGTCAGTTTCTTCTTTCCTTTATCATCTTTGTAAGTGCTTGACTTTGGTGGTTCTTGGATGGAGGGTTCAGATTGAGATGGAGGTAGTGAAGTTGTCTGAGCTAAGGGTTGGTTAAGAAAGTCCTCACTATTCACCTCAGATGTTAGCTCAAGAATTGCATCTGTGATGATTAGATCATTGGACAAAGAAAACAGTCCTTCCACAGCTTCCATCTCAGCTTCGGAAGACTCAGATTGTTCTTCCGAGTCTTTGACTTCAGCTTTGAAAGTTTGAGGGAGTGCACTATCTGTCCCAACTGTTTCAGTTTCTGGGCCATCAGTCCCTATTTCCCTTTTGAATTTAATCTCAGGTTCCATTTAGACCTTAGTTTGACCAACTTCTTCCTCAGTGGTAGAAGGTGCACTTAGCCTCTGAAGCTCTTCAGCTCCAAAGTATATCATAGCTAGATCAGGGCTAGGCTGATCTAGAGAAGATCTCAATAGAAATTGGGAAAAGAGCCTATAGAGATCTCTAATCATCCCTGGTTCTATTTGAAGTATGACTTGAGATGGCTCAGGAAAGATAGTTGTAGTGAGAGCCGAAAAAGTAGAAGTTGAAGTTTGGCTCTGTGGTTCCTTAATTGTTTGTCTCTTAACACTCTCCCCCTTTTTGGTAGCATCATCTTGAGAGCTAGATGAGCTAGTGGAAGAGACCAAAGAGACCTGAATAGGTAAGTGCATAACAGATCTCTCAATCTGTTTCTCAACTAGTTGAGCCTTGAGACTGTCAATTTCAAGTTGATGAGTGGCAGACCTATCCTCTAAAGTCCTAACCTTTGATTCAAGGATTAAGACTTTAGACAATAGGTCTTTAAGGGTGAGTTGCAGTCTTCCCTCATCTTCTTTTAAAGAATCATAGGGAGATGAGTTAGCATATCTAGTTTGCTCAGCCTCACCACCAGATATGGTTTCTTGGCACCCTGGTTTTCGTTGCTTAATGATGTCTCTTTCAGAGTCATCAATAGGCATGGTTGCCGCAGATTCAGTCTCAGAGATGTTACCACTGTCCTGAAGGTCCATTGAGGCAATTTCAGCAGTGGCAGCTGAATCTACATGAGTCCCATCCATATCAGTGGGACTCACCTCAGTAACGGCTTGCTGATGGAGGCTAGAGATAAGAGGTCTCTCGAGGCTCTTTTGATCTTTAAAAAAGTGTTGTGGATCAACTTCATTACCATGAAGAGACGTAATCTCTTCATCAGTTATCAACAGAAGGTCGTAAAGGATAGAGAAGTTAAACCTAGTGACTTGGGACCTTGGTCAATATCTAAAGAAATTGAGCCTATGGCGGGGCTGTCCCTTTATGGCTTCTCAGGGGAGTATATCGACTCACTCTGAGGGCTGTCAGCTTGGGTGTCAGACTCATGGGTTTGAGACTGAGGAGACTCAAAACCAATATTGAGGTCAATTATGAAGGATGGTGAGACCTCAGACTGAGTGGGAGCCCATTGTTCCACTATAGTCTTTTTGGATTGAACAGGAGGGGCTTGTTCAATCAGAGTAGATTGAACAAGGGTTCGTTTGCGGCGTCTTTGATATGTGATTTTAATAGGGTGAGAAAGAAGCGTTGGTAGTGTGAGGGTAGTTGCTGGTGTGGGTTCATCACCTGTGGGGTTAACAGGGATGTCACCAGGAGCTATTTGCTCAGCCATACCTGGAAGCAAAGTAGTATGTCTTCCGGTGAAATTGGTGGACACTTTCTTTAGAATTTTAAAGATGGTCGGCTTCATTTGAGGAACAGTCAGAGCAGCTGCATAGACAAGCTGACTCTGTTCCAGCTCACAATTACTTATGTGCCGAAGAAACCTGGGATACATGAAGAATGTCTCCCGCTAAAGGCTTCCCATGAGATTAGTTAGCACAAATCTTGAATAGTTGAAGCGAAGTCCTCTCAACATTCCATGAACTAGGCACCCTAGTTCGTATGGGATTTGATCCCAACCCCCATATTTGTTGGATAAGCAGTGAAGAACGACATGCAGCAGGAATTTCCAGTTGTAAGAGAAATTAAACTTGTAAACTGTAGACCTGCCAACATCTCCACCATATCCCATTTGGATGTAAGTGTTGTCCAAATCTATTTTGGGAAACTCTGTGGGTGCACCTTCATCATGAAGCTCGAGATGCTCCCTGATGAGTTGTTCAGTAATGACTAACTCCTGGCCACAGATGTTCGATCTTATTACTCGAGCCACATTCAAGGTTTCAATTTGACCATTTTCCCAGAATTCCGCCATATAATTTGAATAAACGGTAGGGTTAACAGTCAAAGCGGTGTAATAAGATGATTGGGTAAGAAAGGAAATGATATCAGAGAAGTCAGCATCTCTTAAAGAATCAAGAAATGCGACTTGATTGTCCTGAGAGTTAAGTGCCATTGGAGAAAGTTGTAGGAAGATGAGTTTGAGCTTGGGTAAATTGAAAATGAGAGAAATTTTTAGGGCAGTAAGATTTTGGCAAGAGGATGAAAATGAAGCGGTAAGGTCAGTTTTTATTTAAATAATCCGACATCATTAGCAAAATCTTTACTTTTTACAGAGTGGGGCCCAAAAGATTTCCGTTACACAATAAAGTCTTTCTTCCGAGTATAAATCATTTTCAAAGGTAATTTAGCTTCCGAAGGCAACTTCTTACTTCCGAAGGTAGAATTCTATTTCCTAGAGTAAACACTACTTCTGAGAGTAAATTCTACTTTCGAGAGTAGAGATTGCTTTAAGAATGGAGAGTTTTAATAAGCATCGGAAGTAGATCTGATATGTAATCAATCGCTTCTTCCGAGACTAAAAACTTTTCCGAGAAGAAAAATTATCCTGGAGGAATTTGCTTCGGAAGATATGAAAATATCTTTTGAAGGTTAATTCCTCTTCGGAAGAATTTAGACTTAGTGAAAATTTCAAAGAGAGAGACCTTTTGTAATAGGGCTTAGATTGCATTGACATATGACATTACATATTCTAAAAGGTTTTCCAAAAGAGGTAAACTAATCAATGTTTATCATCCCAATGGCTGTAATGAGATACTTAAATCTCTGTTCATCAAAAGCTTTAGTGAACAAGTCAGCATATTGTTCATTTGAGTCAACTTTGATTAGCTTAATTAGATTTTTCTCATGAATATCTCTAATGAAATGATATCTGATATCAATATGCTTTGTCTTGGAGTGCTTCACAGGATTTTCGGTGATGGAGATAGCACTGTTGTTGTCAATATGGATAGGAGTGCTCACAAAGTTGAATCCATAGTCTAACATCTGGTTCTGAATCCACAACAGCTGAGCACAGTAACTTGCAGCAGCAATGTATTCAGCTTCAGCAGTTGATGTAGAGACACAGGATTGCTTTTTTTCATTGCCATGAAATGATCCTTCTAACAAGAAATTGACATCCCCCTGATATTGATTTCTTGTCAATGTTGCAGCCACTATAGTACTGTCAGAGTATCCATAGAGATTGAAATTGTTGTTCCTTTGATACCAGAGACCTAGTTTAGATGCTCCTTTGAGGTATCTGAGGATCCTCTTGGCAGCAGCTAGGTGAGACACCTTTAGAGCATCATGATATCTTGCATAAATGCAAGTTGCAAACATGATATCAGGTCTACTTGCTGTGAGATACATCAGAGAACCAATAATTACCCTATACTGATGTTGATCAGTATCCTCCCCCTCAGAGTCAGGACATAGGTTATGGTTTCTGGTTATGGGTGTCTTGGCTGGCTTACAGTCTTTCATGTCAAATCTTTCTAGGATGTCATTGATATACTTAGATTGATTGATGAAAAACCCTTCCTTCAATTGTTTCACCTGAATTCCAAGGAAAAAGTCCATTTTTCCCATGGAACTCATCTCAAACTTCTTCTTCATGATGCTTTCAAAGTCTTTACACATTTGGTCATTTGAGGAGCCAAATATGATGTCATCGACATAGACTTGAACAAGCAGGATATCCTTCCCAGACTTCTTTATAAAAAGAGTCTTATCAATGGTACCTCTGGTGTAACCATTTTTCAGGAAAAATTGAGACAAAGTCTCATACCACAGCCTAGGTACTTGGTGCAGCCTATATAGAGCTTTATCCAATTTGCACACATAGTTGGGGTGCTGTGGGTCTTCAAATCCTGGAGGCTGGAACACGTGGACTTCTCTATATATGTCCCCATATAGAAAAGCACACTTGACATCAAGTTGGTAGACAGTGAAATTCTTGGATGTAACATGAGCAAGGAAGATTCTAACTGCCTCAAGTCTTGCAACAGGTGCAAAGACATCAGTATAATCGATTCCTTCCTCTTGAATGTATCCTTGAACCACCAGTCTTGCTTTGTTCTTGATAATCATGCCTCTATCATCTCTCTTGTTTCTGAAAACCCATTTAGTGCCTATAGGTACTTGACCAAATGGTAGCGGACATAGGTTCCATACCTTTTGTCTTTTGAATTAAAGCAGCTCCTCTTGTATTTATTCAATCCAACTGCTATATTTTATGGCATCTTCTACCTTCTTGGGTTCCATTTAAGACAAGAAGCAGGAGTACAAGCAAACATTCCCATGATGAGTCTGTCCTCTTGTTCTCACGTCTTCAGTGGCATCCCCTATGATATTTTCAGCTGGATGAGTGTTATGAATCCTTAGTCGAGGAATCACTTCCAGTTGCAAAGATAAATCCAGATTAGACATATTTTGCTCAGGAGCTAGAACACTTCGTCCAGTTGCTGTTTCAAACTCATTCAATAAGGACTGATTGAATGAATGAGAAACATCATCATTTGTTGATTGTGGAGTAGCATCAACAGTTGCTTGTTCCTTCAAGATGCTACTTCTATTAGCTTGGTGTTGTACAGTGTCACCTGATGAATTTTGAGGATCAATAAGTGAATCACTGGTTGAAGCTTCACTATTTATTGAGATGGTTATACTATCTGATCTGTCAATAGTGGAAGCTTAATTATTTGTATCCCTTGGAGAATTTGGAAAAGGTCTGGGTAGCTCAAACAGTTGTTTAGCATCAGATTCATTTTCAGCACCTGTTCCAGCTGAAACATTCTCACAAGATGGTTTAGAATAGTTTGGAAACAATTCTAAGTGAAAAATATGATCAGGGATATTCCCCCTAACAAAAGGAGTGTGCTCATTTACAACTATATTGGACGATTCCTTAAATTGTTGATTCTTAATGTTGTATACTCTATAAGCTTTGGAGCTTGAAGAGTATCCAACAAAGATAACATCATCTGACTTTTTAGCAAACTTTACTAAATTGTCTTTCGTGTTAAGTATGGTACACCTGCTGCCAAATGACCTTAGAAAGCGAATGAACGGTGGCCTCTTGTTCCATAACTCATAAGGGGTTTTTCCATGGGGCTTGACAATGAGAACTCTGTTCTGCACATAGCATGCAGTGCTGACTGCCTCTGCCTAGAAAGTTAGAGGCAGCTTTGAATCAACTAACATGGTTCTTGCAACCTCAATAAGTGTCATGTTCCTCCTCTCAGCAACACCATTTTGTTGAGGAGTTCTAGAAGCACTATATTGTCTGGCAATCCCTTTTGAGCCAAACTGGATACCTCCAAACTGGACAGGACCTCTATGATAATGTGGAAATTGTTGAAGGAGAGATCTGTTCCCTGTCATGTACCTGGAGCATCCACTATCAACAATCCAAACATTGTTATTTTTTTCATACGGATGTTCCTGCACATAAGATGAGATAATTAGTTTTGATTGGAAACCCAAGCCTTATTGGTCTTGGGTTCATCCAATGATATTAACATGATTGAACCAAAAGTTAAGCATGAGGCTTCAATGGATGTTTTTGAAGAAGAGGTTTGGGCTGCATTATCTTTCTTGATCTTCCAATCCATCCTTTGGTTAATCATGGAAGATGAGCTTGTTGAAGCTTTTACAGCATGACACTCTTCCAAAGCTTCTTTCTTTTCGAAAGAAGTCTTCACCACCTTTTCTTCCGAAGTAGTCTTCTTCTGGGATGGTTTTAAGGGAATTATTTTGTTCTTTTGGTTTTTAGCAGCTTTAGCTTCCGAGGCCATTTTCCCTTCGGAAGAATGACTTTCTTCCGAAAGCATCCTTGCTTTCGAACACAGCTTTCCCTTTTTCATTACTTGGACCATTTGATAAGGTCCAAATGAGAAACCTTCCCTGACTCCTTTTCTTTTAACATTATTTGCATAATGTGTGCTAGCAGAATTGTAGTAATAATCTTTGGCCATGTAGTTTTACAGTTCACACATTATGCATGCAATGTTAATCTTCTAGGAACTTGAGGATTGTTGTTTCTTGTTCTTTTTCTCTTCATCAGCAACCTTTCCCTTTAACTTCTGATCCTTTGGTAGGACAGGAGTGCTGGTATTACACTCCTTTCCCGAATCAGAGTTACCAACCACCTGGAATCCAGCTGAGATGAGCACACCCTTTTGTTTTGGGTCAATCATCAGCTTAGACTCAACCACTTTCTCTGCAGTTCTTCTTGCTGCTTTAGCTCTGCTTCTTCTGGCTTTGGTGGTCAGGATTTGATCATCACTAGTAGGAGTGGGTTGATTTACTTGTTCCTTCCCTGTGGTGTTCTCTATTATCGCATCACTCTTCAACTCTGGTGAAGAAGGATTAACAGATGGGACCTCCTGCTCTTCAGTACCACATCTTGGTTGTCTTATAGACTCATAAGAGTATGGTGGAGCAATTTCATTGGTCCCCAATCCTCCTTTGTTTTGATAACAGACTTTGGAGTGGAAGGATGATGCAATAATAGCTTGGAAGTTCTGCTCAGAAATAGCATACTTCCTAGCTTGTGCCTCAGCAGTGACAAGCTGGGCTTGAGCCTCAGACAATTTGGATATTAAATCCTTTATTTGAGTCTTATAGTTTGAATGTTCGTGTTTTAATAAGGACACAATTTTCTCCAACTCCTTAATTTTTCTTTGATAGTTAGATTCAGCCCTTTTAAAATTAGATTTTAAAACATTTAGAGACTCAATATCAGATTTAATCTCCATATTGTAGTCCTGATACAATTTAACCTTAGCAATATATGCAGGAGTACGGAGATGTTCATATACCTTACTGTCATCTGTTCCAGCCATAAGTGCTTGAGCAAGAGTCACATCCTGTACCATAAAGCTCCAGTCAACTTCTTGAGCCATTGTGGCTATCTCTGTTGACTTTCTAGTGTTCTTTGATGTAGAAGGATGTGTGGAGGCTTGTGGAGTTCCCGGATTAGACTTGGGAGCCTTGCATTCTCTTGTAAAATGACCAAGTTGGTTACAGTTGTAACATTTGGCCTTAGTTTTGTCAAACCCAAATTTGCTGTTGGTTGGGTTCTGAGAGAATTGCCTTCCAGTTCTCTTGAAAAACTTCTTTTCTCTGTAGGTTAAAAGAGCCATTTGTTGGACTATGTCCACATATTCCACATTATCTGGACTAAAGCACTCTAGATTATTAAAGCAGTATTGATGGTCACACGAGTGTCCACTTCCTGAGACAAAGGCACAGCTGTACTGAAAAGAACTATGCTGAGCCTATTGAGACCATAGAGTCTCAGGAAATGTAATGTACGGTCCAGAAGAACAGGATGTCTGTTGGTTGTGTGTTCGGAACTGTTGAGGTTGGGAGGGTCCTGAGCCTTCAGCAACCATCAAAGCATTGCTAGCAGAAAGACTTGAGGATCTGCTTGTCTGATGACCCTTTTTGCTTTCCATCTTCAAACGGTATCCATCAAGAATCCCGTAGACTTCGGTCATGGTGAGAGTGTTCAGTTTTTCTGTTCTCTTGATAGAGACACATTAGAACGTCCACTCATTAGGGAGTGCACTCATGAACTTTCTAGTGAGGTCTCTAAGTTCAGGAGTGATTCCCACAGACTGAAGGGAAGAAATGAGATCCATGTACCTGAAGTATTGCTGGTTGAGAGTCTCTCCATCAATGTAGGTGAAGTTTTCAAACTGCTGCTTCAGTAAGTTCTTTTTGGAGTCATTAGAACAAGAGTACATCTGAGCAAGTGCATTAAACAGTTCTTTGGCTAACTTGCAATGCTCAAACCCCACCATAATGGAGTTGGGTATTGCAGTCATGAGAATAGTCATTGTATTGCTGTCAATGTCCATCCTCATCAGAGTAATCTTCAACCGCTTTCTCTATCATGGCACCGTTTCCTCCGGGTGCAGCCACCTTGGGTTTACACGGGCCATTGACAATAGACTGCCACATCTTGCTATCTTGATATCTGATGAAGCCTTCCATGCGTCTGCTCCATGACCTGAACTTTTCAGGGGTGATGATGGGTGCTTTAGTCATTGTCCCTATTTCTACTTCAGACTTATTGAGGGCCATTTAGAGTGTGGTGTAATGAGGAGTGAAAAACAGATTGATTAGGATGGTAAGATCTCACAATCAAGAGCCTAAGAAGCTCTGATACCAATTGCAGGATCGGTTTTGTCAATTAAACTTGGTTTCTCTCTCCAACTCACTTATACTACACTCGGATTAGATGAAGCAGAGTCTTTTCTAAGAGCTGATAATAATATAATAAGTAACAAAGAGCACAAAGATATAATTTTTAAGGTACTTGTATATATTACTTCTTAGCTCAAAGTGTTACAAGACTCTTATAAGCTTATCTTTATGAGTTACAATGAGAAACTATATATACTACTACCTACAGCCGCTTATACTTTGATACTAGCTGGGAACCTATGACTAAATCATATACTACAATGCTAGAGTTAAAGTATCTTAGATAAAGTATTATCTAAGATATGGTAGTCATGACATGTCCATGACTTACCTTTTGTTACTAAATAAGTTAGTAACTGCACCAACTAATAAAGGTGAACAGTGGAATAAAGTATAGTCAACTACATGGCTTTTGAGAAAACATCATGCAGTATATCAGAGGTCTGCAGCAGAGTGTCAGGAGGACCATACTTATGTCCACTGGTTCATAGTAGTGTATTCTGAAGGTTAGTTGGCTTCGGAAGAACAAGTTCTTCCGAAGCCACCTATACTTCGGAAGAGGCTACTTCTTCCGAGGCTTGAGGACTTCTTCTTTTCTTCATACTTTGGAAGTGGTATTCTGATCTTTTCTTCTAAGTCTTGATCTTCGAAAGTGAATACTTTGTGTCCGGAAGAAGAGTGTCTCTTCGGAAGTTGATGTTACACTTTCCTCGGAAGAACTCTTTTTCTTTCGAAAGTTCCACACTTAGCTTCGGAAGTCCTTTATTAGATGCACCAAAATAGTCTAAGTGATTTGGTTTTGGTTGCACCAGGCTTCTTCTTGATCCAACAAGATACCCTCTTCGTCCATGATTGTGTGACTGAAGATAACAATGTGGGTAAGTTTGCTACAATCAATTGGTTGTAAAAGAAAATAGGGACAAAATTAGGGTTCTTGTTTTGATTTGGGGGTGTGGGGTGAAGCATACATACAACAAGTGATTATGGTGAGTTTTTGGCACATGAGTGCTCGCTTTCTCTGGTAGCAAACAAATCATTTTTGCTCCCTACTTCAAATTTTCACTTATTTGTATTTTACAAAGAGAGGTGACATTATATTTTAGTCTAAGGTCATGTTTCAGATTTGACTTCTTAAAAAAACTTTTTTTTTCCTAACATCTTCATCTCTATCCAAACACACTTTCACCTCATTTCAACTTATCTCTTTTTCAAAAGTTAAAATGAGCTTTCAATAAGCAATCCTAAACACCCACTAAGGGTAGATTACAAACTTTTTTTAGTAAATTACACTTTTCGTCCTTAGGTTTGTAGTAAATTTCAGGTTTCGTATTTAAACTAACGAAATTACAGTAAACATCATTTATATTTAAAAAAGCTTGCATTTTTCATCATTTCCTCTAATGGACGTCTGTTTTAGACGTTAAATAAAGTCATGTGCTTTTCATGTGAGGGCGTAATAGTTATTATTTATCTAAAAACTTAATATTAAAATTATAATTATATAAACAAAAAAAACTGCTCAATCACACACTCATCACCCTCTCTCTTTTTCCATACTAACCCCACCTCACCACCACCATAAAACCATCCACCCTCACACCATAACGTCATCCACCCTCACCATCGTCCACCCTTACCATCATCTTCTATCAACATTGTCCACCGTCACCATTAACATCAACATCATTGTCTGGAAGTATCCGCCGAAGTCACATGCTCTTGCCGGCGACCATTGTTGAGAGTGGAAGCATTATTTAGGTTTGGATGAAAAGACAAACTCTGTAAGTGCTGTTGATTTCAAATCATAAATTGGGGGATTTTAAGATGATCGAGCCCTAATTTTAAGGGAATTTCCAGCCCACCACCCATATTTTGGGGTTGGCAAAAGGTGTGATTTGCAGGTTTTGAAGTTATTACAATGGATTTATATTTATACCATGTGATTAAAGAGAGAAAGAGAGAGTATGCAAAGATGTTAGGTTGTGTTTCAGGGGGAATTGGTGGTTGTTGGCTGGTCGCCAGAAAAATGGCTAGAGTTGTTGGCTGTTCGTCGGAGGAAAGTCACCTGTGATTTTATGGGGTGGAGGTTGATGTGGCTGGATGTGATTGGTTAGTTTTAGGTTTAGTATAAAAATACTATTTTCCCTAATGTGAGGAGCACATGACTTCATTTAACGTCTAAAATAGACGTCCGTTAGAGGAAATGATGAAACGTGCAAGCTTTTTTAAACGTAAAGGATGTTTAATATAATTTTCTTAGTTTAAGGACGAAACCTGAAATTTGTTACAAACCTAAAGAATGAAAAATGTAATACTCTTCTTTTTAATATGGCAGGGGTTTATTTAAAACAAAAATCGTAACTTTTATCTTTTATGTAAAAGGTTCTTACGGATTATATTATTTTCACTAATCCATGTTATGTGTTTTAGTTAACCCACTTCATATACAGCGTACATGAAGGAATTTTAATATTTTTCAATAAAAGACAGTACTTGTAATGATGAAATTTACGAAAATGTGATGTGTTTCTTCTTCTTTTGCTCGGGGCACCAACACCATCCCATCATGTCGATGACTACCTCCAATAGCTACTGCCGACAAACACTCTTGTTTCTTATTCTTCGTCTCACTTAAAGCACTAATGACATTTATCTCTGTGTGACCATTTTTATGTTTTTATACACTAGCAAAAAAAACATAAAATTCCCAATTTGCGTTTTCCCAGATGGTGAATCTAAAGGAAACTTGCAACTCATTATGGTTAGGATGGTATGATTAAACAAGATGGTGGTCGTGATGGTAATGATAATTGGTATTGATTTGAACATGGTGATTTGAAGAGAACAAAGAAAGGGGGGGCAGGAGGGTATTTGAACGACAACAATTAGGCATAACCATGATGTGTCCTTGTTTCATAACGAAAGCCAACAACAAAAACACTCTTGGATGCTTAGGTTGATTTTGTTGCATATAAAATATTTCATTAACATTTTTAAGCTCATAACTCGTCATCGTGTCTTTTGTGCAGTTTATTGTGTCCTTTTGTTAGTTAATTGTGTGTTTTATTAATACTATTGTGTTTTTCTAAATGATGAATTCTAAAAACATATGATGGTGGAATAAGATTGTTATGTATTTCTAGTATATAATACACAATAATAAATTAACAACTAATTAATCTAATACATTAAAAAAATAACAAAATAGCACAACGTCTCGTTGTGCTTTTTGATAGTCATTGTGTTATTTTAAACGCTATGAGTTTTGAAAAATACATTGGTTAAAAAACATTATTGTGTACTTATAATTGTAAAACACATATGATAGATAACAACAAGTTTATATAATCTATAAAAAACAATGATAAAAATAACACATTATATTATCTTCAATACTATGAGTTTGAAAAACATATTAGTGGATATATATCATTGTGTATTTTAATTGTAAAACAAAATAATAGATAAGACGTTTATATAATGTATAGAAATAATGACAAAAATAATACAAAATAATCTAAAACGTAGAACATTATGATTAATACACATAAAATGGTGTAAAATATAAGTCACAATAAACTGATGTTTGACACAATAAACGTATAAGACATAATGAGCTGACATATTTGACACAATGAACGTATAAGACACAATGAGCTGACATATTTGACACAATGAGTTGACATATTTGACGCAGTAACTACAATGTAATTCTTTTGAAATAATAGAATAACACGTGTTAAGTCTACAATATTTCTTAGACTTTTTAGATTATATACTTTTATACTATAACCTTACCCTTAAATTATAAACCGGATGAGATAATGTTTGAAAGACCGAAGACGAAGGCAACACACACGACCAGACATAATCAAGGTCAGTGAAGATAGCGATCCTAGTAGGAAGTTTATTTTTTATTTCCCCGTGACCCGTTCGATTCACGTTCGTTGGCTTGAACAAACTGAACATATTAATCTAGTGGCTCGATTTAATTTTTATTTGTGATCGTGTAAAATATTAAGGGTTGATTTTAACCATAAAGTAAGTTAATTAAAATAGATTTAGTTAAGACGCAATCATAAAACGACAAGTGGTTAAAATTGGATTCTAACTCGGAAATGTAATTAAATAAAAGTAATTTTATTTAAAAGATAAAACAAGGTTTTTTCAAATTAAATAGTTGATTATAAAACCGTAAATTAACAAAGCGTTTATTAGTTTAAAATCGCTTTGTAATAACTGCCAACTTAGTTTCAAATAGGTATTTAAATGCATTTACATAAAGTTTATTTTTTTAAACACAACAATAGACTATTTTCATGGTCTAACACTTGCCAGCTGCTTAGGTTGGTGGGGGCTATGTCGTCGTGAGGACGCGGCGGGGGCCGGCAACGCGTGGTAACACAGCCGCGGTCCTCCACGCCGCAAGTTTTGCCCGCCATACGACGAGTACACGCCAAGCCACACTACCACCCTCACCACTTTTTTTACCGTTCCAACAGTCTTTTTTCGACTGTTACCCACCCCACCCCGTTGGCGGAACCCGTGAAGTGAAGAAGATGAACTATTTTCGGTGGCCGGCTCTTGCTTTGCACCTCTGCTCGAGAAATGTAACAAATGAAGTGAAGAATATGCACTATTGACCTAATATTATAACGTGATATAGGTCTGTTTAAAGTATAAGCCATGACCTAGTTTTAACTAAAATTTCATGCGAAATTACGAGTAAGTCCTCGTGTGAAATAAATGGTCAAAAAATTATCCTAAATATTTATAAAGCAATTGAAAGAAGCAGGAATGTTACGTTAGTTTATAGTTTGGCCACATATGTTTCCTCACTTTGCCTTTTGGGCCCTCCCCAAACACGTTTATAGAGAGAAAAAGGGGAGGAGGCTTCTTATCTTCCCCTCCGGTTCGTTTGTAGAGAGAAGAAATAGTAACCCACCATCGCCTTCGCCTCCGCCTACTGTTATCGCCGCTTACCATCTCTTCCGCCTAGCGTCTCTGTCGCCTACCGTCTCCGTCGCCTACCGTCTCCGTCGCCTACCTTCTCCGTCGCCTACCATCTATGCCTGTTGCGGTTGATTCGATGTTGTCACGATGACGATGGCGATGGCAGTAGGGTGCCTTCTGTTTCCCACTAGATCGGCGTGATGGAGGCGGTTGCGCTCCGGCAAATCTCGATTTTATGCCTCCTATGTCGGGTTCCTCAATTTCCGGTTGACCTAGAGTCGGCTGTAGTGATGGCCGATAGTCGTCGACGCCTGTGATGGCAGCAGTGGCCTTGAAGACAGTCGCAGTTCAGCCTCCCGTTACAGGTTGAGGTAAGGTTGCGACTGTATTCTCATCAGTTACGCGTCGACGGTGATGCTTGGGCAACCGTCACAACCCTCTTCTCCTGTCTCTCTCTGATTTCCTTTATTTTCTAGGTGAAATACTCGGGTTTTTAGTTCTGAGGGTTTTACTGAATTCATGTTGTTAACTGATGCAACTGAGAATATGTGGTTGGGTGTTTCGTTATGTTGATGGTGATAATAGTTATAATACTTTGTTGTTCAATGATGATGGGACTACCTCATCTGAGAATGTTGGGTTCATGTCGATGATGATGACACTAGGTCATCTGAGACCGAGCTTCAGCTCGAGTGGTTTGTCGCCCTCATTCTGTTGTTGGGAGATTTTTGTGTCGATGATGGTTAAGAGACAAAGCTACATTTACCGTTTGGTTATACCATGTTGGGTAGACACTGTTCTTTTGGATATCAGTTTGTTGAGGTACTGTTGTGATGTTGTAAGCAAAATTGTTGTCTCATTGGTGATGCCACTTCTATTTCAGGTCTATGATGATGAACATTTGTTCATCTGAGACCTACAGATTTTATGATATTGTTCGTTTCATTACTCTACTGACATGTGATACAATGATGGGTTGTGACGATAACTAAGAATGGTGTCATTTGCTTTGGCGTGGCAACCGTTTTTGGTTAGCAGCCGTAGCTGAAAGCCTAATCTGAGCCCGATCCATTACATGCGCAACGCGCGTAGTTGGATACCACTAGTTGAAGTATAAAAAGTAATATATGAATAATGAACTCATATAAATAGTTTGGAAACTCAAATCAATAATCAGTATTTAATAATGAAAGTTAAAGGAGTCATTTTAACTATTTATTTGTTTTATATTAGGATGATTAAATTTAATAATAAAATTATCTATACTATATTATAATACACGAAGGAGGGTTTCCGCCATAATTTAAGAGATTTGTGATTTTTATGCACAATGTACAACTCAAAATATCATATTTTCCAGGGTATTTATGTCATTATAACCTTCCTAAATAGATGGATGTTTAAAATAGTTACACTTACACCCTTGTATGTATAAATCTATTTATTTTCTTCCTGTTTGTTACAAATTGCTTAGAAAAAGGATTCATGGCTGTATAATTAAAAACAAAATGTTGCAATCGTTAATAAAACAAAAAATACCTCAAAATGAACGTTCAGTTTTAAACAATTAACTCTCTATTCCTCAGAATAATAAAAACACATACTTGTAAATCTTGAGCTATCTAACTTGATACTATCCTGGAAAATAAAAACAAACATAAGTCAGTCAACAAAAAAATTCCTAATATTAAAGATTTACCTGTTTCACATTAATTTCTGCTACTTTATTTCACAATACATATTGTAAGGCCCTGTTCCCGGTCACCTCACAGTTGGTCATTCACAACAATAATTACATAAAACGTTACATAATACAAATTTAAGCAGCGGAATTAATTTAACAAAAGCCATTCATTTCATTATAAACATTGTTGTTAAGCAATACACCATCGTTTAATTAGGTTACAAAATAATTGTGCAATTGCATTACAAAATAACAGTATCATCGTGTATGAATGGGTGTCAGTCATGCCCCGCCGAGTAGCTTCACCTGCGTGTCATCCTCAACAACATTTCACCTGCCAACTAAAAAATGCATAAAAGTCAGCGTTGCTGAGTGAGTCCTAGTTTTTCATAATAAAATATACTTTACTTTCATTTAAGAATTACTCTTTTCTTTTGCATGTGATCACACATCATACGTACACTTAGGTAATATCATTATTATCTTCATCATTCATTCATTTCGAACTTTTATCATTATCTTTCTGAGTCTTATACGATAACAGGGTCGCTCACCTTATTAGCAATCTCAACGATTGCACTTTATCCGAGTCTTTTGCGACAGCAGGGTCGCTCATCCCATTAGCAATCTCAATGATTGCACTTTATCCGAGTCTTTTGCGACAGCAGGGTCGCTCACCTCATTGTCAATCTCAATGATTGACCCTGTGTGTATCCTTCGGGCTAGCTAACCCGCATCACAGTTAAGCTAACGATAACAAGGCCGTGCACCTCTATATATTTGCTTGCAAGACTTTCATTCATTCATTTACGTTTCACTTTTCATCATCATTAATCTTTCACTTTATTAATGATAATACTTTCTGTTTCGATCATAAACATACCACGTAAAGCCATACAATAATAATAACATTAATAACAATAATAATAAGGTTTACAACAATGATAATGATAATAATAAGGAATCAAGAAAACAGTCATGATTATGCTTGGAATTAAGCATTTATTAACCCTAGTCAAACATTGTTGCGAACACTAATGGCACAGACTCCCATAAAAGTCCCGAAATAAATTCTAAGTGTTGGGCGCATGGGCCATGTTCGGACACATGGGACCTGTTCGGACGCATGAAGTCACTTAGGCGCGTGGAAGGTCCAGACGCATGGTCACTATTGGGGCGGTTCAACATTTAGACGTTTGGGAAATCCCAGACGCATGGGCACTATTCAGACGGTTGGACACTTAGGCGTTTGGGGAATCCCAGACGCATGGGCACTATTCAGACTATTGGACACTTAGGCGTTTGGGGAATCCCAGACGCATGGGCACTATTCAGACGGTTGGGCCCTGTTCGGACGTATGGGCTTACTTAGCATTTTCTAAGGCAAATTTCAGACGGTTGGGGTACTGTTTAGGCGGTTAGGTATCAAATTTTCACCTAGACAACAAAAATCAATCCCAATGCATCCCAAATCAGATTCTATTATTAGTACTAACATTCTACGCATCATACCACATTTTTAACCATGATCACCATATCATTTACACCCAAAACATACACCCACCCCATACATCTTCACACACACATACGGGTAGAACTTATTTTATAAAAACATACACACATTCATTTTCCAGCCCTAAAATTGTTAAAAAACATGTTAAAAAAGGGATTCTAGAACTCACCTTAGTTTGTTTTCGGGTTTGATACCCTTCTTTAAGCTTCCCAAACGGTTATAGCACCTAAAACCCACACACACACACAACCCGAACACATAATCACATTTATAAGCACGTAACCGAGACTACAAACTTCTAAAACATCATAAAACTGAGTATTTTTACCAAAAACTTCGAATTTCCCTTCTTCTTCTACAACCTCCGAGAATTTTCTGTTGTTTCTCTCTCTAAAAATCCGAATGTTTGGTGTGAATAAGCAGCATGGGCGGCCATGTAACTTTATTCACTAACTTTCAAACCTTTTGTCCTTTTAGGCACTTTTAGCCATTCAACTTGGGTTTTATAGCTTTTCCTTCTTTTCCTTTACTTTTATTCTTTTCTTTATATCTAAAACAATAACCCGGTGTTACAAGTCCACCCCCTTATATAGGTTTCGTCCCTGAAACCTGTTATTTCTCGAACAGATGAGGGTAATGCTGCCTCATCTCTCCTTCAATCTCCCATGTAGACTCGGATCCCTTTCTGTGCTTCCACTGTACTCGCACAAGAGGAACCACTTTATTCCTTAACCTCTTCTCCTTACGATCAATGATCTCCACTGGTTGATCCACGTAATTGAGTCGTTCATCCACTTAGATGTGCCCTAGTGGTACAATCATATCCTCGTCTGCTAAACACTTCCGCAGGTGAAATACATGGAATGTTGAGTGAATTCCACTTAATTCATCAGGTAGTTCCAACCTATAAGCCACATCTCCTACTCGAGCAATGATTCGGAAAGGCCCTATATACCTTGGGCTCAACTTGCCCCGCTTTCTAAACCGAATGATACCCTTCCAAGGTGAGACTTTTAACATAACCCTATCGCCCACCTGGAACTCAATCGTTCTACGCCTCTTATCGGCATACGACTTATGTCTATCCTTAGCTGCCTTCATGAAGCCTTTGATCTTTTCGAGCTTCTCCGTCGTAGCCTCAATCACTTCAATGCTCCCTAACTCCTTTTGACCAATATCACCCCAGCAAACGGGTGTCCTACATCCCCTACCATATAGCATCTCGTAGGGTGGCATGCCAATACTGGCATGATAACTATTGTTGTACGAGAATTCTGCTAACGGCAGATGGTCATCCCAACTTCCTCCAAAATCGATCACGCATGCTCGAAGCATGTTCTCGAGTGTCTGGATCGTCTTCTCAGACTGACCGTCAGTCTAAGGATGATAAGCCGTGCTGATATGTAGTCTCGTCCCCATCGCATCGTGGAATTTCTTCCAAAACTTGGATGTAAACCGAGTGTCGCGATCAGACACAATAGACACCGACACACCATGACGAGCTACAATCTCCTTAATAAATATATCCGCGAGCCTCTTAGAAGAATACGTCTCTCGGATCGGTAGGAAGTGAGCACTATTCATCAAACGATCAACTATCACCCATATAGCATCATACCCTTTCGGGGTGCGTGTTAGCTTCGTAATGAAATCCATGGTGATATGCTCCTACTTCCACTCGGGTATATCCAACGGTTGGATTTTTCTGTACGGCTTCTGGTGTTCCGCCTTCACCTTCAAACAGGTGAGGCATTTACTCACATACTCCGCTACGTCGCGCTTCATACCCGGCCACCAGTAGTCTTTCTTCATATCGTGATACATCTTGGTAGCACCGGGATGAATGGAGTATCGAGTCTTATGAGTCTCGTCCATGATCTTTCCACGTAGATCCCCGTAAGGAGGAATCCACATTCGCCCATATCGGGTTCTAACATCGAGAGTGTTTTCACCCAACTCTGCGACTGACCTCTCATTATTTCAGAGTTAAAATGATCTTCTTTCAGAGCCTCATCTTGAAACTCCTTGACCTGCGTCATCAAGTCAGAGGTCATAATCAGTTGATAAGCCTTCACCCGAATCGGCTTGGGTCTCTCCTTTCGGCTAAGGGCATCTGCCACCACGTTGGCCTTGCCCGGATGGTAATGGATCTCGCAATCATAATCCTTTATGAGCTCCAACCATCGCCTCTGCCTCATATTCAAATCTTTTTACTCGAATAAGTACTTCAAGCTTTTGTGGTCTGTGAAGATGGTGCACTTCATCCCGTACAAGTAGTGCAGCCAAATCTTCAAAAGAAAAACCACCGCAGCTAGTTCTAGATCATGCGTGGAATAGTTGACTTCGTGGGTTTTTATCTGTCGGGATGCGTAGGCTATCACCCTTCCGCGTTGCATTAACACGCAACCTAGCCCAGAATAAGATGCATCCAAATACACCACTAAGTCTTGACTTCCCTCGGGCAATGTCAAGACAGGAGCTCATGTTAATCTCGTCTTCAACTCCTCAAAAGCACTCTCCTGTTCTGGACCCCACATGAACTTTACATCCTTGCGAGTCAACTTTGTCAAAAGTGAGGCTATCTTGGAAAAGTCTTGAATAAATCACCTGTAGTAGCCTTCCAATCCCAAGAAGCTACGAATCTCGGATGGCGTCTTAGGAAACTTCCATTGCATCACGGCCTCAACCTTTACCGAGTCCACCATGATTCTCTTAGCATTAACCACGTGACCTAATAATTGCATCTCGCGTAACCAAAAAGCACACTTGGAGAACTTAGCAGCTTCTCTTTTCTCAATGTCTCTAACACTTCCCGAATGTGACCGGCATGCTCTTCTTCACTCCTTGAATAAAACAGGATATCATCGATAAACACAATCACTAATTTATCCAACATCGGCCGGCACACTCGATTCATCAAATCCATAAAAGCAGCTGGCACGTTGGTTAGACCAAAGGAAATAATGAGAAACTTGTAGTGTCCATAACACGTACGAAAAGCTATTTTAGGAATGTCTTGTTCCTTTACCTTTAATTGATGGTAGCCAGATCAAAGATCTATCCTTGAGAACCAACTGGCACCTTGGAGCTGATCGAACAAGTCATCAATCCACGGTAATGGATACCGATTTTTCACCGTCAACTTGTTCAACTCACGGTAGTCAATACACATCCTCATGCTACCGTCCTTCTTCTTTACAAACAAGACCGGAGCACCCCAGGGAGAGATACTCGATCTAATAAACCCCTTACCAAGCAACTCCTGCAGTTGTTCCATCAATTACTTCATCTCTGTTGGAGCCAACCGATACGGTGACTTATCTACAAGCTGAGCACCGGGTATCAATTCAATTTGAAACTCGATTTCGCGATCCGGTGCACAACTAATAAGTCCTCTGGAAATACATCGGGAAAGTCACACACCACCAGTACATTGGACAATTGTGGTGTTGACGTGTCCACATCTTTCACGTAGGCAAAATAAGCGCTATATCCACGCCTCATGCACTTTCCCGCCACCGCCATCGAAATCACTTTCGGAATCATCATAAGTCGATCACCGTATATCGTCACCGAACTCCCGTCAGGCGCTGTCAGTCTAATCATCTTTCTTCGGCACACGATGTTTGCTTCATAGGTTGCTAACCAATCTATCCCTAGTACTATATCGAATCCACCTAGGGGCATCACATGTAACTTAGCAGCAAACCTATGACCTTTTAATTTCATGGCACAGTCCTCTATCACATCAGTAACTCTAGTGGACTTACCAATAGCCGTTTCTACATCGGATGGCTCATCAATACGTCTACTACTAATAGACAATTTAACACAGAAAGTGGCAGAAATAAAACTCCTACTAGCACCAGAATCGAATATCACAGAATCAAGAGTTTGATTTACTAGAAACATACCTGACACAACATCGGGGTCCGTCTTAGCCTCCTCCCTGGTCATAGTGAAAACTATAGCGCTCGCCTTCTGCCCTTCAGTCTCGGTCGTCTTCTTCACCCTGGAACTTTCCGCCCTCGGCTTCCTGCAGTCCCTGCTCATGTGGCCCTACTCGCCACAGGTATAACACCTCAGCGCCTTACAATCTATGGAGATATGGCCCAGCTTCCCACACTTAAAGCACACGTTAAGCCCCAGCCTGCACTCACCCGTATGCTCCTTCCCGCACTTGCCACAACTCTTGGGTCCCGAGCTTGATGACCCCACCCTACGGTCATCTATTCTCATCTTCTTATTGTTCGGGATGAAACCACCACGCCCGAACCGCTTTACATTCCCGTTTTAGTCACCACCACCAGCTTTCTTCACCTCTACCACCTTCACCTCCCTCTCATCATAGAGCCTCCCGGCCAAATCCACTGCCGCCCTAAAAGTGCTTGGTCGGGCAGCGATCAAGTGCCAGCGAATATTGGTTGGCAATCCCTGGATGTACCGATTGATCTTTCGGGACACTGGTGTCACCTGGTCTGGTACCAGTCCTGCCATTTCATTAAATTTCGTGGTGTACTACTGGTGGGTCATGGTTACCGCCTCGAGTTGTAGGAACTCTCTCTCGATCTTGTTGAGTTCCCTGTGAGGATAGAATTACTCAATCACCAATTGTTTCAGCTCCTTCCATCTTATCTTCTCGATGGCTCCGGTACCCTCAGCTTGGGTAATGTTGTCCCACCAACACAACGCTGAGTCAATAAATGAGTGAGTCGCGAACTTCACCTTCTGGTCTTCGCGACACTCACTGATTTCTAACACCGCCTCCATCTCCCTTACCCAGCGGTGAACGGCAGCAGCATTGCCATTGCCATCAAAGGTTGGGGGCTTGCACCTTTGGAATGCCCCGTAACTGCACCCCTTGGTAGTCATCCCCACTACATCGTCCTCTTCCTCGTTAGACAGCACCATCTCAGGCTCTGGTCGTTCCTCCTCCCCTCTGCTCCCCTTGCCCGTTGATCCCTTCCTATTCTGCTTCTCCTTTCTCTCCTCGCTTCTTACAGCCCTGATGACTTCAGTCACCACAGATGGTAAAACTGTCTGCATGACCCGGTGCACTTTATTAGCAATCGCCTCCCTAGCTAAGGCGTTCAGGTTAGCATTCTCGTTTTCCTCGCTTTGGCCATGAACCTCAGGGTTCTCACGAGTCGTCTCAGGAGCTTTAGCACTACTCCTAGTTACACGTGGCCGACCTCTGCCTCTAAAGCCTTGGAAGACTTCTGTTCAGCCATTTCCTGGACACTATAAGATTCAAACACTAACACAGTCATTCAAGTTAATAGCTCAGTTTATGTCAAGTATAGTAAGTCCCTAATGACAGTGGCCAGTTGTGATTAACCACTTACTTTACTTTTCACACCCCAAGCATTTCCTATCCTGACTACATCAGTATCTAAATCTACTAAGAACACATAAATCAAATAGTACACGCACATAATACTGATTAACTTTAAGAAAAGAAATACCTGATGGCACGTAGCTACTCGGGTTGACATCCCTCTTTCTGTCTCATTTTCAGTTTAAGTTTAGGTTTCTTTTGAAAATATTTACCCATTTCACTCAAACTTTAGCTCTCATACCAACTTGTAAGGCCCCATTCCCGGGCACATCACAGTTGGTCATTCACAGCAATAATTACATAAAACGTTACATATTACAAATTTAAGCAGTAGAATTAATTTAACAAAAGCCATTCATTTTATTATAAATACTGTTGTTAAGCAATACACCATGGTTTAATTAGGTTACAAAATAATTGTTCAATTGCATTACAAAACAACAGCATTATCGTGTATGAATGGGTGTCAGTCATGCCCCGCCGAGTAGCTTCACCTGCGTGCCATACTCAGCAACATTTCACCTGCCAACTGAAAAATGCATAAAAGTCAGCGTTGTTGAGTGAGTCCTAGTTTTTTATAATAAAATATACTTTACTTTCGTTTAAGAACTACTCTTTACTTTTGCATGTGATCACACATCATACGTACACTTAGCTAATATCATTATTATCTTTATCATTCGTTCATTTCGTACTTTTATCATTATCTTTCCGAGTCTTTTGCGACAACAGGGTCGCTCACCTCATTAGCAATCTCAAGGATTGCACTTTATCCAAGTCTTTTGCGACAGCAGGGTCGCTCACCTTATTAGCAATCTCAATGATTGCACTTTATCCGAGTCTTTTACGACAGCAAGGTTGCTCACCTCATTGTCAATCTCAATGATTGACCTTGTGTGCATCCTTCGTGGTAGCTAAACCGCATCACAGTTAAGCTAACAACACAAGACCGTGCACCTCTATACATTTGCTTGCAAGACTTTCATTAATTCATTTACGTTCCACTTTTCCTCATCATTAATCTTTCACTTTATTACGATAATACTTTCTGTTTCGATCATAAACATACCACGTAAAGCCATACAATAATAATAACATTAATAACAATAATAATAAGGTTAACAACAATGATAATGATAATAATAAGGAATCATGAAATTATGCTTGGAATTAAGCATTTATTAACCCTAGTCAAATATTGTTGCAAACACTAATGGCACAGACTCCCATAAAATTCCCGAAATAAATTCTAAGTGTTGGGCGCATGGGCCCTGTTCGGACGCATGGGCCCTGTTCGAACGCATGGGCCCTGTTCGGACACATGGGTCCTGTTCGGATGCATGAATTCACTTAGGCGCATGGAAGGTCTAGACGCATGGTCACTATTGGGGCGGTTCAGCGCCTAGACGTTTGGGAAATCCCAGACGCATGGGCACTATTTAGACGATTGGACACTTTGGCGTTTGGGGAATCCCAGACGCGTGGGTACTATTCAGACGGTTGAACACTTAGGCGTTTGGGGAATCCCAGACGCATGGGCACTATTCAAACGGTTAGGTCCTGTTCAGACGTATGGGCTTACTTAGCATTTTCTAAGGCAAATTTCAGACGGTTGGGGTACTGTTTAGGCGGTTGGGCATCAAATTTTCACCTAGACAACATAAATCAATCCCAATTTATCCCGAATCAGATTCTATACTTAGTACTAACATGCTATGCATCATAACACATTCTTAACCATGATCACCATATCATTTACACCTAAAACATACTCCCACCCCCATACATCTTCACACACACATACGGGTAGAACTTATTTTATAAAAACATACACACATGCATTTTCCAGCCCTTAAATTATTAAAAACATGTTATAAACGGGATTCTAGAACTCACCTTAGTTTGTTTTCGGGTTTGATACCCTTCTTTGAGCTTCCCGGACGGTTCTAGCGCCTAAAACCCACACACACACAACCCGAACACATAATTACATTTATAAGCACATAACCGAGACTAGAAACTTTTAAAACATCATAAAACTAAGTATTCTTACCAAAAACTTCGAATTTCCCTTCTTCTTTTACAACCTCCGAGAATTATCTGTTGTTTCTCTCTCTAAAAATCCGAATGTTAGTGTGAATAAGCAGCATAGGCGGCCATGTTACTTTATTCACCAACTTTCAAACCTTTTGTCCTTTTGGACACTTTTAGCCCTTCAACTTGGGTTTTATAGTTTTTTCTTCTTTTTCTTTACTTTTATTCTTTTCTTTATAAAAATAATCGAGTGTTACACATATTTATTTATAAACAAATTGTTATAAGTTTCTCCATTTGTAAAACCTGAATTTGCTAACAAAATCTAATATTAAGGTGCAGATTCAGATTAATTAAAATATAAATAACCATTAAAGATTTACCAGTTTTCTCGAAATTTTTGCTACTTTAATTTACAATACATAATTGTTTAAAACCAAGTGTTTACAATATTCTGCATTTGTAAAATGTGAATTTGCTAACAAAAACCTAATTTTAAGGTGCAGTTTCACATTTACAATTTTTTTAAATATTTTTCAATTTTCTAGTAATTTCTGCATTTGTAAAATGTTAAATTGCTAACACATTTTTTAAACCTGACAAACATAAACAAACGAAAGCGAATAAACAAAATATATCCAAACATTAACGTTTAGTTACAGATATATAAAAAATTCCGAAAAAATAGAATTGTATATAAAAAATTATAAAAATATACACAAACTGTTAAATATTTACCTATTTTCCCATAATTTCTACTAATTTAAATCACTAAACACAACAGAACCTGCTTTATTTTCTGCAATTTTACAGGGATTGTTTAATGGTTAAGTTGTTGCATAAAAATAGGATATGCTCGGTGTTTCACATCTATATAAACAAATTTAACTATGAGTTATTTTTCATTGCATCTCTCTCGTGAATGGTACTTTACATGCACATTATTTAATAGTAATTTCAGGATATCTTTAATAACACTTGGCATTTGATTACTTGATGCTAATATATGAGGTTTTTTATTTCTTTAGTTGGGTTGGTTGATCAAGTAATCTCATTTCAAGTTTTATATGCACAGGTATGTATTTTTTTAAAAATCTGATTACAAATTCTTTTGTTAATTTTTTAATGTTCAGTGTTTATATAAAGATATATATGGTTTGTTCTAAGATACTTATTCACTGCTATTTCTTAAGGGATAAAAGCTATAATGGTTTCAATAGGTGGGATCATATTAGAAGAGCAATCACAGAATGTTGAATCCTTAATAGTTCCTAATTCTGATTCGAAGGAAAAAAAGGTACAAAATTTAAACGATACTATATATAATTGGATTTTCTTTTGTCACAACTCTGCTTATAACTTATTTATTTTGTATGTGTATATGTGCAGTATGCTTGCCATCGTAAGGTTATTATATATAACTTATAGATAAATTATAACTAAGTTTACTTTTAAGTTTTTTTCATAATATTATTATATTAAAATCAAAGTTGTTTCTTATATACCAGCCGATAGAAGGTATATCGGATCTTTTAGTACAAGTAAATAGAGTTTTTTTAAAAAATAAAGCTCATATGTTTGTGTTTAATTTTGAATTTTTGGATTTCAGGATTAATTATCTATCTTAAATTAATTGATATATGGCTTTAACATATTAGATTTTAGGATGACTTTGATAGTAGTATTGAGAATATATATTGTGGCACAATGTTTAGTCCCTACAAATCCGATCTTCAACGAGAATTTAGCCAGGAGGTATTATTTTTAATTTTCTATTTTTTCTGATGAGATGTATATTAACTATTTTCTTTTTTAAGGATCACATGTTTGAAGTCAAGGCTAGAAAATTGAAAAAAAAGAATCATGAGGCTAGATGAATGGAAATGGAGTGATGTCATTGAGTCAGATGGCCCAAATAATATTAACAAAGAAGTTGAACTACAAGACACTGCATGTTCAAACAAGAAGCTACAAAAAAAAATTTAAATTTCCTCGAGTGTCAGTGCAGAAGCGAAATAGACTTCATGTTGTTTGATTTTTTTAACAAAAAGGCTTTTGATATCTTTATGAATTATTTCAATTTTCAATTTTTAGTATAATAAAACATGTGGTTTTGTTTTTTATGAATATCTCATGTAGATTTGTTTAGGATTTTTATTTGTGTTATAATAAAACAAGTGGTTTGTTTGATATGCAAATCTCATATAGATTTGGTTTGCTTTTTGAATATTGGTATATATAATTAAAAAATACTTGTTGTTTAATAATTTTAAATCTATATATAATACTAAAAAAGTAACTTATGGGGACACTTATCATATTCCTAGGCCCCCTAATTTTATTTTTCCCGCCTCTCTCTCCTATTAAATAGTTACTTAAATTAAAGATTAAATAATTTTAAAAATTTTTAAGATAAATTTTTTTCTTAATATGTCTTTTTATTAATGTTATTTCTAGAAAATAAATTTTTAAAAAATAAGAGTTTTTATAAAAAATCAAACATTTTTAAAAATATAAAATATCTTAAACTTGATGTTTTTAAAAAGTAAACTTCTTTATAAACTAAAAATAACTAAAATTAGGAGTTATAATAAGAAACTTTTAAAAATGATATTTTTAATATGGTTTGTTTGGAAAAAATGGTTAAATTTTTTTGGAAATAAAAATTAAAATTATTACTTATAATTATTACTCATGTAATTTTAATCATATCTTATTTTAAAATATCATTATATACTTCATAAACTTTCATCATAATTAATATTTTATTTTTTAACTCGTGTAATACACGGGTTTATCAAAGTTAATATTATATAAATAACAATCAATAACTAATCAATTTTATCTTTCCAACCCATATAATATATTTAGTTTTATTTATATTTTTGTGTTATTTTAATAATTAACTCTCCACTTCCCGTATAATGCACGGGTAACTAAAGCTAGTTAAGTACATATATTAACAATTAAATGGATCTTTTATGTTTGATGTTATATGAGCGATTAAAAACATAAAACATCAACACAACAGAAACAATTGCATAACATAATTAATTAATGGACTTTGGTGAGTATTTTGTAAGAATTAATATATAAGTTTAAAATAAAATTTAGGAACCCAAAATATTACATTGATATTTAGAATGAAAATAGAAAACAAAGTCAATTATATGATGAATTTTATTTATTTTATATGAAATTATAAAACTCCATACACACTCAATATATAAACATATATATTGAATTTATTGAAATGTTTAGTTTATTAACTCAACTTTTGCACATCAATTTTCAAACTACATAGGTTGCATTTGATACAACGAGTTTATATTATAGGTGCCAAGTATCCTGCATGAGTACCATTTTATAATTAAAATTATTATATTTTAATAAAATTTTATTTTTATTAGAACCCTAAAAATATTCCAGTTCCTTACCTATATAAAAATGTTAAACTTATGTTATGCTTTAAATAGTAACAATTAATTTAAAAAATATTTAATAAGATTTTTGTTTTACAAATAACTCCTAGAATAACCAATTTATTATAAACATATATTTATTTTTATCATTTTTATTACAAATTGCTTATAAAAATGATTCATGGTTGTATAATTTAAAAACAAAAGATTTGTAGTTAATAAAAATTATTAAGATTCATAAATGCAAATTTAAATTGAACTATTTGTTTCATGTTTTTTATTGTTTATTATAATAAAACAATTAGTTAAAAACTAATACAGGTTACTTTACTTTTTTTTTGAAAAGAAAAATTCATTAAAAGAAAGGAATCGCAAGTCCTCAAATTAAGGACCAGCGACCCACACCAAAAAGAACATCAAGCCACCGGGCAATTATACCATTGTTTCCAATCGTTACTTTTAAATCTAGACCTATTACGAATCCAAAAATAAGTCTTCGATTTGATGGTCTCTACAATCTCACACGGTCGTCTCTTCCTTGTATTGAAAATCCGATCATTGCGCTCGTTCCATAGTGCCCAAATCGTAGTATACACTATACCTTTTAACGTGTGCCTCGAGTCTTTAGAGCCATTGTGATTCTCCGAAAGGTGTAGAAGATCCGGAATATCAAAGATGATACCGTGTTGTATACGACACCAAGCTTCAATTCGGAACCAAACTTCTAGGGAAAACAAACAACCAGTAAAGAGATGAATAGATGTCTCCGGAGCTTCTTCACAAAAACAGCAAGTGGAATGTTAACCTGTATCAAAGATGATACAGGTTACTTTTACTGATACTTAAACTTTTAAAATATCTAGAATGTCTCGATTTAATTTTTATGAGATTTTAAATTTCAAGATTCAAATAATAAGTCAAATTTATAACTTTTGGTGTTATCAAAACACTCACATTTAAAATTTTAAGATTTATCCGGAATAACTGTCTATGCTATTTAAAAAATCAAACTTCAAATGTTTTAGATAAAAATTCATGAATTTATTCTATATTCTATAGTTGAATGCATGGCTCTATATTTTTTGCAATTTTACAGGGAATGTTTAAGGTATAGGTTGTTGCATAAAAATAGGAACTGCTTGATTTTTCACATCTATATAAACTATTTTAAATCGAACTTTAATGTCCATCACATATCCCTGGTAAACTAATCAATTCTAACTGCTTAAAGGTAAGTTACTTCAATATTATTTTATACTGTTGTATTAGAATTTGGAAATCATATTCAGAATTTGTTTAATAGCACTTTGCCATTTCATTAGTTAATGCGAATATAATATAAGCTGATTTCTACATCTTCAGTTGGGTTGGTTGATCAAGTGTTTTTGCTTCGAGTTTTATATACACAGGTATGTATATTTTCTAAAACCTAATTACATAATTATTTTGTTATAAATATTTGTTTTTATGTTCTGTGTTTATATGAATAAGGTTTATATTGTTTGTTGTAATGTCATTAGTTAATGCTAATATAATATAAGTTGATTTTTACATCTTCAGTTGGATTGGTTGATCAAGTGTTTTTTCTTCGACTTTTATATATAAAGGTATGTAAATTTTCTAAAACCTGATTACATAATTATGTTGTTATATTCATTTTTATGTTCTGTGTTTACATGAATTAGATTATAGTATTTGTTGTAAGATACTTATGTAATGATTAATATGTACTCTTCAAACAAAGAACACCCAAAATAATAATATAACGCAGCTTAAGTACATAGCATGTACGACTAAGTGACTTAACAATTGAAATAAAGGTTATTAGGTTCGATAATTTAAAAGATGGTTGTTCGTCATTAAATTTCCAGTTAATAAATATATATAAATACGGATGGAAAAAAGTATGTTATTATCAAGTATCATAATTTTTAGGGTCCAACTCAAAACAATTTACAAAATACATACAAGTTACAAAATTTAAGTACAATAACCAAGTGAGTAAACAGATGTATAATGAATCTTGTATACAAAACATACCAGGTCGAACACATTTATAAGATAATTATATAATAACAATATAATCAACATATTAAGTAGCACTACAAAATAACTCATGCACATGCTTACAAACCAATCATACTAAAATTTAACGAAGCCTAGACGGAGGCCAGATTCCAAAACCTCTCTAATGAAGGTCGGACAAGCACATCTAGGGAGTTAAGAAATCAGTATGATTGATATGTAGAGTAATCTAAATACGAAAAAAACCATATACATTAGGCACAACTAACTACCTATTACTATGTAATAACTTAATATAAAATACAAAATCCTAAAGCACTTCAAATTGAAGAATGTACAAGGTACTGGTCAAAGGTCTAGATGACTTACAGTGCATGTAGAATCCATTAAACTTGCCATTCTAATTTCACCAAAGATCTAGATGACTTACAGTGCATCTAGAATCCATTAACCTTGCCATTCTAAGTTCACAGCAGAATGAACCTATAATTTGTGTGAAATAAATTAATAATCAATAACATGTTAATAATTTAAAATCATATGGAAATTACTGTGATAATAACAAATCTAGCAAATATATTGAAAAATAACTATAATATAACTAAGAGGGCACCTGTCCTCGGACATTGAGTGATAAGAAAATGATTTATATCAATTTCTCACTAAGTAGAGAGTATGTAAATAACAAGAATATGATTACATATGTAGGGCGAATCTATATGTCCTTAATATGGTGATTAGTAGTCATTTGTTTAATAAAATAGTTATATGTTTAGCATAAAAATACAAAGGACCTCACCCAAAAATAACAAGTCCCCTAGCCAACTCCTATATCAATAGTTACAGCCCCTAGATATCAAAATAAACCCCATGTCCCCAGATTTGTTATAGTAAGCCTTTTAATGTTTAGTGGTGGCTTTTATTAGGAATTGGAATCTCCATTTATGTAGCAAATCCTACTGTACAATGCATTACGTATAGTTGTTTAGTTGCCATGTTAAGGAAATGATGAACTGAGTATGCTTATTTGACCCATTTTACATCAGATATGATTTTTTTATATCCTAAAACCCAACACTGAAAACTCTAAACATATGAACAAATCAATCAGTAACCCTATTTAACGATGAACATTATGACATAAAATTCATGCTGAATTTATCCATAAACCCAAACCAGACAAACCCTAAAATTAGGAAGCCAAGATCGACAAAAGCTACTTAAACATCTTACAGATCGTATAATTTATACTAACCTGAACGATCTGGTGTTCCATTTGATGCGCGAAACGACGATATTCGAAATCCCTAAATCATGACCTCCAAAAGACCATTTCATTTGTCGATTACAACGACACAAAAAGGGTTACAAAAACAGAGTCGGGTATGAATGATATGGGTCGTTGATTTCATTGAATCTGTAGTGAAATGTATTAGGTTGAAAGGGAGGGATCACAAATCGACGGGGATGAATCGCTAAGGTCGGTTGATTTGTTTGATCTTATGGAAACCCTAAGACAAATGTAAATATTACCTGAATGTTAGATATGAAGACTACATTAAGAGACCCATCTTTGAAACCCACCTGCCCAAATCATTCGTATACAACCTAATAATACAACAAATATAAAAGCCCATTTATAATTATATTACACTCTTTAACCCAACAATTTAAAGAAAATTACAATAAAAATTTTTTTAAATAGAGTTTAATTTATTATTGTTTTTCTCTTGATTTAAATTATATGTGGTAGCGGTCACATAATAGAATTATCGTTATATGACTCACGGAAGATTCACACGCGTCAAACTTTTCATTCAATTTTAGACAAATCTATTGTCTATGTATCATGAGTGAAGTTGGTTCGTTTGCCACACAGTATGTGTTACTCTATGTTTTATACCTACATACATTAAATGAATATTGTTGTAGTTTAAAACTTATACGCATTTTATGTTTCGTTCATAGGAATTTTACGGACAACTAATTTCACTCGAGTTGTCGTTGAACCCAAGATTCCAGAGGCCGGATATATTTAAATGTTCTTTCTATCTTATATTCTAAGTTCGCTCATACTCAACTTTGAAGTACCTTTATAATTTTGTTTACTAATATGTTAGATGTGTCTTTAATTATAAGTTTTGTTAGATGGTTTAATTATTATTTAAATGTGTCTTTATTACGTTGTTAGATGTCACACCCCCGCTTATAGCGGAAACACGAGGATGTAACGGACGGGATCGTCATAACACATTGTTAAGTTAATAGAGATGCATTAAATGAAGAAAGTCAACGTGTCATGACGTCACCCGACACAAATGGAGACTTGTGTCGCAGTTAGTCAATTCCACGACAAACATAGTCATACAAACCAAATAAGTATAAGTCCCACAACCCGGGTAACAAATTAACATAAGTGAATAATGAAAGTCAAAGCAACTGTCAAAGACATCCAATGAGTCTAAGTAGTGCAATCCTAAGGTCGTCGCTAAGGCAGCATTCCTAGCTATCCCCAATGATTGTTACCTGAAAAGATATGCTCAAAAGGTCAACATATTGTTGGTGAGTTCACAGGTTTAAACATAAATTGAAAACCTGTTGCTGTGCATGAGTTTATGGATCATAAGTGCATACAGTTTATCACAAGTAATATCACACGAGCATCACAACTAAACCTATGACGAACCACACAGCAATTGTCGGAACATATTCACCCAAGGCCCGTTCCTGGCAGTATGATGGTACTCACAAGTAGCCATTCGTCAAGGGTGGGGGTGTCAACCCAATAGTACTATCAATATCTGTCCGTCGGCTCCAACACCGGAGTTAAATAGTTGTGATTAAAGAACCACTAAGAAAGAACCACAAAGAAACTCATGCATAAGATATAGCTTGCAAACGGTAACACGTTGATCCAAGTATGAAAATTGTATGTATGTTGTACAGCATTGAAAACGGGTGAGCATACTTTTTCCCCATGTTTGTAAAAGATTGAAACAATTGTATAAGCATAAAAAGGGGCCGTGAAACTCACATGGCGTATAAGTATGTATATAAGATGATTAAATAGGATAATAATCGATATTCCAATGAACTCCTTCACGAGGTACCTAAACACGTATATACATATATATTTTAAGATTTAGGTTAATAATAAGATTTAACGATTAAACGCGAACTAGGGTTTCGATAAGAATTTGGGGTTTTTAATATATAAGTAAACTTTTAATTATAGATTCTCTTATATTTTAATTCCATGAAAAATATTATTTCATTTAAATAATTTCACGTAATTGAGGTATTTATAAGAACAGGTAAACTTAAATATAAAGTGTAAATAATTTCTATAATTATTTTATATAACAAGATTAAACTATAATTAAAAGTAACATTTGGACCAATAATAATAATTTAAAGTCCATTTTACATGAAATATCCAAAAATAACCTTTGTTAAAATGTTCTATAAATATTAAAATTTAAAGAAAAAATTGCAGAAAATTATTTGATGATTTTAAAAATAAACAGAGTTTATAAAATAATTTTTATAATTTTTAGGTATTTTTTTGTAATTTTTAAAAGCCTAGAAAGCCTTTAAAAAAATAAAAGAGGGTGCCCGGGGTCGAACCCGGGACCTCTTGGATTGCAAGCAAACGGGGAACAGGCCAGTGAACCAGGCATACAGCCGCGGTTAGGAATGAGTTTTTAATTCTTTTAAACACAAATAGGAATAATCCCCAATTTCATATGAACCCTGGAAACGATCGATCCCAAGTTGGACATCGATTCGACTCTGTTACTGATTAGGTTCATGGGGCTTTTAATCCCCATCTAAAATCGAGAAAATAGGTGTGTTCAATTACCCGTTTCGAGATTGCTCCGATGAGAAATAGTGAGTTACAGGTCCGCGACAGAGGAAGGATTGAATGTGATGGTTTGTTGTGTTTCAAACGAAATTGAACTCGATGGATGATTTTATATGATTAAAAGTTCGTGAGTGCGCATTTATTTCGATTATTATACCGCGTAGTGCTCGATCAAGTGGCCAGATTCGCGGTCGAAGTGGGTTTCGTGGGTAGATCGCACTCTAATTTTTAAATTATAGCGGGCACAGGTTCGAATCTGTCACATGAGTGTGTCGGGGTGTTTAATTTGGTCAAAAACCGATTAGTTTTGTGTGTTGGGGGGGTCGCCGGAGTTGGCCGGAGATGTGGCCGGCAGGGGGGGGGGTCGGGAAAACGGGCAGTGGGTTGGGTTTTTTTTTTAAAAAAATTACAGCTTTGGTCCCTGTGGTTTTGGAGTTGGTTATTTTGTGTTATAAACTTTAATTTAAGTTTCATTAATTGCATAAACACCCCCTGAACTTATAAATCCAAATTTTTTTATAAATCATTGTTGTTATTATTATTATTATTATTATTATTATTATTATTGTTATTATTATTATGGTTTTTGTAATTATTGGAATTAACATCAACATATTAAATTTAATTGTTTACAAAATAAACTTTTTTAACGAAAATACGCGATGTTACAGTCTCCCATGCTTTAGGAAATTTCGCTCCGAAATTTTTAATCACAAGGAGGCTGAAACGAAAAGATGAGAATACTGGGATTTCATTTGGTCCTCACGTTCCCAGGTGAACTCTAGGCCATGTTTAGATTTCCAGCGCACTTTGACAATAGGTATCCGGCTACGTTTGAGTTGTTTGACTTCCCGATCCATAATCTCCACAGGTTTCTAAATAAAGTGCATGGATTCATCAATCTGGACTTCGTCGAGTGGAATGTGGAGATTTTTATCGGCGAGGCATTTCTTGAGGTTTGAAACATGAAACATAGGATGTATATTGCTGAGTTCTTGGGGTAGTTCAAGCTTGTAGGCCACTTTCCCCAATTCGCTCGAGCACTTTGAATGGACCCACGTAACGAGATGCTAGCTTCCCTTTCTTTCCAAAGCGAATCACTCCCTTCCAAGGTGATACCTTAAGAAGTACGAGATCACCGACATTGTATTCCATGGGTTTACGTCTTTTGCCAGCATAATGCTTTTGACGATTTCTAGCAGCGACCAAGTTATCACGTATCTTATGAATTTTGTCGGTTGTTTCTTGTATTATTTCTGGACCAGTAGTTTGTGATTCACCAACTTCAGACCAACAGATGGGAGATCGACACTTTCGACCATACAAGGCCTCAAATGGTGCCATCTGGATGCTGGTATGGTAACTGTTATTGTAAGAGAATTTGATCAACGGAAGATGAGAATCCCACGATCCACTGAAATCAATGACACAAGCCCGGAGCATATCCTCGAGGGTTTGTATCGTTCTTTCAGTCTGACCGTCGGTTTGCGGGTGATAGGCTGTGCTAAGATTCAGTTGAATTCCGAGAGCTGATTGGAGACTTTTCGAGAAACAAGAGATCAATAGACCATTGCGATCAGAGATAATATCTAAAGGTACACCATGCCGACTGACTATTTCATTGATGTAAATACGAGTCAATTTCTCGACTCAGTACTCCTCACGAATTAGTATGAAATGAGCCGAATTAGTCAATTGATCTATAATGCTCCAATTGTCATAATGACATTTAAAATAAGGAGCATATAGTGAATGAAAAGTTAAACAGGATATTTACGGGAACACGGAGATTAGGTTTTGTCATATTTAAAGGTAAGACACTTGGACACATGCCAAGTTAGGTCTTTTCTTTTATGCCAAACCCATGACTACAAGTTATGAAATTTTCTGAACCTTCATATTGCAAATGAGGATACTAACGAGTCTTGTTGTTCAAATCCAAGATAGAATTTCAATGATTCAAGAAATGACGCAAACACTAAGATAGGTACTTGTAAACATGTTTTGCAGATAATAAATTTCCAAAGGTAGATTGCATACGTAATTCATCAAACTCATAAGTATAGTTGAGAACATTCGTATGACTAGAAAGACATAATCACAAGTTGATAATATCTTTATTTGACAAAAGATTGTTTAAAAAGACTACCATCACGTAATCAGGTGTTGATGACATCTCAAAATGAAAGTTGATAAGTAAGGAATAAATGGTTCGCTGTAGCTAGATCGAGTCAAAACATGAAGATAAAGGGAAAGAAATCGATTTAAGAATTTACATGCTCCAAGATCAGAATCAAAATCAACTTAGAGCGATCGGGTCTTCTTTCAAGTTCAGAGATCATGCTTTGGCTTGATAGGTCGAATCACCAACATTGATTCACCCTTCAGTTACTACATGCTTCTCGTCACTTGATTACAACCATGGTAAGTTGAATATAAAGAAATGAGAATAGTCATTAAGGTGTGGTTTTCACTCCTAGCCTGATGGTGTACTCTCAAGGTATGACTACTAACCTTCCAATCAAAAAGTTCGATCCCAACTCAATGTTAAGGACCCATAGAATTAAGACGAGATAACTCACCATTAAGGTAAGGGAAATCACTCCTATCTTAACGGTGAAGTTTTACAAGAAAATAAAATACAACAAGCTGAACTTCTTCATCAAAATCCAAAATTCACTCCTACTTTGATGAGATCGTTTCATTTGAGAAAATACAATCCATAGGAATGAAGTTATCATCAAGGTATGAAATTTACATCTATCTTGATGATTGAGCTTCATAATAACAAGAAAACAATCAAAGATTAACATTGATGTGACAACCCGGAGAAAAATTTTCGTTGACTAAAATATATATATATATATATGTATATATTTGATATTATAATAATAATAATGGTGTGCGGTGGTGCAGTGAGTATATATATGCATATTTATAGTTGACAAAAAGGAGAATTTGTGGGCTGACAAACGAATGCATTATTGTGAGTATGTGCACATGTATGTAAGTATGATGAAGATATATATAATCATATACCGCATGCTGCTGCTATTGTGAGTGGATGCATGTGGGTAGTATGTATATTGTGCTTTAAAATACATGCATCCAAGTGTGTTTTTTTTATCAATTAGTTTGGTGATTTGAAGTTTTCCACTGCAGAGTTAAAGTGAAGTCTTCTGTCTTCATGTATTAATTTGCTATAAAAAAATGCAATACCTTTTGTCATTTTAAAAATAGGCACTCTTGTATCAATTGCAGATTCCTTTGGTTAGGCGCATGTATGTGGGGTATGCGTATGAGAGTGTGTGTGAGTGTTATAATTGCTATTTGTTTTTTTTAGTATGGAGTTATGTTGTGTTATCATATTATGTATGTGTGAATGTGAGTAGGTTTATGTATGCGTATGTTTTATAATATATAATATATATGTGTGTGTGGTATATATTATATACTTGTGAATATATATCGTATATGTGTATATAGTGTATATTATGTGGGTAATTGTCAACCGATACTGAACCGAGTCATGAACGCGAAACCGTACGACTTTTACACTCGTAAATAATAACTTACATTAATTATATTTATGATTAATAAAATACAGGTTAACCGAACCCTAATCGTTGTGCGAACATTAATTCTTTGCTGTGCAATCAAGGTGAGTTTCACGGCCCCTTTTTACTTTATTTCCTTTTGGGGGAGAAAACATGCAAACATATTTTATGAATGGTTTTAGTATTATTGATATCGCCTGTTACGTTAGTGCAAACATACAAACAGTCCTGACACTCTCGAACCGTTAATAATGTGTAGCGAGGTAATACTGAGTAGTACTACTGGGTCTGACAAACACCGCCCGGGCTAGTCGTGCTAGCTTGATTGGAGGTCAAACGGGTGCATTATTGACCTAACATTTGTCACTGTCTTGCGAGACGTGACGGGGAAACAACAAACATATAGGACACGCAAACAGTCAGCTTCGGTTCGAAACACTAAGTAACATGATTATAGGCTAGCTACCTATCGATATGCTTTAATTACTATACCATTTCAAACAATTACAAACATTTGAACAGTTGCAAACACTCGAACATTTACAAACATTTGAACAGTCGAACAGTTACAAACAGTCGAACAGTTACAAACATTCAAACAGTTACAAACATTTTTATCTGTGGTAAAACCTGTGAACTCACCAACTTTATGTTGACACACTTTAGCATGTTTTCTCAGGTCACAGAAACGCACAGGGTTAAGCTAGGATGCATTCATGGCATACATCACAACTCAACTGATCTATTTTGTTGAACGTTATTGATTCTTATGGTTGAAACGCATGTTGAAACGATTCACTATTGATTTCTACTTTTGAAATGCTTCCGCAAATCTGAAACACTCATGATTGATTCAAAAGTCTAATTACTTAATGTGATGTTTTGTAATTACTGTGTCTGGTGTAACTGATGCTACCTAAGATCCTGGTATGTCACACGCCTGACGGTAAAACCCCGTTAGTGGATTTTGAGGGTGTGACAATTTGTCACCAAAGTACGGGTTTCAATCTTATTTTGGTGAGATCATGTTAGTTGTGAAGTGTAAGTTCCAATGAGAATAATTGAAGTCAATCCTCAGGATGAGGAATTTGCCCTAATCCAGAGGATGAAATTTCATAAAACACAATTGGAAACAATTTATCAAAACGAGTAGAGAATCATCACAGTAAGGGAATCACCCTTGTTTTGATGAGATAGGATAATCTAGGAGATACGAGTATTCTTAGTCATAGGTTGACTTGCAAACTCTTGCATCTCCCACGGTGCAAGCGGTACGAAGTTTGACTTAACGACGAAAGGAAAATAATATCAATTAGAAATTCGGAAAATTTCAAGTTACATCAGTGTAACAAAGGAAAAATCATGCTTACAAGCTTAAGATCAAAGTTCAAGATAGCAGAATTTATTATGATGGTGTTTAAATCTTGGATAATTTAATCAGGAGACAAAATCAAGGACAAGAATGACCCGACATCACAATGAGATGTGAACATTCGATTCACAATCGAAGGGAATACATGGACTTCTCAAGATATGAGATCAGCCATAACCTTATTGAAGACACGCGTACTTATAAGTGGTAACAAAGTTATAATTAGTTTATTCGATCATTAAGGTGAGTGACCACTTATAATATAAAATATTCAATTAGCAAAGTATCCCGAGATGTAGGAATTCCATCTACAGCATTGCATGTTCTTAGTTATGGGACACATCCTTAAGAGGATTTGAGAACCATAAGTAACGGTTTAAAGTTTTGAAGACCACTCGGTGTTTATGAAAGTGTTATCGATGCTTTCGAACCACTGTAGTAATCCGGTAGCTCCTTCGGTTCTACTGAACTTAGTGGGGTTGCAAGAACTGAAATGCTTATAGGTACAAGCACGTGGAGGGTTAGGACAAACAGAGATTTGAGCAGGGTTCACGCCTTGATTCAGATGAGTTAGGAGGGTTGGTATGACTGCAGCAACCTCACGTGCTATAATAGCAGTAATTTTACGGCCAGAGTTTCCAGATCGGGATCGGTTTTGACGAGTAGACATTTTGAAATATCATCAAGATATTTTATGAGAATTGGGTAATATGAACTATAGAACATGAAAACAACAATCGGGAATATGGCATAATAAAAAGGGGATGTTCCGAGTGTAATTGTTTGATTCGTAAATCAAAGCGAGTACGTTGGCTAATCAAAGTATTAGGTCAACCACAACTTTGTTGAAGACATGCGTACCTATAAGCAGATACTCATCCCGAGGGTTCCCAGGTAAGGTAGACAGATCCATCGGCTGATTTGGATTTATACGAATACCTTGCCTAGATAGAACACCCCGAGATACAGGCATCACGCTCTTCCAGCATTACATGTTTCAAGTTGTAAGACACAGACTTGGACGAATTTGAAAACCACAAATAACTATTCAAAGCTCATTTTGAAAACCATTTAATTTAGACACACAATGCCTTGCAATCCATGCTTCAGTCCATCAGGATCATCACGTAGCCCAGTTCAAACATATTCTTAGTATACCGGTGATGCTTATATATAGGGTTCCCCGCAGCGTTCCCACTACACCCTCGATATACATAGAATGATGCTTGAACCGGTTACATGACATCCTAATTTTTCCTTAGAAATCCCAATAAATAACATAATGTATGTGTAGAGAGTATCATCACTCCTCTACATTTCTTGAAGTCCACTTTCATTCTAAGCATCCAATCAGTTCCTTAGTTACTGAAATACTAAGTGGAGGAATGTTTCGCGAAAGATAGAATCAATGTCATGATTGGAAATACCATGAAGGCTCTAAGTAGGACAGGACTTATGTAGTAGTAAGTGTTAGTAATGTTTTGTTACCCTTAACAAGGTCTTACTAGAATTATGATCCTAGCACACCCTAAGGTATAGAATAGAGAACTTGTGATACTCCTGATCGTTACCTCATGGTAAGATTTGCTAGACTTCTCATGCATGGCGAATTGCAATTACGTGTGCACCCGTAATGGTAATTTACCTTGCATGGTCACCCTTAGCTTCCCTTACCCCAAGTTAACATCATAGTATTATCAACACACATCAAGCATGGTTCGTGTAATGTCCTCATGTCCATGAACCATTAGTATTCCAATAGTAGTATGTAATAGCATATTAACTCCAAGCATATAAACACGAATTGCTAACGATAGTTGTCTGTCCGTCATACTTTCAGGATCTCAGACATACCATCTTAGGGTCGGATTTAGTATTTGAGATCAACGCTACGCGTGATCTGTGAAGTTTCCCTTCACGTGAGTGTTCCAACCTAATGATATAATGTAGTGCGCACACAATGTAAGATTCTAGTATAATGGTATCCTATGGAGAAAGACTAAGAGTAATAGTGTCTTCCTCAGGATGATCAGATAATAAACACATATGCATAGAATCATGTATAGAGTCAAGTAACAAGTATAGAGGAACACATATGTAATATTAAATGCAAACCAGTCCTAGCATGCATTCTACATGAAGGTTCCTAGGTTATAGTCAAGGTCAAGTGAATTGCCTAATTCTCTATAACCAATGGCTCTGATACCAATCTGTCACACCCCCGCTTATGGAGGAAACACAAGGATGTAACGGACGGGATCGTCATAACACATTGTTAAGTTAATAGAGATGCATTAAATGAAGAAAGTCAACGTGTCATGACGTCACCCGACACAAATGGAGACTTGTGTCGCAGTTAGTCAATTCCACGACAAACATAGTCATACAAACCAAATAAGTATAAGTCCCACAACCCGGGTAACAAATGAACATAAGTGAATAATGAAAGTCAAAGCAACTGTCACAGACATCCAGTGAGTCTAAGTAGTGCAATCCTAAGGTCATCGCTAAGGCAGCATCTCTAGCTATCTCCAATGATTGTTACCTGAAAAGATATGCTCAACAGGTCAATATATTGTTGGTGAGTTCATAGGTTTAAACATAAACTGAAAACTTGTTGCTGTGCATGAGTTTATGGATCATAAGTGTATACAGTTTATCACAAGTAATATCACATGAGCATCACAACTAAACCTATGATGAACCACACAACAATTGTCGGAACATATTCACCCAAGGCTCGTTCCTGGCAGTATGACGGTACTCACAAGTAACCATTCGTCGAGGGTGGGGGTGTCAACCTAATAGTACTATCACTATCTGTCTGTCGGCTCCAACACCGGAGTTAAATAGTTGTGATTAAAGAACCACTAAGAAAGAACCACAAAGAAACTCATGCATAAGATATAGCTTGCAAACAGTAACACGTTGATCCAATTATGAAAATTGTATGTATGTTGTACAGCATTGAAAACGGGTGAGCAAACTTTTCCCCCATGTTTGTAAAAGATTGAAACAATTGTATAAGCATAAAAACGGGCCGTGAAACTCACATGGCGTATAAGTATGTATATAAGATGATTAAATAGGATAATAATCGATGTTCCAATGAACTCCTTCACGAGGTACCTAAACACGTATATATATATTTTAAGATTTAGGTTAATAATAAGATTTAACGATTAAACGCGAACTAGGGTTTCGATAAGAATTTGGGGGTTTTAATATATAAGTAAACTTTTAATAATAGATTCTCTTATATTTTAATTCCATGAAAAATATTATTTCATTTAAATAATTTCACGTAATTGAAGTATTTATAAGAACGGGTAAACTTAAATATAAAGTGTAAATAATTTCTATAATTATTTTATATAACAAGATTAAACTATAATTAAAAGTAGCATTTGGACCAATAATAATAATTTAAAGTCCATTTTACATGAAATATCCAAAATAACCTTTGTTAAAATATTTTATAAATATTAAAATTTAAAGAAAAAATTGCAGAAAATTATTTGATGATTTTAAAAATAAACAGAGTTTATAAAATAATTTTTATAATTTTTAGGTATTTTTTTGTAAATTTTAAAACCCTAGAAAGCCTTTAAAAAAATAAAAGAGGGTGCCCGGGGTCGAACCCGAGACCTCTTGGATTGCAAGCAAACGGGGAACCAGTGAACTAGGCATACAGCCGTGGTTAGGAATGAGTTTTTAATTCTTTTAAACACAAATAGGAATAATCCCCTATTTCATATGAACCCTAGAAACGATCGATCCCAAATTGGACATCGATTCGACTCTGTTACTGATTAGGTTCATGGGGCTTTTAATCCCCATCTAAAATCGAGCAAATAGGTGCGTTCAATTACCCGTTTCGAGATTGCTCCGATGAGAAACAGTGAGTTGCAGGTCCGCGACAGAGGAAGGATTGAATGTGATGGTTTGTTGTGTTTCAAACGAAATTGAACTCGATGGACGATTTTATATGATTAAAAGTTCGTGAGTGCGCATTTATTTCGATTATTATACCGCGTAGTGCTCGATCAAGTGGCCAGATTCGCGGCCGAAGTGGGTTTGGTGGGTAGATCGCACTCTAATTTTTAAATTATAGTGGGCACAGGTTCGAATCTGTCACATGAGTGTGTCGGGGTGTTTAATTTGGTCAAAACCGATTAGTTTTGTGTGTTGGGGGGGTCGCCGGAGTTGGCCGGAGATGTGGTCGGCGGGGGGGGGGGGGGGAGGGGGGGTCGGGAAAACGGGCGGTGGGTTGGGTTTTTTTTAAAAAAAATTACAGCTTTGGTTCCTGTGGTTTTAGAGTTGGTTATTTTGTGTTATAAACTTTAATTTAAGTTTCATTAATTGCATAAACACCCCATGAACTTATAAATCCAAATTTTTTTATAAATCATTATTATTATTATTATTATTATTATTATTATTATTATTATTATTATTATTATTATTATTATTATTGTTATTATGATTTTTGTAATTATTAGAATTAACATCAACATATTAAATTTAATTGTTTATAAAATTAACTTTTTTAACGAAAATACGTGATGTTACATTAGATGTCTTTAATTATAAGTTTTGTGTAAATTTTCTTAAACCCAGCCCCCATCCCGTCGCCCCTTTTCATCTCTGGCCACCGTCTCCGGCCATACTCCGACGAGCCAAAACACCCAAAATTAATCGGTTTTAACCAAATTAAACACCCCCGACAGCCTTGCGTGGAAGATTCGAACCTACACAATTTAAAATTATAATCGATTTAGTGCGATTTACAACCAAACCCAACCACCCCACTTTCGGCCGGATTCCATGCCACAAATCGAGCACTAACACTATAATAATCAAATTAAACGCACTCACACTATCATATAAAGGTTTCTAATCGATTACAACTCACAATTGTATCTGAAACCATCAAAATTAACAAATTTGATCCACTTTCTTCTTCGCGACCTGTAACTAAATCAAAATCCAGGTTCGAAGCTAAATTAATCAAAATTGGTAGAGGGCTTTTAGTCCTGACCATCATTAGAAGCTATCTGCAAGTTTAATTGGATTAACATCATCATTTGAACATCCATCAATCACTTCGTCAGTCGCGGCTTGTTCTTCGTAGTGTTTCACTTTGAATCATCATCATTCGGGTAATTAAACACACCAAAATACTCGTTTTACATGGGATCAAAAGCCCCACGATTTTAATCATTAACATATTCGAATTGGGGTTCAATTTGATGGAATTCAAACTAGGGCTCATATGTGATTTGGGGGAATTGGGTTAAAGAGGCTTATAATCACTTGGAACCAACATCTATCGCGGCTGTATTGTCACACCCCGACCGACAGCGGAATCATCGGAGCGGACGAGGGAGTGATTGATTGTTCATAACACATGATTGTCTAATAGTTGAAATAATATTAAAATCAGATTACAGGATAACATGAATTTAACAGATACAAATACAACAGTTAAAGTCACAAATAGTAATTGTCTTTTGTTTTGACTAAGTCTGAGTCTTAAATGAGCATGTAGAAGTCCACTAACTTGCTTAACCTGAAATCATGTGAGAAAATAAAGTCAGCTAACGAATTAGCTGGTGAGTAATCACAGTTCTGAGTATACATATAGATTGATTGATTGATTGTGAATAATCCAATTCACAAGGTAACGTTAAGACTTATATTGCAATAGTAAAGCATATAGATAAACCGACACAATAACAACCCCTTGACTTGACGCTTGCATATAATAGACTCCACACATACACCATAGATTAACTCCTGCCTCTGGCACAATCACCACTCGACTATTCATATAGGGTGGGTTATCCAAACCAGTAGATCTACCATTGATACCAGGATTGATTGATTGAATTAGGGTTATACTGTCGTCCAGTTTATCATAGTATGTTCACATAGTTGCAAGTAATAACATAACCTGTCTTGAATTGAATTTAGAATGAAACAACAACAGAATATCATGATTGAATATATTGTATCACATAATTTCCCCCAAATAAGAAATGATATAAAAAGGGGATATGAATACTCACTTGATTGATGAGATTAGAATCTGGATGTGATAGATTAGACACCAACGATTTCCTTACGATTAACCTAAGGAACGGTGTCTCGAATTAGAATAATAATGATTTGGGAATTTGGGAATGTATTAGGATTTCCATTGGGTCTTGAATAGTAGTTTAAATAAACTAATTTTTATTTAGTTTGAATGTCCATAACTGTTAGGTCTAGATTGTATAGGGCTAGATCAATTTTGTACAGGCTTAGTACTTGAAAATCAAGTCTTGTAATTAATATTTGTAACAGTCAAAATATATATATGTGTGATTTGAATCTATAGGATAAGCCCATATATATGTGTGTTGATTTGTGACTTGACAGGGAAAAACAATATACTTGGATGGATTCATGGAATTGACCAAGTGTATGAAACATCTACGGATGAACAATTTTATTAATCCGTAGATATGTTTCATACAAGACCAAATGACCAAGTACATGTTCCTGCGGATGATCAAGTACCATGAAGTGAAGACTCCTACGGAAGAAGAATTTCCTACGGAAGAACAACTTTGCTACGGAAAACTAAATCATCTACGGAAGAACAAATGTCTGCGAACGAGAAGATTGCTGCGGAAGATCATTATACTTGTGCGATTGCAACTATCAAGAAGTCAAACAAGTCAACTCAATCAATAGCAAATCCCGAGAGATCCGGTGTTTCCTTAACCGACTCAAACCGTGTATAAATATGAGTCCTAGGTTTCACATCTCCGGTGAACACAATCAATCAATATTACGGCTGTCAAGAGTTCATTGTGCAACCCTAGCTGCCGTCACATCAACATCAAACATTATTCGTTTCACAGAATTCGATTGTTCATAGTCATTCATTATTATTCTTTTGTAATCATTACAGTTAGTTAATGAAATACATTTGAATTATTATTGATTTCGTATTTATTGTGTTTCTGTGGTTGTGTTCATCATTAATCATCAAAAACAATTAAACGTCAATTAGTGATAATTCCGCGATCATTAAATTGATTTATTTTAATATTGATAATTCCTGTATTTCGATCCTTGGATTCACAGGTGGTATCAGAGCTTTGGTTCTCATTGATTTAGATCAATTGATCTATCAGTATTAAAATTGTTTAATTGATTTTCAAACAATTCAATCAACGACTGATTTTTCAGCAAGCACTCTCTCATTGCTTGTTTAATTTAGATCTATATTCAAATCAATTGAATACTAGATTTGCGTCTCTGATAGATCTGTCAATTTTCGCTTTTAAGTTTTTATTCATTCGTTTGCATTAAACATGAGTACTTTTGGTGGAGGATCTTATCAACCGCCAAAGTTGGAAACGAAAGCTGATTTTAAATCCTGGAAGATCAAGTTCAGGAATCATGTGAACTACACAGATTCTGACTTGTGGGAGTCCATCACTCAAGGTCCTTATATTCCACCCACTCTTGGGCCGGATTATAATGACAAAAATCAGCCAATCAGCACTAAGGACTTGCCACCTGATGATGTCAAGAAGGTCAAAGTCGATATTAAAGCATACAGCTTGCTTAGTATGGCTTTGCCTGAAGAAATCTTGATCAGGTGCGAGAACTATAAAACAGCAAATTCCCTGTGGAAGATACTTCACACTCTCTGTGAAGGGAGTGATGAGATCAGAAGCATAAGGAAAGACACCCTTAGATCACAATATGAAACTTTTCATCATATTGAGTGTGAGTCAATTCCTCAGCAACTCCATAGATTTATGCAACTTGTTACTGAGATGAACATCTTGGAGTTAAAATATACTACTGAGGAACTGAACAAGAAGATGCTCCACACTTTACCTGAAAGTTGGAAGCAAACAGTCTCTATGTTTAAGAACACCATAGATCTCAAGACAACTGGTCTAGATACTTTGGTTGCTAAAGTTGAAGCACTTGAACTGGATGAACAGTCAAGAAACAAGAGTGTGAGAACTCATGTCTCACCTTATCACTTCAAGGAAACCAAGAATGCTGGAAGTGCATTTATCTCTAATAATGAAAGTGATAACTCTTGTACTTTGAGTGATGATGAAGAGGAAGTAAGCTTTTATGCGTCCAAACCCACTAAGAAATCATCTCAAAGTAAAAATCAAAAGGAAAAGGCTAAATCTACAGAGAAAAGAGAGATATCAGCAACAGCAAACTCAGAACCAATAACTATGATATTGGATTCTGAAGAACAAAAAGCAGCCTTTGCAGCTTTTAGTTCTAGCTTTCAAGCATATCTTGGAAGTTCCTTACATCAGCTAACATCTGTCAGCAAGACTTGGAGGAACTCCCTCCTGATGTAGTAGAAGAGATGGATCTACAATGGCAGATGGCGATGATTGCTTACAGAGCCAAGCAATATCTTCGACGAAATAAAAATCTAGCAGCAGCAAGCAAAACATCGAAGATTGGAGTTGATAAGTCAAAAGTCAGCTGTTTCAAGTGCAATCTCTATGGTCATTTTTCTAGAGAATGCAACCAACAATCAACTCCACAGTATCAGCAGCAGCAGCAACAAAATCAGCAGCAACAACACTATCAGAATCAGCAGCCAACCTCTCAAAGATCTCTGCATAGACAACCTCAGCTCACATCCCCACCAGCCACAAATACATTAGCAGGACCAAGCAACTCTAAGGAGACAGGGCTGATCATACTTCAGGATGGAACATGTGACTGGAGTCTGTATGAGAAGGAAGTGATAGAGGAGAATCAAGCATTGATGGCGCATATGGAAAACAAAGTTCCTCCTATGGCCAAAGAGGTAAAAGACAGGTTATGTTCATCAACATGTGTTGAGGAAGTTGAGAGATATAGAGTCCATGCTCAACAATTGGCTGATAAAGTAAAAGAAACTATGGTTTTAAATGAATCACACTTAAGAGAACAAAAACTATATCAAATCAAAATAAGTTCTTTGCAAAAGGATTTAGAAAAATATGTTTCTGAAAAATACAGTCTAAAAGCCCAAGTTGAGCATCTGACCACTTCCTTAACAAAATCCATAGCTGATCACGCATCCACTGAAGTGAAACTTCAGAAGTTTCAATTATCATCTCAGCAATATGAGAAGTTGCTAAACTCTCACATTGAATCAAAGAACAGGTCCGGGTTGGGTTATAATGCTGTTGCACCACCTATTAATGATAACTACACTCCTTTACCTGAAACAATGACTAACAATTTGTCAAATCATTTTGTGCAAAGCACCAAAATTGACATCAAAGATAGTCAAATAAACAATAATGAAACTAAGATGAGTGAAACTGAATCTACTGAATCAGAATCACTTAAACATAATGAATCAGATTTTGATAACTATGATGACCTGGATGATTCTGATGAACATGATTCTGATCAACTGAACATTGGTAAGAATGTTCAAGTTGAAACTGGTCTTCCGCGAGTCCTTGAAGAATCAAAGTTGCAGTACCCGCCAAAGCAACGGAACATGCTAAAGACTATTTGCAAAAGGATTGCTGAACTTAATGAAGGATTACAAGAACTGAATCTTCACAAGATTGATAGCTGCAATCAAGTAATGAAGCACCTTTGTCATCTTCAGATAAAGGTAAGAAACAAACAAACAAGAATCCTCGGAAAGCTCTTACTGAGGAATCCGTAGACCATCTGCGGAAAAAGAAATCAGAAGAATCCATAGCTCATACGCAGAAAAAGAATTCTGAGGAATCCGTAGAACATCTGCGGAAAGCAAAAACTGCCAAGTCCGTAGATCATCTGCGGAAGACAAAATCTACTGTATCCGCAGAAAAGCAACGGAAGAGAGAAACTGATTCTGCGGACGAGGTAACAAGAGAAACAAACAAACATGCTCAGAAAAAGCTCAATATCAAGCAACAAAAGGGAGCCAAAGACAAACAACAGCTAATGAAGCCCCCAACAAACACAAGAAGAAATCACCTGATGTTTCAGCAAGTGAGAACAAAAAGAAGGCTGAACCCGAAGAAACTTCAGAGAAATATTGCAAATGGTGTGATATGAAGAATCACAACACTAATGAATGCTATTTCAGCAGTTACTGTTCCATTTGCAACATGAACAATCACATGACTGATGATTGTTTCTTTAACAAACACTGTGCCATATGTGACAAAAATAACCATTCCACTCAGGAATGTTATTTTAATAAGAAGAATAAGAAAAAGAACAACAAGAAGTCACAAGTTGCATCATCCGACTCAGAAAGTGAAAAAGAGACAAAGGCTCAGAAAGAACAACAAAAGTCAACAAAAAGATCATCTGTTGCGGACAAGACTGTGAAGAAGAAAATACCAGCACAGGCTAAGACACCTCACAAAAAGGTGGATTTGTCTGATAAACAGACTGAAGCTGTTGATGATTTCTTTGACAACTTTGATAAAGGAATTCCTGTGTCTCAATCAAAGTAGAAAGATAAAGAAACTTTCAAGACTACAGGATCCTCTTCAAAGTTAAGATACCAACCAAAACAAGCCAAGTTGAAGAATGACTCGGATACGCATGAAGATACTCAGAAACCTGAATCATCTTCAACAGAATCATCCTCACCACCATCAGATCAAAAAGAAACAACTAATACTGAAACTTCAAGATTAATTCATGAAGGAATAACTATTGTTGACACAACTGGCAAACCCAAGACAATTAAGCCTTGGGTTGTCATTTCTAACTAATTTCTTTTTATGTGCAGGAACAATCAAGGAGAGCTGACAACAAGTGGTATGTTGACAGTGGTTGTTCCAGGCATATGACAGGCAACTGTGCACTTCTCCATGACTTCAAACACAAACATGCCTCTTATGTGGCATTTGGTGGGGATAAGAAGGGAGGTAAAATTGTTGGTGAGGGAATGGTAACTAATGGTGTTTTAACATTTGAAAAAGTAAATTACTGTGAAAATTTGTAGTATAATTTACTTAGTGTTTCCCAAATTTGTGATCAAAATTATTTAACACTATTTGATAACACTAACTGTTACATTCTTAAGCCAGGTTTTACAGTTCCAGCAGACTGGATACTGCTTAAAGCATCAAGAAAAGGCAACACATATATTTTGGATATGAACAACACCACACTCACAAATCATGAGACATGCCTGTTGTCCAAGTCTTCCGAAGATGAATCTCAACTCTGGCATAGACGGCTTGTCCATTCTAACATGAAAAACATGAATAAATTGGTAAAAAATGACTTAGTCATTGGATTACCAAAGAAAGAATTTCATTGTTCTAATCATTGTTCTTCATGTTATAAAGGAAAACAACACAGAGTGTCCCACAAATCCAAAACAATAAACACTAACACTACACCACTCAAATTGCTCCATATGGACCTCTTTGGTCCAACCAATGTACTGAGCATTGGAAAAAGGCAATATTGTTTGGTTATAGTTGATGATTTCACTAGATTCACATGGGTCTTCTTCTTAAAACATAAGAGTGAAACATCTGAAACATTAATGGACTTTGTGATCAAGATTGAGAATCAACTTGATTTAAAAGTTAAAATTTTTAGGAGTGACAATGGAACTGAATTTGTTAATGCTGATTTGGATTCTTTTTGCAGGAATAAAGGAATAGCAAGACAATTCAGTGCACCAAGAACTCCTCAACAAAATGGAGTGGCTGAAAGGAGAAATAGAACACTCATAGAAGCAGCCAGAATAATGCTAGCTGACTCTCAGTTGCCCATTACTTTCTGGGCTGAAGCTGTGAATACAGCATGTAATGTTCAAAATAGAACTTTGATAGTCAAAGAACATAATCAAACACCTTATGACCTCTTATTTAAAAGGAAACCTTTTATAGGATATCTTAGAGCTTTTGGGTGTCATGTGTCTGTTTTGAATACTAAAGAACAATTGGGAAAATTTTCTGAAAAAGCCTATGACGGTTTCTTTGTTGGGTATTCATCCACTTCTAAATCATATAGGGTTTATATTCCAGAACATAACATAGTTGAAGAGACTCCCAATGTTTTTTGATGAATCCATGTTCACTACTAATGTAAAAGGATCATCTTGGTTATTTGATATAGATGCATTAACGGAATCATTTAACACTGGTTATCTGATCAATGCAGGTGCTGCGGATACATGCTATCCATTTGTGCCTCCAAGTTTAAATGAAGTGCCCCTAACAGCTGACCCACCAAGGGTACAACGTTCAACTGCACCTCAGCAAGAATCAAGTCAGCAGCATGAAGTTACATCCATAAATACATCCGCTGATGCATCCGTATCCGCAGATGTAAGTCCTGCCTCAGCTGCTGAACCAAGGGATAAAGAAGTGTTAAATCAACAAACCATGCCTGCAAAACAACAATGTTCATCCGTGAATGGTAATGCATCTTCTACGGAAGTACAAAATACGTGCGTAGATGCTGCAGATACTCCTGTGGAAGAACAAAATACTGCTTCCGCAGAACCTCCTGCGGAAGAACAAAATGATGCTTCCGTAGAACCTCCTGCGGAAGAACAAAATGCTACTTCCGTAGAACTTCCTGCGGAAGAAGACAACCCAGCAGCAACTACTAAAGCTGATCAACATGAGCCTTTTGATTATTTCATCGACTCAACCTCTCAGCTGACACCATCTGCTTCAATGGGTTTCTCAAACCTAGACACCACAGTTCCAGTTGATGCTGTCTCAACAAGCAGAATCCACAAGTCTCATCCAACAGACAATATCATTGGAGATCTGAATACAAGAACTACAAGGAACAAAGGTGGTGTGGCAAACATTTGTTTGTTCACTTGCTTCTTGTCCCAAACAGTTCCTGCAAACATTACAGCTGCACTAAAAGACAACAGCTGGATTGAGGCTATGCAAGAAGAGCTACAACAATTCAGAAAACAAAAAGTGTGGACTCTTGTAGACTTGCCTACGGGTCAACATCCAATTGGAACAAGGTGGCTGTTCAAAAACAAGCTGGATGACAGAGGTATCATAGTGAGAAACAAGGCTAGGCTCATTGCTCAAGGCTATACCCAGGAAGAAGGAATAGACTATGATGAAGTCTTTGCACCAGTTGCAAGGATTGAAGCTATAAGGGTTTTCCTAGCCTATGCCTCCTTCAAAAAGTTCACAGTCTATCAAATGGATGTGAAGTGTGCTTTCCTCTATGGGAAGATTGATGAAGAAGTCTATGTTGCTCAACCCCCTGGTTTTGAAGACCCTGATTATCCACATAGAGTATACAAGCTTGATAAAGCTTTGTATGGTCTTCATCAAGCACCCAGAAAGTGGTATGACACACTATCATCATTCCTGCTGAAGAATGGCTACAAGAGAGGAACAATTGATCAGACACTCTTCCTCAAACATGAACATCAAGATCTTTTGGTGGTTCAAATATATGTTGATGACATAATATTTGGATCAACTAACAAGAAGTTGTGCCAAAGCTTTGAAGACTTGATGAAATCTGAATTTCAGATGAGCTTCATGGGAGAATTGATTTTCTTCCTTGGCTTACAAGTTCATCAGAAACCAGATGGCATTTTCATCAATCAAGAAAAGTACATTCATCAAATTTTGAAGAAGTACAATCTTGCTGATTCCACTTCATGCAAGACACCAGCATCAACAATAGACAAGATTGTGCCTGACCCTGCTGGCAAATCCGTAGATCAAAGATTGTATAGATCAATGATCGGTTCATTAATGTACTTAACTGCCAGTAGACCTGACATCATGTTTGCTGTTTGTGTTTGTGCCAGGTATCAATCAGACCCAAAGGAGTCACATCTGAATGCTGTAAAGAGAATTTTCAGATACCTGAAAGGCAAACCTGCATTGGGACTTTGGTATCCCAAAGATGGAGATTTTAGCCTCTACTCCTACTCAGATAGTGACTATGGAGGGTGCAACAACAACAGAAAATCCACAACTGGTGGATGTCAATTTTTAGGACCAAGACTTGTTTCATGGCAGTGCAAGAAGCAAACAAATGTATCTGTATCCACAGCTGAAGCAGAGTACATAGCTGCTTCAGCAGGTTGCTCTCAAGTACTTTGGTTGCAAAACCAATTACTTGATTATGGTTACAATTTCCTTCATACACCAATTCATATTGATAATTCAGCTGCTATGTTTATAACTGCTAACCCAGTTCAACATAGTAAAACAAAACATATTGAAATCAGATATCATTTTCTGAGAGATTGCTCTGAAAAGGGTCTAATCAAGTTAGTCAAAGTAGACACAACCAATCAGCTTGCTGATTTGTTTACTAAAGCATTTGATTCTGTTAGATTTAATTTTCTGACAGAATCTTTAGGGATGATTAACTTAGAATAAATCAACAAAAGCATATGATTGACTTTGTGCAGAGTAATCGTTAAGGATAACTTAAGTGTCTGATAGAACATCTATACATGCATTATATAAGGGAAATGATAGTAGACTATACTTGGCTATTAAACAAAACCTCAATCTGACTTATATCATACTGATATATGAGTAGGTTCAACTTGAGTGGAAACAAAGCTAAGAGCATGCCAAACTAAAAGCATGAGGTAACTGTCTGTGAGGATTCCATTTGAGAATCAGGAAGGTATGTTCTCTCCTGATGTGATCAAATCACTTACACAAGCACACTATGTAAAATACTTTATAATATTCTATCTTTGCAAAGTCATATTCCCTCTGTTTTGTGTGAACAAAGACCTGGGACTGTGATTAATAAGTGTGATCTTCATTCTCCCTCTGTTTTGTGTAAACAAAGACCTGGGTTAAAGTTCACCTCTGTTTTACGAAAGTAAAGACCTGGTGACTATGAAGATCATATTTCAGCTCTAAAAAGGAATCACTTGTGATCCATTGTACATTAAGTCAAAGAGCTTTAACATCAAAGCATTCATGAGACTGAAATTTGTCTCAAGATATAACTTATAATTTAATGTACATAGTCATTAAGTGTGGACTGTAGTGATTTGCCTCACCTACGGAAGACATACTACAATGATAATTGAATGTGGGACTCATGATTGCTACTGATTAACAAACTTCACAACATGATAAATAGCATGCCTAGTTGATACAGTACTCATGTTTGAACTTAAGTGGATCCATATACTTGCAATCAAGTATGTATTGAATCAACTAATTAACATCAGCAGAAGCCAAGCTATAGTATGATCCCTCTATATATATATGCATGCATGTAACTGTTTGTCAGATGTTTAATTGTTATCTCAACTGACTTTCTCTCATTTAGACTGTCATATGCCTGTCATGCCTGTTTACAATTTAAATTTATGATAAATGTAACTGTCTCACATTAATCACAAATTTAGGGGGAGTAGTTCATGCATGAAAAATAATAAAAGCTGATAATTGATCTGAATTACTTTGAATGAATTGGAACTTAAGCACTAACTTGAATGCAGGATACAGGAAAATTGCCTCTCTGTACTTAATTGCCATGCAAATAAAGTCAACAATGTCCAACATCAACATTTGATTCTACTCTGTAGATATCATACATTTAAGTTTTAAACTTTTTATGTTCCGCAGAAGTTTCAGTAATACCTCCCATCCGTAGAAGTATTATGTGATTTCTGATTCAGCAGCAAAACAAATGCATTGTTTGAACGTTTACATCCGCAGATGTTAAGACATCCGCAGATGTTAAGGTTCCGCAGATGTTGACATCCGCAGATGTCAAGGTTCCGTAGATGCTCTGCGGAAGAGATAATGCATTCTAAACACTTGGTATGCGGATAGGAATGATTGGAAGTGGGCCCAACATAATTAATAAAAGAACATAATTAATAAAAAAATTAATATGTTCCCCTATAAATAAGGTTTCAGATATTTTTACAGAGCACTTTTTCACTTTTAACCTAGAAAATCGCCCATTTTCCCTCTTGTTCAAATTTCAAAATATCCGTTTCCAAGAACACATCATCAACATTATCCTGTAATAAATTACTGTTATTGCAAAGGTAAATCATGTCTTAAACATCAGTAAGAAACTGTTTAATCGGTTATTGACATTCAAACGATTCAAATGCATGTTTTCTAACTTGATTTTCGTTACAGATGGATAATAGATTCGCCAAAGAACATAATGTGTGCGCGTTCTTAAACGCTGATGATCCGGCGGCGGAAGCATGTCGAGATATCATCAGATATCTCCGACGATCAAGGCTCTTCTACACCTTGACGGCTGAGCCTGTGATCCATCAGGTACACATAATCGATTTCTGGAACTCAGCACGAGTTGAAGAACAAGATGATGAAGAAGTGATTGTGGCTGAGATTCGGAACAAGCGTCTTCGAATCACTGAAAACATCTTACGAAGATGCTTGGAACTGGGTGATAGAGAGAGAGATCACCCCGATGTATTCGAGAATGAATACATTGAGCAAATTTTCAATCTGATGGGGTATGATGGTGACTACGAAAAAGGGGAAATCAAGAAGGGTAGGCTGTGCAAACCGTACAGATTTTTGTGTCATACCTACCTGAAATGCTTGTCAAACAGGAAGTCGGGACTGGACAGATTCTCCAGGCACATATCATCTGGGATTATTGGGATATTTGAGGGGAGAATTTACAACTACGCAAAATACATCTTCAATTGTCTGAGTGAACAAGTCAAACTGCAGAAGAATGACAAGATGTATATGTTCTCGAGATTCCTGCAACTGGTGATCAACTCAGAACTACCTGGGGTGGACAGAGTTGGGAATGTGTTTGTGCAAGCACACTTGAGCAAATCTGTGCTAAACAAGCTTAGTGGAAAGTACCAGGGACAAGATATGCCAATGTTTGAACATGTATTAGATCCAGAAGCAGACTTGCCACAAGAGTTGGCTTGGGCAGAAGAAGCAGAATCATCTGCTGATTCTGCACAAGCATCTCACTCACCACACCTATCAGTATCACAATCATCAACCCAAACTCCACCACTCCAACATCAAACACCTAGCCAAACACCCCCGCAACAAGCATAATCACCAACAAGCCTGAACACCCAACCAATCTCACCAATTCATCAACATCAATCACCTCTGCTAATCTCATCATCATCCACCAAAAGCACTGAGCCAACATCCCCAGCCAAACAACAATCATCACCAGCTTCTCAGTCATCATCACATCACACTCAACCTTTCTCTCCACTTCAAGCTCAATCCCCTGTACTACCACCACCAAAATCTCCAAAACATGCATCCCCGGAAAGTGCTGGAACCGAGCCATTTGAGATAACTGAGTCTGTACACTCTGTACACTCAGGAGATACAGAGATATTATCTCAAGCCAGCACTGTTCCTATCTCACCAACACACACAGAAGAACATGCTACATCAGCACATACTGAGCCAATATCTTCATTGAAAGATGAACAAATTGCTGATGAGCATGAGGAAGTACAAGGATCTGCTGAGGATGTCATTGCATACAATGAAGATGATTTAAGTGACAATGACATTCCTGTCAGCAAAAGCTATCTGGTTGCTGAGTACAACAAGTTAGTACTCAAATCAAATAAGAGAAAAGAAAGAATACAAGAGCTGAAAGGTATAATCAAAGAAAAAGATGAAAAGCTGATGGAGAAAGATGCTAGACTGAAAAGGCTGAGAGAAGATGCTCTAAGCAACAGTGAAGTCATTGATGCATTGTTGAATAGAGAACAAGAGTTGGAGGCTTCTTTGAAGACTGAACAAAATGAGAAATCTGAACTGCTCAAAAAGAAAGATTCAGAAATAGCAGAGCTGAAAAAGAAAATATCTTATCTGCAAACAAAAGATGCCCCAAGTATTGATAAACCAAAACAGACGGGTGAAGCTGCTAAGCAAATGATTCCATACACCCGGAAAAGAAAATACATGGGAGCAACTGAAAAGAAACATGAAGCTGAAAGCTCTCCAAAGAAAGCAAAACTTCCATCCCCTGCACCTACACCTTTAGTAGATGTGTCTACTGTGAAGGTACAATCCACTGATGATGATGACTGTGAGAAAGAGTGGGAGGAACTGACAAGAATTGAGTCCCCCACTGGAGAAAAGGGTGGAAAGGCCGATGATCTTCTAACAACAGCTGACATAATGGAAGAGAGGCCTGATTCGAGCATGTTTATGACCCTCATCAACCATGGTTTTCCATATGACATGGTTGAGAGGATGAACACATCAGAAATGAAGAATGCATTGAAAGAATTTGAGTTTGCAAGGTTCATAATCCCAAATTGTGATTATGAAGCCTTTACAACTTTTCAATCATTGGAGAAGATAAGGAAGGATCTGGGCCACTGTGACACAGCAAAACTTACAAAGTACAATATGACTTGCTAGTTACAGGGCCACAATTACAAACCGCATGAGCTCAAAGGTAGAACCACTGGAGAACTGCGGAGGATAATGGAGCATGTAATGAAGGTGGAATTGGAAACGGGTGTCAAATTCAGAACAACAGCTCCTCATCCTACTGATGACAAACAAAGCAAACTATCTGATGATCCAATCACTGTGGAACCCAAGGATCAGCATAAAGCAAAGGATAAACTCATCAGGGAACCAAGGGAAGTCATCCCAGGCAAAGTATGGCCCCTTGGTACCACTGTCAGAGAAATAACTGATCAGAAGTCTACTCTGATTAGTTGATTGATCACCTCACAACTCCCAACTCAGCTGAAGAAAATAAGATCATGGCATGGAAATATGATCAGGAGTGGGATTGTGCAGTGATTAAAAGGACATCAGGAAGAACTGAATACTTCCATGATGTGTTTTCAGTACTCTGCCTTCCTGAGAATGATCTAAAGGACCTGCAAAGCCTTACCTTGACAAATTATCCAATACACCCAAGGGGCAGGGACTTCTCAAGCAGAGTGGGTCAACTGAAAACAAGGTTCAAAGATGATGTGATCATAGGAGCTAAAAGAGATGATGATGATCACAAACGAAGAACTCAAGGGCTGAAAAGATCCAAGTCAAATGCCTCTGACTCAGTAGATGATGAATTTCTAAAGAGGGTTGGCTATAACAATAGAACATCAGCAACCATCAAACGCATTGAAGGAACTCAATACACACTCCCTATTACTGAGTGGGGATATGTAGAGAGAACAAAAGAGCTGGTGCTGATGAGAACTGCAGAGAACAAACAAGCTGAAAAGATCAGGATCTTTGATCCTGCGGAAATCAAGTTGCTTCATCCAAGCTACACTTCTTACCTTCATGACAAATTCTTTCCGAAGCTGAGTGATGAAGCAGCTCAAAATGATCTGTTCCTGCATGTACACATGATCCAAGTCATAGACAAACTTCATGCAAAGGCCTACAAACGACGCAGACACAATGCAGGCTTGCTGAAGGGCACAGAATATGATGAAGTTACAGAACTTCGCCTCTCCGAACAAGATGAACTTGAAGTAGTGAAGATCGACCGAGTCTTGGAGACTCTCACTACAAAAGAGGATGTTCTGGGACTTGGCTACGAGACTCTGAAGAAGATCAGCAAAATGGAGATCAAATACAAGTATGATGATCAAAAGGCAGCTATATCTTACTTCTACAACAAAATTATATCAAGAGTCAAGGAGCTAGCAGTGTTGAAAGACTGATTACAAGGAGCTAAGCCTAAGGGGGAGTATTGTTAGGTCTAGATTGTATAGGGCTAGATCAATTTTGTATAGGCTTAGTACTTGAAAATCAAGTCTTGTAATTAATATTTGTAACAGTCAAAAATATATATATGTGATTTGAATCTATAGGATAACCCCATATATATGTGTGTTGATTTGTGACTTGACAGGGAAAAACAATATACTTGGATGGATTCATGGAATTGACCAAGTGTATGAAACATCTACGGATGAACAATTTTATTAATCCGTAGATATGTTTCATACAAGACCAAATGACCAAGTACATGTTCCTGCGGATGATCAAGTACCATGAAGTGAAGACTCCTACGGAAGAAGAATTTCCTACGGAAGAACAACTTTGCTACGGAAAACTAAATCATCTACGGAAGAACAAATGTTCTGCGAACGAGAAGATTGCTGCGGAAGATCATTATACTTGTGCGATTGCAACTATCAAGAAGTCAAACAAGTCAACACAATCAATAGCAAATCCCGAGAGATCCGGTGTTTCCTTAACCGACTCAAACCGTGTATAAATATGAGCCCTAGGTTTCACATCTCCGGTGAACACAATCAATCAATATTACGGCTGTCAAGAGTTCATTGTGCAACCCTAGCTGCCGTCACATCAACATCAAACATTATTCGTTTCACAGAATTCGATTGTTCATAGTCATTCATTATTATTCTTTTGTAATCATTACAGTATAGTTAATGAAATACATTTGAATTATTATTGATTTCGTATTTATTGTGTTTCTGTGGTTGTGTTCATCATTAATCATCAAAAACAATTAAACGTCAATTAGTGATAATTCCGCGATCATTAAATTGATTTATTTTAATACTGATAATTCCTGTATTTCGATCCTTGGATTCACAATAACTAAATAAAATAAATTTATTGAATGTGATTACGTTTAGAATTTAATAGGAATAAATGTGTTAATACGCGTAATCGTTTGATTTAGTATGAAAAACAAATAATTAATTTATTAATTAATTATATGATATAATTAATTAAAATATTTATTTAAGTAACACAAAACGACTTTTTGTAAATAAATTATAAATCTATAAAACACATAAAATGGTAATTATCTTGAATAATTAAAAGTAATATAGTGTCCAATAATAATTTAATAAATTAAATTTATTATTAGTAATTTTGTAATATTTGTAATTTTATTTATTTAAAACATTTAATAAAATAAATAAAGTGTTAAAATAACTTTCAGAAAATAATTAAGTTGTTTTAAAAATTATTAATGTTTGTAAAAACATTTTTATAATTTTTAGAATTTTTTTGGAATTTTTAAAGGCTTAAAAAGAGGCTTAAAAAATGTGTAGGTGGCGGGTCTCCAACCCGAGACCTCAAGGTTAAAATTCGAGTGTGGAACCAGTGAACTAAAGGCCTCAGCCGCGAAAGGAAACAGTATTTAATTGTTTTAAACCAAATTAAGCAAAACCCAAAATCCCCTTCGAGCCCTAGGTTCGAATCCGATCAAATTGAAGCTCAATTCGATCTTGAATGCGTCTGAAAGCATAGGGCTTTTGATCCCCAGTTAATAACGAGTGTGTGGGTGTGTTCAATTACCTATATGGTGTCGATTTGGAACTAAATTCGATGAAGAACAGGTCGCGGCACAGTGCTGATCGATTGATACGCAAACAATGATGAAAATCAAATTAGTTTCGTAGGTAGCTTCGTATGATGATTACAAACAGAAGCCCCTTATCAGTTTTTGTTAAAATCTATTACAGAATGGGTTTTGTTTGAGTTGCAGGTCGCGGGTGAGTTGGTATTCGAATGAGGTGTTCTTGTTTGTTTTGAATGAAATTGAATCCAAAGGAAAGTTATAAACGATCCAAATTCGTTAATGCGATGCTACTTTTGATTTTAAAATTGTGTAGTGCGATCGATTGAGGTTGGTCGGCCGAAGAACGTGGGTTTGGTTTGATCTTAGATTGCACTGATGTTTCAAATATTAAATTGTTTTTGTGGCACGAGTTCGAATCATCCATGTGATGCTGTCGGGGACGTTTATTTGGGTAAAAGTCGAGTGATTTTGGGACTGCTGTGGGCTCGCCGGAGTTGTTTGGCCGGTGGTGGAGAGGCCGACGGGGAAAGGGGGCGGTTTGGGTTGTTTTTAAGTAAATTACACAAATGGCCCCTGAGGTAATGAATGGTTATTATTTCTTTCTCAAAACTTAGATTTAAACTTAAGTTAAATTACAGATTGGTCCCTGAAGTTTAAAAAGTTATTAGTTTATGTAACATACTTATCAATTACAAATTTAAAGTTTTAAAAACTTAAATTATCATTATTATTAATATTATGATCATTAACATTATTACCATTAACATTATTATTATTATTATTATTATTATTATTATTATTATTATTATTATTATTATCATTATTATTATTATTATTATTATTATTATTATTATTATTATTATTATTATTATTATTATTATTATGATTATTGTAATTGTTGGCATCAACATCGACGTTCTAAACAAAATTAACTTTTATTAACGAAAATACGCGATGTTACAGTCTTCTCTGCTTTAGGAAATTTCGTCCCGAAATTTTAATCACGAGGAGGCTGAAACGAAAAGATGAGGGTACTGGGATTTTATTTGGTCCTCACGCTCCCAGGTGAACTCTGGGCCACGTTTAGATTCCCAGCGGACTTTGACAATAGGTATCCGGCTACGTTTGAGTTGTTTGACTTCCCGATCCATAATTTCCACAGGTCTCAATAAAGTGCATAGATTCATAAATCTAGACTTCGTCAAGTGAAATGTGGAGTTTTTCATCGGCAAGACATTTCTTGAGGTTTAAAACATGAAACGTCGGATGTATATTGCTGAGCTCTTGGGTTAGTTCAAGCTTGTAGGCCACTTTCCCAATTCGCTCGAGCACTTTGAATGGACCCACGTAACGAGGTGCTAGCTTCCCTTTCTTTCCAAATCGAATCACTCCCTTCCAAGGTGATACCTTAAGAAGTATGAGATCACCGACATTGTATTCCATGGGTTTATGTCTTTTATCAGCATAATGGTTTTGACGATTTCTAGCAGCGACCAAGTTATCACGGATCTTACGAATTTTGTCGGTTGTTTCTTCTATCAATTCCGGACCAGTAATTTGTGATTCACCAACTTCAGACCATACAAGGCCTCAAATGGTGCCATCTGTTGGTCTGGTAACTGTTATTGTAAGAGAATTTAATCAACGGAAGATGAGAATCCCACGATCCACTGAAATCAATGACACAAGCCCGGAGCATATCCTCGAGCGTCTGTATCGTTCTTTCAATCTGACCGTCGGTTTGCGAATGATAAGTTGTGCTAAGATTCAGTTGAGTTTCGAGAGCTGGTTGGAGACCTTTCTAGAAACGAGAGATGAAGCGACCATCGCGATCAGAGATAATATCTTTACTTGACAATAGATTGTTTAGGAAGACTACCATCACGTAATCAGGTTTTGATGATAACTCACAATAAAAGTCGATAGATAAGGAATAAATGGTTTGATGTAGCTAGATCGAGTTAAAACATGAGAATAAAGGAAAAGATATCGATTTAAGAATTTAAATGCTCCAAGCTTGGAATCAAAAGCAACCTAAAATGATCGGGTCTCTTTTCAAGTTCAGAGATCATGCTTTGGCTTGATAGGTCGAAACACTAACATTATTTCACCCTTCAAGTTAATACATGCGTCTCGTCACTTGATTACAACCATGGTAAGTTGGAGATCAAGAAATGAGAATAGTCATCAAGGTATGGTTTTCACCCCTAACTTGACGGTGTTGTCTCAAGGTATGACCACTAGCTTACCAATCAAAAAGTTCGATCTGAGAATCTTCAGAAATAAGATGAGATAACTCACCATTAAGGTAAGGGAAATCACTCCTATCTTAACGATGAAGTTTACAAAAATAAAATATAACAAGATGAACTTCTTCATCAAAATCCAAAATTCACTCCTACTTTGATGAGGTCGTTTCATTTGAGAAAATACAATCCGTAAAAATGAAATTATCATCATGGTATGAATTTCACGCGTATCTTGATGATTGAGCTTGATATTAACAAGAAAACAATCGAAGATTGACATTTGTCACCAAAGTACGGGTTTCAATACTATTTTGGTGAGATCATGTCATTTGTGAAATGCAAGTTCCAAAGTGAATAATTGAAGTCAGTCCTCGAGATAAGGAAATCACCCTAATCCAGAGGATGAAATTTCATAAAACACATCATTGGAAACCATTTATTGAAACGAATAAATAATCATCACCAAAGTAAGGGAATCACCCCTGGTTTGATGAGTTAGAATCATTTAGGACACTCGTATCTCCCATGGTGCATGCGGTTCAAAGTTCGACTTAACAACGAAAGGAAAAATATCTCAATTAGAAATTTAGAAATTTTCAAATTACATCAATGTAACAAAAGGAACTCACGATTACAAATCTTGAATTAAATCAGGAAGACGAAATCAAGGACAAGAATTATTCAACACCACATCATTGGTGGCTTGAGCTTGTTGAGCATTAATATTGAAAGCACATCCTTGAGTCGTAGAAATCGGGATGACAAGTTGAGGGCATTGATTGCGAAAATGGTTCGGATCACCATATTGATAGCATGCATGACCCTGGGTAATTGCAGGAAGATGTTGGTGGACTGGTGCATTAGTCGGAGCTTTAGCAGCACTCTTGCACACGTTGAATGTATGACCCAAACGACCACAGTTTATGCATTGACGACACTGTATGTTAACGGGATGGTGATAATTGCAGTTGTTACACTGCGGATAGGGTCCAGCGTATGGCTTTTTCATCAGCGATTTGTTGTTTACTACTGGTTGACGAGTTGGAGGGACTTGATTAATTGGCACAGCAGGGGTAATTACCGCAAAGTTTTGAGATTGAGCCTTCCTCTTCTTGTTCTTGGAAAGCTCGGCTTGGTCGGATTTGTCGGTTTCGTTAGGAAGTTTATCGGTATTTTTCTTCGATCCTTTCCTGGTTAAGGAACCAACTTTCACATGATTATCGGTTAACTGTGCAGCCAGCCTGATAGCATCTTCTAGTGTTGAAGGATTCCTTCCTAGCACCGTATCCTGAATCTGCATGGGTAGTCCACCAATGTATTTCTCGATGGCTCGGGAGGTAGGGGTAGCAAGGTGCGGTACCAGAAGGCTCAGTTCGTGAAATCGGTTAGTGTATGCTAGATTCTCGCCACTATCTTGGGTTAACTCCCAGAATTCAGCTTCAAGTTTCCGGACTTCATTTCTTGGGCAGAACTCTTTAGTCATGAGCTCCTTAACTTCAGCCCACGTCAATGCTAAAGCAGTTTCAGTTCCACGGGTTCGTTTCTCCCCGTTCCACCAAGTAAGTGCGTGTTTCTGGAGAACACTTGTCGCATACCGACTTTTAGATTTTCAGGGCATTCGCTGTTTAAGAAAGTGTTCCCGATGCTTTCGAACCACTGTAGTAATCCAGTAGCTCCTTCAGTTCCACTGAACTTAGTGGGGTTGCAAGAACTGAAATGTTTGTAAGTACAAGTTTGGGGAGGGTTTGGTGTAGTTGGGTTTTGAACAACATTGTTGCCTTGGTTCAAATGGGTAAGTAGAGTTGGGATGACCACAGTAACTTCACGTGCTACAATAGCAGCAATCTTACGGCCAGAGTTTCTAGATCGTGAACGGATTCGACGAGAAGACATTCTGGAATATCATTAAGATATTTTATGAAAATTGGATTAATATGAGCTATTCCATATGAAAACGACAATCGGGAATTTAGCATAATAACAATGATATGTTCCGAGTGTAATCGTTTGATTCATAAATCAAAGCGAGTACGTTGACTAATCAAAGTATTAGGTCAACCACAACTTTGTTGAAGACATACGTACCTATAAGCAGATACTCATCCCGAGGGTTCCCAGGTAAGGTAGACAGATCCATCGGTTGATTTGGATTTATACGAATACCTTGCCTAGACAGAACACCCCGAGATATAGGTATCCCATTCTTCCAGCATAGCATGTTTCAAGTTGTAAGACACAGACTTTGACGAATTTGAAAATCATGATTCACAATCGAGTTTTGGAGTTTGAAATCACTTGAATTAGGCACATAATGCCTTAGAATATGACTTAAGATTCGTGTGTACATTGATAAGATTCAAAGTATTAAAAGAATCACATAAGGCATATAATCACATAATCAAGTATAAACATGTAAAGCACATATAATCCTATCTATGCATATAAAATACATGAGAGGACTCATGTGTAAAGGTACTTAGTTATAGTCTAGGTCATTCCATTTCTAATAACCTAATTCCCTATAACCATGGCTCTGATACCAATCTGTCACACCCCGACCGACGGCGGAATCATCAGAGCGGACGAGGGAATGATTGATTGTTCATAACACATGATTGTCTAATAGTGGAAATAATATTAAAATCAGATTACATGATAGCATGAATTTAACAGATACAAATACAACAGTTAAAGTCACAAATAGTAATTGTCTTTTGTTTTGACTAAGTCCGAGTCTTAAATGAGCATGTAGAAGTCCACTAACTTGCTTAACCTGAAATCATGTGAGAAAATAAAGTCAACTAACGAATAGATTGATTGATTGTGAATAATCCAATTCACAAGGTAACGTTAAGAATTATATTGCAATAGTAAAGCATATAGATAAACCGACACAATAACAACCCCTTGACTTGACGCTTGCATATAATAGACTCCACACATACACCATAGATTAACTCCTGCCTCTGGCACAATCACCACTCGACTATTCATATAGGGTGGGTTATCCAAACCAGTAGATCTACCATTGATACCAGGATTGATTGATTGAATTAGGGTTTTACTGTCGTCCAGTTTATCATAGTATGTTCACATAGTTGCAAGTAATAACATAACCTGTCTTGAATTGAATTTAGAATGAAACAACAACAGAATATCATGATTGAATATATTGTATCACATGATTTCCCCCAAATAAGAAATGATATAAAAAGGGGATATGAATACTCACTTGATTGATGAGATTAGAATCTGGATGTGATAGATTAGACACCAACGATTTCCTTACGATTAACCTAAGGAACGGTGTCTCGAATTAGAATAATAATGATTTGGGAATTTGGGAATGTATTAGGATTTCCATTGGGTCTTGAATGGTAGTTTAAATAAACTAATTTTTATTTAGTTTGAATGTCCATAACTAAATAAAATAAATTTATTGAATGTGATTACGTTTAGAATTTAATAGGAATAAATGTGTTAATACGCGTAATCGTTTGATTTAGTGTGAAAAACAAATAATTAATTTTATTAATTAATTATATGATATAATTAATTAAAATATTTATTTAAGTAACACAAAACGACTTTTTGTAAATAAATTGTAAATCTATAAAACACATAAAAGGGTAATTATCTTGAATAACTAAAAGTAATATAGTGTCCAATAATAATTTAACAAATTAAATTTATTCTTAATAATTTTGTAAAATTTGTAATTTTATTTATTTAAAACATTTAATAAAATAAATAAAGTGTTAAAATAACTTTCAGAAAATAATTAAGTTGTTTTAAAAATTATTAATGTTTGTAAAAACATTTTTATAATTTTTAGAATTTTTTTTGGAATTTTTAAAGGCTTAAAAAGAGGCTTAAAAATGTGTAGGTGGCGGGTCTCGAACCCGAGACCTCAAGGTTAAAATTCGAGTGTGGAACCAGTGAACTAAAGGCCTCAGCCGCGAAACGAAACAGTATTTAATTGTTTTAAACCAAATTAAGCAAAACCCAAAATCCCCTTCGAGCCCTAGGTTCGAATCCGATCAAATTGAAGCTCAATTCGATCTTGAATGCGTCTGAAAGCATAGGGCTTTTGATCCCCAGTTAATAACGAGTGTGTGGGTGTGTTCAATTACCTATATGGTGTCGATTTGGAACTGAATTCGATGAAGAACAGGTCGCGGCACAGGTGCTGATCGATTGATACGCAAACAATGATGAAAATCAAATTAGTTTCGTAGGTAGCTTCGTATGATGGTTACAAACAGAAGCCCCTTATCAGTTTTTGTTAAAATCTATTGCAGAATGGGTTTTGTTTGAGTTGCAGGTCGCGGGTGAGTTGGTATTCGAATGAGGTGTTCTTGTTTGTTTTGAATGAAATTGAATCCAAAGGAAAGTTATAAACGATCCAAATTCGTTAATGCGATACTACTTTTGATTTTAAAATTGTGTAGTGCGATCGATTGAGGTTGGTCGGTCGAAGAACGTAGGTTTGGTTTGATCTTAGATAGCACTGATGTTTCAAATATTAAATTGTTTTTGTGGCACGAGTTCGAATCATCCATGTGATGTTGTCGGGGACGTTTATTTGGGTAAAAGTCGAGTGATTTTGGGACTGCTGTGGGCTCGCCGGAGTTGTTTGGCCGACGGTGGAGAGGCCGACGGGGAAAGGGGGCGGTTTGGGTTGTTTTTAAGTAAATTACATAAATGGCTCCTGAGGTAATGAATGGTTATTATTTCTTTCCCGAAACTTAGATTTAAACTTAAGTTAAATTACAGATTGGTCCCTGAAGTTTAAAAAGTTATTATTTTATGTAACATACTTATCAATTACAAATTTAAAGTTTTAAAAACTTAAATTATCATTATTATTAATATTATAATCATTAACATTATTACCATTAACATTATTATTATTATTATTATTATTATTATTATTATTATTATCATTATTATTATTATGATTTTTATTATTATTATTATTATTATTATTATTATTATTATTATTATTATTATTATTATTATTATTATTATTATTATTGTAATTATTGGCATCAACATCGACGTTCTAAACAAAATTAACTTTTATTAATAAAAATACGCGATGTTACATGTATGCTATGGTTCACTGGTTCCCCGCTTGCTTGCAAACCTTAAGGTCCCGGGTTCGACCCCGGGCACCCTCATATATTTTTTAAGGCTTTTTAGCTTTATAAATATTTTAGAAAATTTCTAAAAATTATAAAAATCAATTTTATAAACTTTGTTTATTTTAAAAGTTATCTAATGATTTTCTGTAAAATTATTTCTTTAATCACCTTAATAATTTTTATATAAAATATCATTAGCAAATGTTATAATTAGTTTATTTTTATAAAGTAAGCTTTAAATAGTTGAAATCACTAAATTATTATTAGTCATTACGTTATCTGTGATTATAGATTAATTATGTCAATTATAAAATTTTATGTACATTTTATAATTTAATCATTATAAAAATTTAATTTCTTATAATTTCATAAATTCTTATAAAAGGATTAATTAAGTTTTCTTTTATTATATTAAAATATAAATGATTTCGACCTTACTTATAAAAACCCCAAATTCTTATTGAAACCATAGTTCACGTTAAAACGTTAAATATTATTAACCTTAAATCTTGTAATATATACATTTAGGTGCTTGTAAAAGAATCCGTTGGAGCATCGCTAAATTCTTATAATCCTCTTAAATACTTATACGTCATTGTGAGTATTTCCATACCCCTTTTTCTTATTTTCACACTTTGGGGTGAAACATGTTAACTTATATCATTGCACTTGTAAACTTATTCGAGACTTGTAAATTTTATGGCAATTTACTTGTGTGTTGTGGTTAGTTGAACTTTGTGGTTACCATGTTATGGCGTTATATGTACAATCATTAACTATTGCTAGCTTGGCGACGTCATAGATCTATGGGCCTGACAAGCCTGCTTGGTTGATCCAAGTACACTTAGCTAATCGTATATACTTTTAACGTTTGAGACTTGTATTTTTAGCAAGAAATAAAAGAAAAAGGAAGAAAAGAATAGAAAATAAAAGTCAACTAAAAAGGAGGGACCAAAAGTGCCAAATGGGCAAAGTGGCTATTTATTTTGTACAAAAGGAAGGCATGGTCGCCCATAACCCCTATACAACTCCTTGCATTCGGTTTTTAGAGAGAGAAACAGCAGGAACTTCGATTCTAGAGAGAGAAAGAGGCTGATCTTCAACAAGGTAAGCATTTGATGCACAATTAGTTTGGTTTTGGTTGTGTTTAGACTAAGAAACTGAGAATGTATGTTCTTATGTGTATGTGTGTTCGGGTTTGTGTGTTTTAGACACATCTAGGCTTTCGAATCCTTTGGGAAAAGCTCGAGTAGAAGAGTTTGAACTTGAAGAGCAGCTAAGGTGAGTTCTAGACCCCTTTTTACTGGTTTTTAAATGTTTTGGGGCTGGAAAATGCATGCAAGTATGTTTTTTTGTAAGATTTGGGTTGATACCCGTATGAAATGAATGTATGTATGGTTATGTTTATGTTAGATTTATGCCTAGAATCATATGTATATGTTTAGAACTAGGCATTATGATGTTTGGGACTTGGACTATGAATTATACACATGAACAGGTTGCTAATATGTCTGAAATTGGGACTTAGAATAAATAAGCACAAGTTGATGAGTCCACCAGTGCTCATACGACCAACAGTGTGGTCGTATGACCAGGATTTTTCTAAGTGTTGAAAAGTCTAACAGGACTCATACGACCAATAGTGTGGTCGTATGACCAAGTTATATTTCTAAGTGTTGGCCCAATAGGACTCATACGACCAACAGTGTGGTCGTATGACCAGGTGATGAAATTTTCTAAGTGTGTTGAAGAGTCCAATAGGGCTCATACGACCAACAGTGTGGTCGTATGATCAGAACATAATTCTAAGTATGGGATGGTACGACCAATAGTGCTCATACGACCAACAGTGTGGTCGTATGACCAGATGATAAAATCTAAGTATAAGATGAAAAGTCCAGCAGTGCTCCTACGCCTAACAGGGCTCATACGGCCAGAGGGCTTATACGCCCAACAGGGCTCAAACGCCCAGGACACTTAGAAATTTTCAGAAATTTTCTGCAATACCGAAGTTCGAGGTTTGACCAGGGTTGACTAGGGTTAATAAATGATGAGGTTTCATGCATGTAATGATGATTATGATTAACCCTTATTATTACTGATATTATTATCAGTGTATTATTGTTAACAATATTATTAATAAAATATTGTTAAGTATGGTATGATACTACGTATGATGATGAATGTATGATGATGAATGTATGATGACGAACGTATGATGATGAATGTATGATGATGAATGTATGATGATGAATGTATGATGAGTATGTATGATGAGTATGTATGTTCCTTGTAATTGCATATGCTTATCTTTCTGAAACTTTACGAATAACGAGAATGAACTAATGAAGTATTATGTAACGTAAAGTGAAAGATAATGAAAGAGGAACATGATGATGAATGCATGTATTAACGAATGAACGAAAAGAAGAATGATGATGAATACATGCATTAATGAACGAATGAATTATGTCTTGCAAGCATTGAATAACGCGATTGGTCCTTCTTTGTGATTGACCATGGTCATGGTACCTCTACCGCTTACCTCTAGTACCGTGGCATACGTTTTGTTGTTCATATGTTGACTTCGGCCCGGTAGCTAATAACGATCGGGGTGTAGCATATGGTATTGGTACAATTCACCTTTCAATGTGCAAGTAAGTATGAACGGGATTCTTGTCATTCGACCACAGTAATCATAGCCAAGTGCTATGAAGTGGGTAAAGCCTGACAGAATCCATACGAGAAGTTAAAGATAACGATGTATAACGAATGATGAAGATAATAACGAATATTATCTCTGTGTACGTATGATGTATGAACGCATGCATGAAAGGATACTTTTAAATAAGTAAAAGTATGTTTTATTATAAAACTAGAACTCACTCAGCAACGCTGACTTTTATGTGTTTTCCAGTTGGCAGGTAGTGTTGCTGAGGATGGCACAAGGCGGCTACTCAGCTCTTTTGGGATGGCATTCTTTTGTTAATGTTTTTGTATTGTAATGCAAACAAACGATATTTTGTAATGGGTGTGGTATTACTTTGCAAAAGCATTTAGGGTAAATTCAAAGTTTCCGCTGCAAGATTTTTATTAAGTTATATTAAATGTATGTTTTATGGGTGATGACGACCAACTGTGAGGTGCCCGGGAACGGGGCCTTACAAGTTGGTATCAGAGCCAAAGTTTAAGTGAAATGGGTAAATTTTTAAAATAAACCTAAACTTAAACTGAAAATGGGACAGAAAGGAAGAGAATGCCATCTGAGTAGTTGCGTGCCATCAAGTATTTTCTTGAAAGTTAACCAGTGTTACGTGCGCATGTTATGTGTTTATGTGTACTGTTAGACTTAGATACTAATGTAGTCAGGACAGGTAATGCTCGGGGTGTGAAGAGTAGAGTAAGTGGGTAATCACAACTGGCCACTGTAATTAGGGACTTACTATACTTAACATAAACTGAGCTATTTCCTTGAATGACCGTGTTGGTGTTTAAATCTTCCAGTGTGATAGAAGATGGTTGGTGGTAGATCATCTAAAGCCCCACTTGGTGGAGGCAGTGGCGGAAGTGGTGCGGAACCACGAGCCACAAGAGGAAGGCCTAGACAAGAGAAGAAGGTTCCCGAAGAACCTAATACTACTCCCTCGGGGGGAGTGGATGAGAGTGATGATGTGAGAGCCTCGGTGAAAGAGACAATGATCGAGGAGGTGCACCAAGTCATGCAGACGATCTTACCGTCTGTAGTGACCGAAGTGATAAAGGCAGTACGTGAAGATGAGAGACGAGGGAGGAATCGGTCCTTGGGTAGACAGCAACAGACAGAAGCAGAAACAGTGTTATCTGATGATGAAGAGGAAGAGGAAGAAGAACAGTTACGGGAGACAGCCCGGGGTTGTAACTACGGGGCATTCATGAGGTGCAAGCCCCCAGCATTTGATGGTTCTGGTACTGCTACTGATGCTCACCAATGGGTGATGGAAATGGAAGCTGTCCTCGATATTAGTGATTGCCAGGAGAACAAGAAGGTGAAGTTTGCTACCCACTCTTTTACAGGGTCGGCTTTATGCTGGTGGAAAAATATAGTCCAAGCCGAGGGTAGCAGGACTATAGGGAAGATGAAGTGGGCTGAGTTAAAAAGGCTGGTGATCGAGGAATTCAGTCCTCGTCGGGAAATGGATAGAATTGAGAGAGAGTTCCTGCAGTTAGAGGCGGGGAGGATGACCCACCAACAATATACCACCAAGTTTAACGAATTGGCGCTGTTGGTGCCGGAGCAGGTGACGCCGGTGTCTCGAAAGATCAACCGGTACATTCAGGGGTTGCCAGTTGAAATTCGTTGGCACTTGATTTCTGCCCGACCAAGCACTTTCAGGTCGGTAGTGGATTTGGCGGGAAGGTTATTTGATGAACGGGCTGCGTTGGTAAAGGCTGAGGGTAGCAAGAAAGGAAGTGGAGAGAAGAACTGGCAGGGGAAGAGATTTGGTCGGGGTGATACTTCGACGAACAACAAGAAGGCGAGAGTGGATGACCACCGTGTGGTCGTGTCTAGAGCTGGGGTGAGGAAGTGTGGAAAGTGTGGAAGGGAGCACTCAGGGGAGTGCAAATGGGGATCCAACATCTGCTTTAAGTGTGGGAAGACAGGGCACATATCAAAAGATTGCCGGATAGGCAAGTGCTTTAACTGTGGAGAAAGTGGTCATATGAGCAGGGACTGTAAGAAGCCGAGGGCTGAGGCTTCAGGGGTAAAGAAGACGGGAAGTGAAGGTCCGAGAGCAAGCACCAGGGCTTTCACTATGACGCAGGAAGAGGCTAGGACGGACCCTGATGTGGTGTCAGGTACATTTCTAGTAAATCAAACTCTTGCTTCTGTGTTATTTGATTCTGGTGCTAGTAGGAGTTTCATTTCTGCTGCTTTCTGTGCTAAATTGCCTGTTAGTAATAAATGCATTAGTGAGCCTTTTTATGTAGAAACTGCTATTGGTAAGTCCACTAGAGTTACTGATGTGATAGAGGACTGTACCATAGAATTAGAAGGTCATAGGTTTGCCGCCAAATTACATGTGATACCCCTAGGAGGATTTGATGTAGTGTTAGGGATGGATTGGTTAGCAACCTATGAAGCGAATATCGTATGTCGGAAGAAGATGATTAGATTGACGGCATCTGACGGAAGTCTGGTGACAATATACGGTGATCGGGTAACGGTGATTCCGAAGGTGATTTCGATGGCGGTGGCAGGGAAGTGCATGAGGCGTGGGTGCAACGCCTACCTATGTTATGTGAAGGATGTGGAAACGCCAACACCACAACTATCCGATGTTCCGGTTGTGTGTGAGTTTCCAGATGTGTTCCCGGAAGACTTATCGGGATTGCAACCTGACCGAGAGATCGAATTCCAGATCGACCTGATACCGGGTGCCCAACCTGTCGCAAAAGCACCGTATCGCTTGGCTCCGACGGAGATGAAAGAGTTGATGGAGCAACTGCAGGAGTTGCTCGACAAGGGCTTTATTAAACCGAGTATCTCTCCTTGGGGTGCTCCGGTCTTATTTGTGAAAAAGAAGGACGGTAGCATGAGAATGTGTATCGACTACCGTGAATTGAACAAGTCGACAATCAAGAATCGGTATCTGTTACCGAGAATTGATGACTTGTTCGATCAGCTCCAGGGTGCCAGTTGGTTCTCGAGGATAGATCTTTGATCTGGCTACCATCAATTGAAGGTAAAGAAGCAGGACATTCCTAAAACAGCTTTTCGTACGCGTTATGGACACTATGAGTTTCTCGTTATGTCATTTGGTCTAACTAACGTGCCAGCTGCTTTTATGGATTTGATGAACCGAGTGTGTCGGCCAATGTTAGATAAATCAGTAATTGTGTTCATTGATGATATTCTGATTTATTCAAGGAGCGAAGAAGAGCATGCCGGTCACATTCGGGAAGTGTTGGAGACTTTGAGGAGGGAGAAGCTGTATGCTAAGTTCTCCAAATGTGCGTTCTGGCTACGCGAGGTACAATTTCTGGGTCACGTGGTAAATGCAGAAGGAATAATGGTGGACCCAGCAAAGGTTGAGGCTGTGATGCAATGGAAATCACCAAAGACGCCATCCGAGATTCGTAGCTTCTTGGGGTTGGCGGGCTACTATAGGAGATTTATTCAAGACTTCTCCAAGATAGCCTCACCTTTCACAAAATTGACTCGCAAGGATGTAAAGTTTGTGTGGGGTCGAGAACAGGAGGATGCTTTCGAGGAATTGAAAACGAGACTAACACAAGCTCCTGTCTTGACATTGCCCGAGGGAAATGAAGACTTAGTGGTCTATTCGGATGCATCTTATTCTGGGCTAGGTTGCGTGTTGATGCAACGTGGAAGGGTAATAGCCTATGCATCTCGACAGCTGAAAACTCACGAAGTCAACTATCCCACGCACGATCTTGAACTAGCTACGGTGGTTTTTGCGTTGAAGATTTGGCGGTACTATCTATACGGGACGAAGTGCACAATCTTCACAGACCACAAAAGCTTGAAGTACTTCTTCGAGCAGAAGGACCTAAACATGAGGCAGAGGCGGTGGTTGGAGCTGATAAAGGATTATGATTGTGAGATCCATTACCACCGGGCAAGGCCAACGTGGTGGCCGATGCCCTTAGCCGAAAAGAAAGGCCTGAGCCGATCCGGGTAAAGGCATATCAGCTAATTATGACCTCAGATGTAATGACTCAGGTTAAGGAGTTTCAAGACGAGGCTTTGAAAGAAGATCGTCTTAACTCCGAAAGGATGAGAGGTCTAGTGACGGAGTTGGGTGAGAACACTCTAGGTGTTAAGACCCGATTTGGGCGAATGTGGATTCCTCGATACGGGGATCTACGTGAAAAGATCATGAATGAGGCCCATAAGACCCGATACTCCATTCACCCTGGTGCTACCAAAATGTACCACGATATGAAGAAAGACTATTGGTGGCCGGGTATGAAACGCGACGTAGTGGAGTACGTAAGTAAGTGCTTGACTTGCTTACAAGTGAAGGCGGAACACCAGAAGCCCTACGGGAAGATCCAACCGTTGGATATACCCGAGTGGAAGTGGGAACACATCACCATGGATTTCATCACAAAGTTACCACGTACCCCAAAAGGGTATGATGCCATATGGGTGATAGTTGACCGCTTGACAAAGAGTGCCCACTTCTTATCAATCCGCGAAACGTACTCATCTGAAAGATTAGCGGATCTGTTCATCAAAGAAATTGTAGCTCGTCATGGTGTGCCGGTGTCTATTGTGTCTGATCGCGACACCCGGTTTACCTCTAAGTTTTGGAAGAGATTTCATGATGCAATGGGGACGAGACTACACATTAGTACAGCATATCACCCTCAGACAGACGGTCAGTCTGAGAGGACGATCCAAACACTCGAAGACATGCTTCGGGCGTGCGTGATCGATTTTGGAGGAAGTTGGGATGACCACCTGCCGTTAGCAGAATTCTCGTACAACAATAGCTATCATGCCAGTATTGGCATGCCACCCTACGAGATGCTATACGATAGGAGATGTAGGACGCCTATATGTTGGGGAGACATTGGGCAGAAGGAACTGGGAGGTGTTGAGGTGATTGAAGCAACGACTGAGAAATTAGAAAAGATCAAAGCCTTCATGAAGGCGGCGAAAGATAGGCAAAAGTCGTATGCTGACAAGAGGCGAAGACCGATAGAGTTCAAGGTTGGTGACCGAGTCATGTTGAAGGTCTCGCCCTGGAAGGGAATCATTAGATTCAGGAAATGAGGCAAGCTAAGCCCAAGATACATAGGACCTTTCCGAATTACTGCACGGGTAGGAGAGGTGGCCTATCAACTGGAGTTGCCAGATGAGTTAAGTGGAATTCATCCCACATTCCATGTATCCCATCTGAGGAAGTGCTTAGCTGATGAAGACATGGTTGTACCACTGGAGGATATTGAAGTAGACGAACGGCTCAATTACGTGGAGCAACCAGTGGCAATCATTGATCGAAAAGAAAAGAGGTTGAGGAATAAAGTGGTTCCTCTTGTGCGTGTACAGTGGAAGCACAGGAAGGGATCCGAGTCTACGTGGGAGACTGAAGAAGAAATGAGACAGCATTACCCACATCTGTTTGAGGAATAACAGGTTTCGGGGACGAAACCTATATAAGGGGGGTGGACTTGTAATACCCGTATTTTTAGCAAGAAATAAAAGAAAAAGGAAGAAAAGAATAGAAAATAAAAGTCAACTAAAAAGGAGGGACCAAAAGTGCCAAATGGGCAAAGTGGCTATTTATTTTGTACAAAAGGAAGGCATGGTCGCCCATAACCCCTGTACAACTCCTTGCATTCGGTTTTTAGAGAGAGAAACAGCAGGAACTTCGATTCTAGAGAGAGAAAGAGGCTGATCTTCAACAAGGTAAGCATTTGATGCACAATTAGTTTGGTTTTGGTTGTGTTTAGACTAAGAAACTGAGAATGTATGTTCTTATGTGTATATGTGTTCGGGTTTGTGTGTTTTAGACACATCTAGGCTTTCGAATCCTTTGGGAAAAGCTCGAGCAGAAGAGTTTGAACTTGAAGAGCAGCTAAGGTGAGTTCTAGACCCCTTTTTACTGGTTTTTAAATGTTTTGGGGCTGGAAAATGCATGCAAGTATGTTTTTTTTGTAAGATTTGGGTTGATACCCGTATGAAATGAATGTATGTATGGTTATGTTTATGTTAGATTTATGCCTAGAATCATATGTATATGTTTAGAACTAGGCATTATGATGTTTGGGACTTGGACTATGAATTATACACATGAACAGGTTGCTAATATGTCTGAAATTGGGACTTAGAATAAATAAGCACAAGTTGATGAGTCCACCAGTGCTCATACGACCAACAGTGTGGTCGTATGACCAGGATTTTTCTAAGTGTTGAAAAGTCTAACAGGACTCATACGACCAACAGTGTGGTCGTATGACCAAGTTATATTTCTAAGTGTTGGCCCAATAGGACTCATACGACCAACAGTGTGGTCGTATGACCAGGTGATGAAATTTTCTAAGTGTGTTGAAGAGTCCAATAGGGCTCATACGACCAACAGTGTGGTCGTATGATCAGAACATAATTCTAAGTATGGGATGGTACGACCAATAGTGCTCATACGACCAACAGTGTGGTCGTATGACCAGATGATAAAATCTAAGTATAAGATGAAAAGTCCAGCAGTGCTCTTACGCCTAACAGGGCTCACACGGCTAGAGGGCTTATACGCCCAACAGGGCTCAAACGCCCAGGACACTTAGAAATTTTCAGAAATTTTCTGCAATACCGAAGTTCGAGGTTTGACCAGGGTTGACTAGGGTTAATAAATGATGAGGTTTCATGCATGTAATGATGATTATGATTAACCCTTATTATTACTGATATTATTATCAGTGTATTATTGTTAACAATATTATTAATAAAATATTGTTAAGTATGGTATGATACTACGTATGATGATGAATGTATGATGATGAATGTATGATGACGAACGTATGATGATGAATGTATGATGATGAATGTATGATGATGAATGTATGATGAGTATGTATGATGAGTATGTATGTTCCTTGTAATTGCGTATGCTTATCTTTCTGAAACTTTACGAATAACGAGAATGAACTAATGAAGTATTATGTAACGTAAAGTGAAAGATAATGAAAGAGAAACATGATGATGAATGCATGTATTAACGAATGAACGAAAAGAAGAATGATGATGAATACATGCATTAATGAACGAATGAATTATGTCTTGCAAGCATTGAATAACGCGATTGGTCCTTCTTTGTGATTGACCATGGTCATGGTACCTCTACCGCTTACCTCTAGTACCGTGGCATACGTTTTGTTGTTCATATGTTGACTTCGGCCCGGTAGCTAATAACGATCGGGGTGTAGCATATGGTATTGGTACAATTCACCTTTCAATGTGCAAGTAAGTATGAACGGGATTCTTGTCATTCGACCACAGTAATCATAGCCAAGTGCTATGAAGTGGGTAAAGCCTGACAGAATCCATACGAGAAGTTAAAGATAACGATGTATAACGAATGATGAAGATAATAACGAATATTATCTCTGTGTACGTATGATGTATGAACGCATGCATGAAAGGATACTTTTAAATAAGTAAAAGTATGTTTTATTATAAAACTAGAACTCACTCAGCAACACTGACTTTTATGTGTTTTCCAGTTGGCAGGTAGTGTTGCTGAGGATGGCACAAGGCGGCTACTCAGCTCTTTTGGGATGGCATTCTTTTGTTAATGTTTTTGTATTGTAATGCAAACAAACGATATTTTGTAATGGGTGTGGTATTACTTTGCAAAAGCATTTAGAGTAAATTCAAAGTTTCCGCTGCAAGATTTTTATTAAGTTATATTAAATGTATGTTTTATGGGTGATGACGACCAACTGTGAGGTGCCCGGGAACAGGGCCTTACATTTTGATTCTATGAACCAAAGAAATTTATATGACACATAGACACATGTATTCTGGATTTCCTGGCAAAAGGCCTTCGGGCTACGGCAAGCATATCGTATAAATCTCATTACGAGACCAGTTATGCTTACCTGGGGATTTCAGGGATGAGTGATAAACTATGGTCAATACACAAGTCTCTAAGGCAAATGGGTCAAATTACCTTGACGTGTCAACGATTCCAAATGGTAATGCGTTACCAAATGGAACCATCCTTTTGTATCTTAAAAATCCTTGAATCCTTGAACTGGTTTATCACCAAAGTTTAAATATCTTCTAATTCTTAACCTATATAATGTTCCTTTTAATATTGAACTCATCCTACATTTCAACTCTTACGTTTAAACACCATTACACGTTGAGCGTTTCATGTAACTATCTTCATACCTTGACCAACGTGAACATGGATTTTAATATACCCAAAGATATTGGGAATCTAAACTTTATAGTCTTTAAAACTTTAAACCGTTACTTATGGTTCTCACATCTTCTTAAGGATGTGTCCCATAACTAAGAACATGCAATGCTGTAGGTGGAATTCCTACATCTCGGGATACTTTGTCTAGGCAAGGTGTAAATGGTGATCTGATTCGATCATTGAATCCGTTTACTTGACTTGAAACCCTTGAGATGAGTGACCACTTATAAGTATGCGTGTCTTCAATAAGGTTATGGTAGACCTCATATCTTGAGAAGTCCATGTATTCCCTTCGATTGTGAATCGAATGTTCACATCTCATTGTGATGTCGAATCATTTTTGTCCTTGATTTCGTCTTCCCGATTTAAACCATCCAAGATTTGAACACCATCATAACAAATCTTGTTACCTCGAACTTTGACCTTAAATTTTGTAAGCATGATTTCCCTTTTGGTTACATTGATGTAACTTGAAATTTTCTGAATTTCTAAGTGATATTCTTTTCCTTTCGTTGTTAAGTCGAACCTTGAACTGTCTGCACCGTGGGAGATGCAAGAGTTTGTAAGTCAATCTATGACTAAGAACACTCGTACCTCCTAAACAATTCTAACTCATCAAAACAAGGGTGATTCCCTTACTTTGATGATTCTCTATTCGTTTCGATAAATGGTTTCCAATTATGTGTTTTATGAAATTTCATCATCTGGATTAGGGCAAATTCCTCATCCTGAGGATTGACTTCAATTATTCTCATTGGAACTTGCACTTCACAAATGACATGATCTCACCAAAATAGGATTGAAACCCGTACTTTGGTGACAAATGTTAATCTTTGATTGTTTTCTTGTTATTATGAAGCTCAATCATCAAGATAGACGTAAATTCATACCTTGATAATTTCATTTTTATGAATTGTATTTTCTCAAATGAAATGACCTCGTTAAAGTATGAGTAAATTCTGGATTTTGATGAAGAAGTTCATCCTGTTATATTTTGTTTTTGTAAAACTTCATCGGTAAGATAGGAGTGATTTCCCTTACCTTAATGGTGAGTTACCTCTTCTTATTTCTATGGATCCTTAATAATGAGTTGGGATCAAACTCTTTGATTGGTAAGTTAGTGGTCATATCTTGGGAATACACCATCAAGTTAGGAGTGAAAACCACACCTTGATGACTACTCTCATTTCTTGATCTTCAACTTACCATGGTCGTAATCAAGAGACGAGAAGCATGTAGTAACTTGACGGGTGAAACAATGTTAGTGTTTCGATCTATCAAGCCAAAGCATGATTTCTGAACTTGAAAGGAGACCCGATCGCTCTAGGTTAATTTTGGTTCCGAGCTTGGAGCATGTAAATTCTTAAATCGATTTTTTCCCTTTATCTTCATGTTTTGACTCGATCTAGCTACATCGAACCATTTATTCCTTACTTATCAACTTTCATTTTGAGATATCATCAACACCTGATTACGTGATGGTAGTCTTCCTAAACAATCTTTTGTCAAATATAGATATTATCAACTTGTGATTATGTCTTTCTAGTCATACGAATGTTCTCGACTATACTTATGGGTTTGATGAATTATGTATGCAATCTACCTTTGGAAATTTGTTATCTTGCAAAACATGTTTACAAATACCTATCTTATTGTTTGCGTTATTTCTTGAATCGTTTTTGAATCTTTAACCTTGAGAATCATTGAAATCCTAATTCGGTTTTGAACAACAAGACTTGTTATTATCCTCATTGCGATGTGGATATAAAGGTTCATAAAATTTCGTAATTTGTAGTCATGGGTTTGGCATAAAAGAAAAGACATAACTTGGCATGTGTCCAAGTGTCTTACCTTCACATATAACAAAACCTAACCTCCGTGTTCCTGTGAATCTCCTGTTTAACTTTTCATTCACCAAGCTGCCTCGTACCGCTAGTGGTCACGATAGTATCTGGATTATCGTTGATCGATTGACTAAGTCGGCTCATTTCATACCAATTCGTGAGGAGTACCGAGTCGAGAAGTTGGCTCGCATTTACATCAATGAAATAGTCAGTCGGCATGGTGTACCTTTAGATATTATCCCTGATCACGATGGTCGCTTCATCTCTCGTTTCTGGAAAAGTCTCCAATCAGCTCTCGGAACTCAACTGAATCTTAGCACAGCCTATCACCCGCAAACCGACGGTCAGATTGAAAGAACGATACAAACCTTCGAGGATATGCTCCGGGCTTGTGTCATTGATTTCAGTGGATCGTGGGATTCTCATCTTCCATTGATCGAATTCTCTTACAATAACAGTTACCATACCAACATCCATATGGCATCATTTGAGACCTTGTATGGCCGAAAGTGTCGATCTCCCATCTGTTAGTCTGATGTTGGTGAATCACAGATTACTGGTCCGGAATTAATACAAGAAATAACTGACAAAATTCATAAGATCCGTGATAACTTGGTCGCTGCTAGAAATCGTCAAAAGCATTATGCTGATAAAAAGACGTAAACCCATGGAATACAATGTCGGTGATCTCGTACTTCTTAAGGTATCACCTTGGAAGGGAGTGATTCGCTTTGGAAAGAAAGGGAAGCTAGCACCTCGTTACGTGGGTCCATTCAAAGTGCTCGAGCGAATTGGGAAAGTGGCCTACAAGCTTGAACTACCCCAAGAACTCGGCAATATGCATCCGACGTTTCATGTGTCCAACCTCAAGAAATGCCTCGCCGATGAAAATCTCCACATTCCACTCGACGAAGTCCAGATTGATGAATCTATGCACTTTATTGAGAAACCTGTGGAAATTATGGATCGAGAAGTCAAAACACTCAAGCGTAGCCGGATACCCATTGTCAAAGTCCGCTGGGAATCTAAACGTGGCCAGAGTTCACCTGGGAACGTGAGGACCAAATGAAATCCAAATACCCTCATCTTTTCGTTTCAGCCTCCTTTTGATTAAAATTTCGGGACGAAATTTCCTAAAGCAGGGGAGACTGTAACATCGCATATTTTCGTTAACTTAAAAATTAACTTTGTTAAATCTTAAAAATAATACTGATAATAATAATAATAATGATGATGATAATAATAATAATAATGATGATGATATTATTATTACTATTATTGATAGTAATACTAATAATAATAATGTTAATAATAACATTAATAATAATAATAATATAGGTTTTAATATATTAAAGCTTATTATTAATAATATTTTTTTACATAAAATAACAACAATTTAGAACTTCAAGGGCTAAATTGTAATTAATTACAACTTAATCAAAACTATAAAACTCAAATGGAAACTCTTGGAATTCACAGGGACCATTTGTGTAAATTTTTTTAAACCCAGCCCCCTATCCCGTCACCCCTTTTCATCTCCGGCCACCGTCTCCGGCCACACTCCGGCGAGCCAAAACACCCAAAATTAATCGGTTTTAACCAAATTAAACATCCCCGACAGCCTTGCGTGGAAGATTCGAACCTACACAATTTAAAATTATAATCGATTTAGTGCGATTTACAACCAAACCCAACCACCCCACTTTCGGTCGGATTCCATGCCACAAATCGAGCACTAACACTATAATAATCAAATTAAACGCACTCACACTATCATATAAAGGTTTCTAATCGATCACAACTCACAATTGCATCTGAAACCATCAAAATTAACAAATTCGATCCACTTTCTTCTTCGTGACCTGCAACTAAATCAAAATCCAGGTTCGAAGCTAAATTAATCAAAATTGGTAGAGGGCTTTTAGTCCTGACCATCATTCGAAGCTATCTGCAAGTTTTATTGGATTAACATCATCATTTGAACATCCATCAATCACTTCGTCAGTCGCGGCTTGTTCTTCGTAGTGTTTCACTTTGAATCATCATCATTTGGGTAATTAAACACACCAAAATACTCGTTTTTACATGGGGATCAAAAGCCCCATGATTTTAATCGTTAACATATTCGAATTGGGGTTCAATTTGATGGAATTCGAACTAGGGCTCATATGTGATTTGGGGGAATTGGGTTAAAGAGGCTTATAATCACTTGGAACCAACATCTATCGCGGCTGTATGCCATGGTTCACTGGTTCCCCGCTTGCTTGCAAACCTTGAGGTCCCGGGTTCTACCCCGGGCACCCTCATATATTTTTTAAGGCTTTTCAGCTTTATAAAAATTATAGAAAATTTCTAAAAATTATAAAAATCAATTTTATAAACTTTGTTTATTTCAAAAGTTATCTAATGATTTTCTGTAAAATTATTTCTTTAAACACCTTAATAATTTTTATATAAAATATCATTAGCAAATGTTATAATTAGTTTATTTTTATAAAAATAAGCTTTAAATAGTTGAAATCACTAAATTATTATTAGTCATTACGTTATCTGTGATTATAGATTAATTATGTCAATTATAAAATTTTATGTACATTTTATAATTTAATCATTATAAGAATTTAATTTCTTATAATTTCATAAATTCTTATAAAAGGATTAATTAAGTTTTCTTTAATTGTATTAAAATATAAATGATTTCGACCTTACTTATAAAAACCCCAAATTCTTATTGAAACCCTAGTTCACGTTAAAACGTTAAATATTATTAACCTTAAATCTTGTAATATATATACATTTAGGTGCTTGTAAAAGAATCCGTTGGAGCATCGTTAATTCTTATAATCCTCTTAAATACTTATACGTCATTATGAGTATTTCCATACCCCTTTTTCTTATTTTCACACTTTGGGGTGAAACATGTTAACTTATATCATTGCACTTGTAAACTTATTCGAGACTTGTAAACTTTATGGCAATTTACTTGTGTGTTGTGGTTAGTTGAACTTTGTGGTTACCATGTTATGGCGTTATATGTACAATCATTAACTATTGCTAGCCTGACGACGTCATAGATCTATGGGTCTGACAAGCCTGCTTGGTTGATCCAAGTATACTTAGCTAATCGTGTATACTTTTAACGTTTGAGACTTGTAAAACTTTGTCAAGTTTTGATTGTTGCATTGTTCATAACATCCCTAATCACTTTATTCACTAACTTATGACTTGAATTGCCATCTTTTATACATTCTACGTATTGAAAACTATGGAATGCTCACCAATATTTTTATGTTGACCTTTTATTTTTAACATGTTTCAGGAATAACCCAAGTATGCGTTCTACTCTTGGAAGCTTATCTCATTTAAGACTGGACTTAGAGAAATAAACAATGATCTTGTTACTTTCCACCTTGTATTCATGATGTATCTTTGGTTGAGCCTTTTACTTGTATTGTTACAATTGAATCTTGATTAATATATTTGGAATTAATAATAGAGTTATGTGGCTGTGAACAATCGTAACCCTCACATCTCGACGTTTCCGCCGTCAAGGTTGGGGTGTGACAGGTGACATTTGTAGGCTTTGGAATGAACACTTCGATTCGCTTTCTGAAGATTAACAGTTACAATATCAAAGTGATCAACGTGTTCACAATATGGTTCTTTCAGAAATCAGGGTGTTCTTACAATCCATGGGTAGGAATATAAAAGATTTTGATCTTCCAGACATAACACATGAAAGCACCGAGTACTCATGTTCTTGTGAGTTAGTTGAGGAGTATGCGATAGTTGTTGAGCCTGAACACTTAGGTGCAAAGGATTACCTTAATTTAGACCAAAAAGGAGTTTGATGAAATAATGACACATGTGGATAACGATCATCCAGGCATGTTCTTTATAGATAGACCAGGTGGTACTGGAAAAACATTTTTGTACAAAGCATTGTTGGCTCAAGTTCGTTCACACGGTTGTATCGCTCTAGCCACCGCTTCTTAGGGTGCGACGGCTAATAATATGCCAGGTGGTAGAACGGCTCACTCAAGGTTCAAGATTCCAATTTCTCTTAATAATAATTCGATGTGCAATATTAAAAAACAAAGCGGGGCGGCAGAAATTATTAGGTTATCCAAACTAATCATATGGGATGAGGCATCGATGGCAAAGCGACAGGCAATAGAGGCACTGGACCGAACACTATAGGATATTATAGGCGTCAGTCTCCCATTTGGTGGAAAGATAATGGTAATGCGGGTCATTAAACGAGGAATGTGCGCGTAAATCATAGACTCCAGTCTACGAATGTCACCTCTGTGGTCTTTTACCAAAAAAATGTGATTGAGCTTAAACATGAGAGCGTTGAACGATCCGTGGTTTTCTGAGTTTCTTTTAAGAGTCGGTGATGGAACCGGAGAGACTATCAAAGGAAGCTATATACGCATACCCGAATACATGTCTATTCGATTCACGGATAAAGAAAACGCTATAAAAGAATTGATAAATGCTATTTTCTGTCGGTTCAGAAACAACGTACATTCCTCGGAATATATAATATCAAGAGCAATATTACCTACAAAAAATGAGAGTGTAGACGAGATTAATGATCAGATGATTGAAATATTTCAAGGAGAGGAAAAGACGTACTACAGTTTTGATGAAGTCGAGGATGATCGCCATAACTTTTACCCGGTAGAGTTCTTAAACTCACTAACTATTAGGGGTCTACCGTCTCATAAACTACGTTTAAAAATCGGATGCCCCATCATATTGTTACGCAACATCGATCATCGCATGGTTTATGCAATGGCACAAGGTTGATATGTAGAGGTTTCCAGCGCAATGTTATTGATGCTGAAATAGCTATTGGTCAACATACCGGAAAAAGAGTATTTCTGCCAATAATCCCACTAACTCTTTCTGAAGATGACATGTTCCCGTTTAAGCTGAAAAGAAAACAGTTTCCCATTCAACTTAGTTTTTCCATGACAATCAACAAAGCTCAAGGTCAAACGATTCCAAATGTTGGCGTTTATTTACCTGATTCTGTATTTTCCCATGGTCAACTTTACATGGCGTTGTCAAGGGGTATATCACAAGACAATACCAAGGTCTTAGTACATCCTAAAAAAAATTCAAACAACTAGGGGTATACACATCGAATGTTCTATATCGAGAAGTATTTCATGATATATGAAATGCGTGTTTGCCATCATGTAAGAATATGTTTTGTTAAATTTTCTGCCTTAACTTTGTATACAACTAATGAACATTCACATGATTGCATGCTTGAATTTGTAATTATTATGACGACGAATGTTTTATTTTACTTTTGAATTATGATATATTTGTGAACACTAATTTATTTTATATTCGTTTTAACTAACACATAAATCTGTTATGGATGAGCCAAAGATTAATCAGGAAGACGTGTCAGATATGATCTTATCTTTAGAATTTTGGCTGCTACAAAGTATATACACATAACTATAATAAAATGATTCTAATTATAACATTGCAATAAACAATCGAAACAAAATTTTCTTATCAGTGACTAAAACTGCTCCAAATACTGAGGTGCAAGTCAAAGTTGAAAAGACAGAGGATATTTGTACGAACAAAGATGTGACAGATAAAGACGATGAAGCACAGTATATTCCTGGGTCCCCTATGGATGAAGAATGGTGGTCGAACAATATCGATGAGATCATCAAGATCTGTGAGACGTACGATTGATTGTTCTAATCATGCAACTATCTCCACGTTTATGATTTTACTTATTCTGCTTTGGTTATTCAAGACTTGATTTCTCGGATTTATGTGTTACCTTATTTCATTGTTTTACCTTATTTCATTATCGTTGTATTTACTTAGTTCATAACTTCTATAAACTTTTTTTCTAACATTATGTCATCTCAAACATTTCTGAGAATCGCAATTAAATGTGTCGTACCCGTCACATCGCGCGCGCATGCTACTAGTTAAGAGTTAAAGCAGAAAATCTCCTCTTAGAGCACTGTTTATAACACGTTTGGAGAGAGCATAGTATTGAACGTGTATGCAATCTTCCTTGATAAATGAGATTTCAAATCATACATCATGCCAATAATATAACAGTATTTTTTTTTATATTCTTGTAGTTATCATATTATAATATTTTATTATTATTATTATTATTTATTTTTATTATATATTATATATTGGTTTGAAATAGTACCTTCACTGTTGAGTCTTGAGTCTTGATATCCCATTATTATTGCCTGTATCATCGCACCCAAAGCCCCATTCTTCCGCCTCTTCACCGTCATTCTCACCTGCTTACCACTTCATCATTCCATCTAACACCTATCAAACAATCAAACCCTAAAAAAACTCATCGATTCTTCATCTATTTGATCCAAATTTTCAACCTTTCACCTGCTGTTTGTTCTTGTGCGATGGAAGCAGAGGATTCCATCAGCAGCAGCGGCGATGGCGAAGAAGACTACTGTTGCTCCGATCATGACTCCATCCATGATTCACTCGAGAATGATGATTGTGAGTCCCTGTGGGCTCACCCTAAAAGTTCATCGTCTAAGGTATTGTGTCATCGTTTGAAGTTTCTTCGTGTGTATGGTTTTGATTGCGATTATGCGTCGGGTTTCTGTTTTGTTCTTCCGTTTTAGGGTTTGTTTTGATTGCCAATATGCCGGATTGTTAATTTGTTATTTGCTTGTTGATCGCAATTTTTTTACTCATCAAACTTGGAATTTTTATATCAGAATTTGAAGTAGTAGACACAATTGTATATGTATTTAGTTTTGCCTTGCAGGTTGTTTGATCAAACAGTGGGATGTTCTTCTGCTCATATTTAGATGTTGACATGTTTACTTTGTTAATGTTCTTTTCGTGATATCTGTAATAGTGTAATTATATTTTTCTATTGTGTATTTTCTGTCCACCCTTAGTTGTTTAATGGGAGACAGTGAGGTCAGATGCATCCAAGGCCGGCTCAACGTTTTTGGGACTTAAGCCGATTTAAAATCAGGGTCCTTTTCGGTCCTTTTTTTTGCTTAGAGTCTGGAGGCGGTGGTAATAGGATGATACATTTTTGTATAGGATTTTCTCTTAGAGACGACTGTACTTTAAATTTTGAAAGGCATAAGAACCCAATGAGTTGAGTTAGGAGTGAGTCTTTGTAAAAGAAAATAAATTTTCAAACACATTAATAACTGCTACTGCTTTACGTCATGTAGTGAACAACCGAACAAGGATTTGGTTGATTACCTTCAAGGCTTCAAATTGGGGCAGAAACGACTGTAAACTGTACGTGCAAAATAACAGAATTCAGTTATCCATGTTAATGGTTTGATAATCTTATGAATACAAAATTATTAAGATGATTAAACACATGCTTGCAAGTAGCAGAAGCTCTTTGAAGTTCTAAGGCATGAGGAATTGCATTAAAACCCTTCCAAGTATGCTGGTTCATTTCCCATTAACCTCCAGTTTTTGCAAACACAAAAAATAAATATAAAAATAGAAAATAACACAGAGATAAATGGTAGAAAGTCCTTACCCCAACACTTTGACAAGACCTACAACTGCATAACCATATTCAAATAATCAGAAGATGATGTATGGATTTAGTATATAAACAAGAAAAGTGGTCTGATTTGTCACCTTAATCGCAGAGAGATGGACCAGAAGTCCCCTGGTGGGGGTCAATAATGTTGGTTATCGGAATCATTCCTTTCAGACTTCAGATGGTTCCTGTATCATGGTTCAGAAGTGGAGAAGTTGACCGACGTCATGGTCGTCTGATGACATCAATTCCAACAGAAAGTTTAAGAGATTGAGAGCTGAGGGAGTTGTAACTGAGAGGAAGAATCAAACATACGTCATACTGGAACAGAACATTGTCAAACCTTGTCAAGCATACGCCGTACTGGAACAGGGCCCAACCAAAGATGGATCAGAGCTCACAACTCAACAGCTTCCTCCTAGTAGAGCGGCTAGAGCCACCATCTTAATTTTCTTAAATTTTTACCATATCACTCTCTCGAACAGTAAATTTCCCATTTGTTCATTTCCAATCAAGATTAATATGCGGGTACACAAAAGGGCCCACAAATTCGTTTCAGCTAATGTCCCTACCATCAGGGTTTCTCCATGTAGTACCAGTAACATTAAATTGAGGGCACATTTCTTTCTATATATGGATGTACTCACATAAAGGAGGAGAATTTAGTATTTACTCATATCTTTCACAGTTAGGTTGTAGTCTAGTGTCCCTTGTGATACAAGTGCCACTACGTGAGTACTGTTTCTTTCATGAGCTGGTGATTGACATTCACTTTTCTATGTATTTTTGCAAATAAAACTGCTGATTCATTCTGGATTTGAGATGGTATAACTATTACTACTTAACTTTTAGAATTGTTTTTGTTTTTTTATAGGTTATAACACAAGAATCTCTTTTGGCTGCTCAGGTATAACTTCTAAAGTCTAGTCCAACTTTATTGTATCTAATATCTATCTTGCAACCTATCTTTTGGTTGAGTACTGACTACTGATAATTTACATCGTTTGTTTAGAGGGAAGATTTACGTAGAGTTATGGAATTACTATCTCTAAGGGAACATCATGCACGGACCCTACTTATACATTATTGTTGGGATGTTGAGAAGATATTTGCAGTATTTGTAGAGAAAGGAAAAGACTGCTTGTTTACAGAGGCTGGTGTGTCTATGCTTGAGTATCATGATCCAGACTCTTCAGTGTCTAATTCTACAACATGTGATATATGCATGGAGGAGTTGCTATCCAGTGAAATGACAAAAATGGATTGTGGGCACTGCTTTTGTAATAGTTGTGAGATATATTCTTTAATCAGTTGGTTTTGTTGTATCGCTGGAATAAGTGATGCTCATACTCCTTTTGTATAATTTGTAGGTTGGACTGAGCATTTTATTGTTAAAATAAATGAGGGGGAGAGTAGACGTATCAGATGCATGGCCCACAAATGTTTTGCTATATGTGATGAGGCCATAATCCGGAATCTGGTTAATAGAAGGCATCCTGATTTGGCTGAGAAATTTGACCGGTTTCTTCTCGAGTCATATATTGAGGACAATAAAATGGTAAAATGGTGTCCAAGCACTCCTCATTGTGGGAATGCAATCCGTGTTGAAGAAGATGAATTTTCTGAAGTAGAGTGTTCGTGTGGCAATCAATTCTGTTTCAGTTGCTTATGTGAAGCTCATTCTCCTTGTTCTTGTGCAATGTGGGAACTTTGGACCAAGAAGTGTCGAGTTGAATCAGAAACAGTCAATTGGATTGAAGTTCATACAAAGCCTTGTCCCAAGTGTCACAAACCTGTTGAGAAAAGTGGTGGCTGCAATTTAGTCTGCTGCATCTGTGGGCAATCCTTTTGGTAAGAGCACTATTTTGTCTTTGCTCCATTTATATCATTTCATTATCATTTTTCTGTTTACTATTGGGATACTAGAAATATGTGGGATAACATTTTTTAGTTAATGTGATTTGAAATTACAATAATTAACTTTTGTCTAGGAATCAGATAATCAGCTTTGTACAAGATGCAACAAAAAGGGTGACCTAAAAGTACTTAGTCATACACTCCTTTTACTTGATTTAACAACGAACCTTTACTCCCATTTCATAAAACGTCCATCCTTTTCTTATCACAAAAAATGTGTTTTGGGTCATCTTATCTATTACTCTATTAGTTCTTTGAATATTCATGATTGGCCAAACATTCATCATATGATTATCTGATAAGCTACAAGATCAAGCAGCAGAAGCAAGTCAAAACTACTCAAAACACTTGTCTTCTACTGCCTGCTTTCTTACAGCTGATCATCTGAATCCAATTTATTCATTCTTACATGTTCTCTTCCAAAAGAAACTTTAGCCGAAACACTTATCTTCTATGAACATCTGTTTTTTAATGGTCATTTTTTCATGTGAACTAGTTGGCTATGTGGTGGAGCTACTGGTCGGGATCATTCATGGTTAAGTATTGTTGGTCATAGTTGTGGTCGGTACAATGAAGACCAAGAGAAAAAATCCGAGTATGCAAAGACGGATCTTTATCGATACATGCATTATCACAGTCGCTACAAGGCTCATACAGATTCATTTAAGCAGGAGTCTAGGCTGTTGGAGACCATACATGGCAAGATAGCAGTTTTGGAGGGAAAAGATTCACAGCTAAGAGACTTTAGCTGGGTTACAAATGGACTTGATCGGCTATTTAGATCAAGGCGGGCGCTTTCTTATTCTTACCCGTTTGCATTTTATATGTTTGGTGGGGAGCTTTTCAATAATGAGATGACAAAAGAAGATCTGGAGATAAAACAACATTTATTTGAGGATCAGCAACAGCAGCTAGAAATAAATGTTGAGAAACTATCTAAGTTTATTGAAGAACCATTTGATGACTACACAGATGACATAATCATGAAAATTCGGATGCAAGTAATTAATCTATCTGCGATTACCGACACCTTGTGCAAGAAAATGTAAGTATAAATATTAAAATTTTTTTTCTTTTGTTTTGTTAGGTAAGAGCAATATATTTACTCGGCTAAGATAATTTGTAGGTATGAATGTATTGAGACGGATTTACTGGGTTCTTTACAATTTGGCATCCATAACATAGCTCCGTACTACTCAAATGGGATTGAGAAAGCTACTGAACTTCCCATCAGTTGGGTTGCAACACCATGCAATGCTGATAAATGTCAAAATCCGGAAGATCCAACTAATGGTAAATTACTGTAACCTTTTTCTTTAGCCTGTTGTACACAATGGATGCCAAGGTGCATTGGTTTCTATTAGAGGTGGCAATTTCAACATATTTACTTATGAGTTGGTCAATCTGAATGATGTCATCTCGACAGGATCAAATTATATTTAGCTAAAAGGGGAGTAATTCAAAGTCTTTGCCTTTGAAGTAAATCATTTGAGTCCAACTAATTAGGAGAGAATCAATAGTTAGTCTAATGGAAATGCACATAACTTCCAAAATGTTTTTATTAAAAGATTTAGATTATAATTTCACGTCATATGTTTATGAGAAATGGGTAAAAATTTTGCTGGCTGCCTGATTCGTTTCACATGTTACCTGACACGACCATCTTGCCACCTCCAGAAGGAAATAAAAACATTGTAGTCTCGAGTTTTTTCAAGGAAAGCGGCTGAAAGCAAAAAAATAAAATGGAGGGGAATTAGGGGTTGTTTCTCTTCCTAACCTATCTTCCTGTTTTTGGATATAAAGGAAGGAAAGGAAACATTTTATAAACATTTGTAAATTGTAGTGACAAAAGTACCTTTGATTTGAAATCTCACAATCACTAATTATTTATATATTAAGCATATAATTGTCGAACTATTAAGTTTCCTTCACTCCCTTTCCAACTCATCAACATGAAAAGCTTTCACATTTCCTCTTTTTCTTCCATTAGATGCAAGGTGAGGCCCTTTCTCTAGACGCGCCTCCGGCTACCTTCTGCCTTTAGGCGAGCGTGGAATTTTAGCTTTCATATAATTTATTTCTAACTTTTGGCATGATTCTATTTGGCTGGACATTAGTTTTTTTAACCCTAAATTATTGATCTCCTTTCTTACTCTTGAGTCTAGTTTTGCAATGAGGATTGACTCAAGATTGCAATGAGGATTGACTCAAGATTGATAAAGAGTTGGTTGTTGATAATAATGAGTTGACTTGGCTTGATGCAGCTAATGCAAGTGTGGCTTGAAGAGAGAGAGAGATTAGGACCACTTTACAATCTAGGCAACAGAATGATAATGTTTTCACAATCTACAACTTTAGTGGCTTTAGAAAGTGAAGAGGATGTCGAATCACATAGAGAAGACACATGAGAGGAATTTGAAGCGCCTCATTCAAAGGAAAATAAGAACGAAAGCTTATACAGTTTTGGTGGTGAACAATGATGTTGACGCTGCTAGCTTTTGTGAAATTTCATTAGTTTTGATATCAACAGCACGGTTTTAATTGCTAATTCTACTAGTTTTTATTTTAATATTCGTAAATGATATAACTTTAAATTTTTTTATGCTCATCTATTTTTATATTTTCTATTATAGCGCTCTTTTGTCAACCTTTTTTTTTTTTTTTTTGCGCAGTGCACTTTGCGACTTTTAGTCCCATTCTTTTCTTTTTCTTTTTATTAAAACTCGGGAACACACTGTAAAAGGAAGAACTTTTTCTGGTTCTGAATGTGTATCATGTGCACTTAGATTGCATGAATTTATTACAATATGGGTGTTTAAAACAAGTAAATGAGGTCCTTGGTACTTGATGCTCTATGGGACATCAAACCTTAGGTGTGACTCTCACTAGGCACTATCAATTGCTTGCGTGTGTGACTGTGTCTATGGGCGGGAAGGTCCTAGAGTTTCCTGGGCCGTGTGGGATAGTTTTGAACAGATATAACAGATTTGTTGGATACACAGTTGCCAGCGAGGGTAGACAAGATTACTCTGCGATACAAGCTCCAAGAGTCTAGAAATCTTAAACTGTGAAAATTATTTAGTCCTATGTGGTGCAAGAAGATATTAAAAGGAGATCATGCATCTTGTTTGCTTTATTTGAAAAAGATAGATAAAGCTGGCCCAAACAATGAATAATCATACAACTGCCTTTTCCTAGCTGTGGAAAGAGAGATGGTGAGCTTTGAAGCAACATCAAGCTGGAAATTTTTTGCAGAAGGCTAAAGAAAACATGAGTTCACAAACTTTTCTTGGTAATCCTCGAGACTTGGTGTAAACCGGTTGCCCTTCTACCTGAACTTTTAATATCTTCTTTGTAACATATATGCTTTAGGGTCGGGAGTTTGGGTAATGGGTCAAAACAAATAAACTGTTGTAGGGGCTCGGATTGGCCAACCAACATCTTCTGAAGTTCTTTTATATGTTGGCAATTAGTCTTAAATATGATCATTATTTCAATAACAACGTAATATTTTTTAGTTGTACATATAATAAAAATACACTTTGGGCGATGTTAAACTCGTTTGACATGCGTCTTTTTAGCTATTTATTTTAAATTCCCTCTTTTGATGAGTTAAAGATAAAATGTATCTCCAATCTACTACTCATTAACAGGTAAATGGGATTCGAATTGCTACTTTTGAACCATAGAAAGTGACGATGGACTAGTAATGTTGTTATGTCAACATATATGATCTGATTGTTTGTAGATATGTGGCACTTGGTATGTCTGAATCGAATCAACCTTTACGCTCCGGCAGCTTGGAAGAGAGTGGGTTTTCTTCATAGCCTGAAAAATTGGTTATGGGGGTGGTATGTTTGACCTCAATTTGCAGCAGACGTTATGGATAGAAATTGTGATGGTGAAAACTTCCGCTCATTAGTTATATTTAAACAAATGTATATCTCGACTTGGGTGCGACTCTAGTTTGTAAATTGGTCTTATTTCTCCTTCTTTTGATATCAAGTATGCATTCGATAGCGAAATCAATTTGAAAGAGAGAACTAGAAGAGCTTCACGTAAGCGCGTAAAAGTTACGTGCAGTAAAACAAAGCAAGAGAGATGGTTGAAAAACCGTTCTATGTATCATATATAAAACAATGAGCATAATTGTTTACATAGTTCTCGTATTTATATTTTTTAAATCGGTTATGCATTCAACATATCTACATATATGTGTATACATATATGTGTATTCGAATGGTTATTTTAGAGCTCTAAATATTACAAGAATTGCGAGCACCAATTATATAAAATATTGATGAGAAGGGATATATATGAAATTTAAACTTTACCTTGGATATATATATACTAGGTTAGAACCCATGTATTACATGGGAGAAATAAATTTAACTTCTTAAAATCATTATTTTATATGAAAGTCTTGTGTATTAGATATTATTAACCATTAGTAAAATAAAAAATAAAAAAAGTATATGAAAAAAAAATTATAAAAGACAAGTAATGAAGATTAAGCATTATAAAATTATATTTTAAAAAAATGATATAATTAAAATCTTATAGTTTAGTAAATTTTAATAAACTCTTAGCATAAGAAGATTTATATTTTAGATATATAATTGTTTAGTTTATTTACTTAAAACCATTATCATTTAATATTTTAAAAAAACTTATCAGTAACTAAGATAATTACTTACTAATAGTTAAATACTTAAAACAGAATTAAACAAATGATTTTAAAATTAATATTGAAAACTTTTAGGTTGCTTGATTGTGTAAAGAAATAACAAAATTATTAATCTAAAATGAAAGAGAAAAATACAAGAAAGGAATTGAGAAATTCATATAAGGAAAGGATAATGAAAATTTAATAAGTGTTTAAAATCATTTAAATTAAAATGTGTATATGAGTTTGGGCGGGAAAACCGACCTGAGAATGTATAGAATCACGACACGTGTTCTTAAAAACCTTGGTTTATTAGAATAGATAGATGATATTTTATAACATTTACAAGGATATATATGAAATTATTCAAAAAAGAATCCTCAAAGTACATGAACACATTTCCGGATCAAACCCCTGCTAAAAATTTACATTTTCAACCTGAAATACAAGTATAAAGAATTTTGGGCAAATAAATTAGATAGGGAAAATAATGGGAGTTAATTTTAGAAAAAATATGTACCTTAAGAAATAATAATAAAACCGATGGCCTGGATTTCACGAGTTCCATCAACTTCAAACAATTGCTTCCTTAGTCCACAAACCACACTATCAATATATCATTGTCGATCATAGCTTGCTTTGAATAAACAAAATCTAAATTAATTAAGTGTGAGATTCTCTTCCAAAAAAATTTGAGTGTGAGAAGTTGTTAAACGTTCAAATCAAGCATGTGGGTTAGTGTAAAGGATAAAATTCGAGAAAAATCATATATAACTAATGTGTAAGGACAGAAGGAGTCGTCTCGTATTTTTCCAGTTTCTCTTGTATAACACGTCATCTTTATAAATTTCTTTTATTTTTGGCAAATTAAATTTTAATAATCCAAATTATTACTCATTGGTCGATTTTAATCTATACTATTAATTTGGCCGGTAATACTCCGTCTTTCACTTTAATTGTCAACAATAATCTCAGTAACATAGTTATTAAAATTTACACTTGATTTGCAGTCGATTTCATTCATAATAATGACTATGAACGAAATAAAAAAACATACGAACTAAATTGAGGCTAAAATAAATACAAATCGAGATTGAAGTTACAATAATTTTTCTTGTGGGATTGCCGTTAGTAATAAAAATAAAAGATGAAAGTGTGGCTAGCCAACTTAATAATATGAATTATTATCAATTAATATGTAATAGTTTGGATTATTAAAACCTTTCATTTTTCATATTTTTCCCGGATTGAAAGATTTCATCTCGTTTCCCTCACGTTTTCCCTATGCAGCACGGTACAAGTCGCATACCCAACCGCTTTCGTTTGTGGTTTTATGGTCAGCAGAACCGAACCGAGGGTGGTGTTCCCATTCTTTCCGGTTTTCACCACCTCCTCCCGGGTTCGATCACTCTTTTTTATCTCTGATTAAAGGATATTAATTTCGAACCCTACGATTTACTCCACATAAATACATCACACGAAACTTCCAGAAGCTTACATCTATCTTAACGTGGCTCAAAACAAGCCTCGAGATATTCAAAGCAAAATTCCACCACTAATTTAATTCCAAAACACGCCAAAATCAAATCAAAATAATAATATCAAAACAAAAACACACCAACTTCAATCACTCACGTCTTCTTCTTCAATTCCTTCAAATACACAGCACACACTCCATTCATCATTCATCATTCATCATTCATCATTCATCATTCATCATTCAATGGCATCTCTTCAACTCACCCCTCTCTCCACTCGCTCCGATCCCTCTCTCACTGACATCAGAGTTTTCCGGTGCCGGAGTCCGATCTCCGTCCGATGCTCCGCCGGAGAATCATCATCATCATCATCATCATCATCCTCATCAATCTCGACTGATTTTGACGCCAAGCTTTTCCGCCATAACTTGACCAGAAGCGAGAATTATAACCGGAGAGGCTTCGGCCATAAGAAGGAGACACTTGAGCTCATGAGCCAAGAGTACACCAGTAAGAATACTCGATTTCTGATTTAACTACTCTTTTTCTCTTAGTCTTATGCTTAATTTGATTTAACTTTTTTTCTTTTAGATTTTTGGAGCTTTTAGAGTTTGTTCTTTTAAACGTTTTCATTGAATACCATCGTTACAACGATTTTGTATAACGACCAAGGTTATAGTTATTTTAGTTTGCAACATCCACCCCCCAACTTAACAAAAGTGACACGATTGGCCCTCTAACTATTTAACTAGTAATACTGCTTGAGTGATTAGCGGACTCTGGATGTGACATCCTTCCTTTTCCTTGATCGTCAAGTTACAACAAGTAAAACAAACAAAAATACTCAGTATATCCCACTAAAATGCAGGGTCGACGTGGTGGTTACGGGTTTTTCCTCTATCTAGGAAGATAGAGAAACCGCTTACAAATAGACACACGACTCGAAAACGATAGCATACAGATTATAATATATATCACATAAGATTTTAAAATAAGCATATGCCTATTCATATTTATAAGCATAACATAAATTAAAACAAGTACAATTAATAAATTAAAGTGTGATTTTTGAAGCAGACTACATAAATCAATTAATCATTATGAAACAATTTTGGGACCGGAAATCACCATGCAAAATACTGATACAATACTCTAGGCATGACATGCTTCCTAGGTAACTGTGTTGCAACAGATACAACAACAAAGTGGAGTGTGCTTGTTAAACCAGCAGGGTATAATCTTCAAAATAGAAACCACCATATTAAATACTAACGGTGATTTTATACAAGTATAATTAACAAAAAAATAGATTCCACTTGTTGAAGTATGAACTCTCTATAAACCACTATAAAACAATTTTCAAACTAGAAACCACCGTACAAACTTTAAACTCTTTGTAAATTTAGAACATTCAATTGAACTATGGTAGGTTGTTAGATCTGATTAATTTCATGCGGTTATTGGGATGATGTTGAATTTGTCGGTGTGATAATTGTCGTGTTATTGTGAATAGGCGACATCATAAAGACGTTGAAGGAGAATAACTATGAATATACATGGGGGAATGTTACTGTGAAGCTTGCAGAAGCTTATGGCTTTTGCTGGGGGGTTGAGCGTGCGGTCCAGATTGCTTACGAAGCCAGGAAACAGTTCCCTGATGAGAGAATGTGGATCACAAATGAAATTGTTCACAACCCTACTGTTAATAAGGTATAAATTTCCATTTCTGATTTAAGTTCATCATTACCTCTAATAACTTAGGTAATCATAGCCCAACTGCTATTTCTACTTGCCTTGATTTAATGATTTTTTCATGGATCGGAAAATTTTGTGGGTCCATTGACTATAGCTGATTATAAAAAGGTCATGTCAAGTCTGGTTACACAATAAAAAGATAAAACCTGAGATTTTACACAAATGGAGCACTGTATTTGTGTTCTGTCTGCAGTAGTCTTCTTTGTTATCTTGGGTTAATAATTTAATATCACGAAAAACCAAGGAACTTTTAATCTTTTCACGCACAAGTGCGTGAGCATGTCATAAAACAGGAAAAAATCCCTCAACCTATTTGCTATACTAAAGTCCCTAAACTTGTCTAGAATGCATATATTTGTGAAAGATATATATAATATGATGACTTGTTACTCTATAAATTAGTCAAAAATTGATGAAGTGATATTCAATATTTTCCAGAAAAAATTATATAATCTTGTACAAACCAATTTAAGAGGTTACGCGTCATTATTTTACATAAGGACCTTAATAAAGTAAAATTGTGTTGAGGTACCTTTTCGTGTTTTGTGCTTCTTTGACATCTATAAGGACTTTAATATGCCAAATTAATGTTGATGAATTTTTTCGTGTTTCTTTTAATATTATAGTAGCTCTATATTTATTATTCTTTCTTTTAGTATTTTCTATAATCTATATTGCACCTGTTAGAGCAAAGCTCACAAAAAAATTGAATTGTGTAATGCTAGAGGCTAGAAGAAATGGAAGTTAAAGATATCCCCATAAAAGATGGAGAGAAACAGTTTGATGTTGTTGATAAAGGTGATGTTGTGATTCTGCCTGCTTTTGGGGCTGCAGTAGATGAGATGTTGACTTTGAGTAACAAACAAGTACAAATAGTTGATACCACATGCCCTTGGGTGTCTAAGGTAATATTTATTTCTTGCATACACATTAACAATGGTCTTCAATCCTCACATATAGTCATCTCATTCTTGCATCAATTGAATAATGGTAATAATGTTGTTATGTATAATTTGTTCGGGTTCAAGGTGTGGAATATTGTTGAAAAGCACAAGAAAGGGGATTATACTTCAATCATTCATGGCAAATATACCCATGAGGAGACGATAGCAACAGCTTCTTTTTCAGGAAAGTATATCATTGTGAAGAACATGGACGAGGTAAGCTAATTGTGTTTCTTTTCTTTAAGTTATGAAAGCTTATTTACAATAATATGCATCAACCAAATGTTTTGTTACTTGATCCAGGCAACATATGTGTGTGACTACATTCTTGGTGGTAAGCTTAATGGATCTAGCTCAACCAGAGAAGCTTTTCTGGAGGTAATTTCTACGTTTAAATCAGCTCAATATCGATTCAATACGTTTTTCAAATCCTTTCTTTCCATTTTTTTATGTCTAATTATGTTTTTGAACTTTCGCATGCCTGCAGAAATTCAAATTTGCGGTTTCTAAGGGTTTTGATCCGGATAAGGATCTTGTCAAAGCTGGTATTGCAAACCAAACTACAATGCTGAAGGGGGAAACAGAGGAGATAGGTACGTCGCAATTAGAAGTGGTAAAATGTGCTGCTTGGGTAGTATATCAAAATGGAGCGGTTGTTGATACATTTCAAAATGGGTTTGGTTGACCCAATACACTTTTAATTCCAACATTGTTATATATAATGACTGCTTAATTTAAATCAAAAGACATGTTAGTTTGAATGATAACCTAATGTCTTAAATAAAATGTTTTAGGATGCTTTGTATATTACTTTCAAGTTTCAACCAGTTCAAACCCTTTCCTTTCAAGCTAACTTTTTCATGGTAACCTTTATGACCTGTGATAGATAAAACATAGAACGAATCGACTCATCATAAGTAAAAGGGTTGTATTAGACGAGACATGTATTATATATCTGTTAGGATTCATAAGTCATAAGAGCTCTAGGATTATGATAAGTGATTATCTTGGTTCTTATTCAAATTATATTGGCTTAGCTTCCAATCTATCTTAGCCAATCATGAGATCATGTACTCACTGTTATCATTCAATTAATCATATTATTAGCTTGAAGTTGCCAACTCCCTACTTGTATAACAAATTCATCACATCACATGGCACGCTGCTACTTTTAAATCTTGCTTCCCTTTTCCGTATTTGCAGGGAAATTAATAGAGAGAACTATGATGCAAAGGTTTGGAGTAGAAAATATCAACGAACACTTCATGAGTTTCAACACCATCTGTGACGCGACTCAGGCAAGTTCTCATAGTTTCTTTTCTTACATCACATTATGCTTGATTTCTACCCACATCCCTTTTATTACATTAAAATATATATATATATATATATATATATATATATATATATATATATATATATATATATATATATAACTAAACAGTCATATGATCTTTTCTATCCTTCTAGGAGAGACAAGATGCTATGTATAAATTGGCTGATGAAAAAGTGGATCTTATGTTGGTAGTTGGTGGGTGGAACTCAAGCAACACCTCCCACCTACAAGAGATCGCAGAGGAGCGTGGCATTCCATCTTATTGGATTGACGGTGAACAACGAATTGGTCCTGGAAACCGAATAGCTTACAAGTTGATGGTAACAACTTCAACCTCACCCATTTGTTTTAGTCTTAATAATACTGTTTTAGGTTCTTTTACTTATATATTTGTCACTGCAACAGCATGGTGAATATGTTGAAAAAGAAAACTGGTTACCAAAGGGCCATATCACAATTGGTGTCACATCTGGTGCATCTACCCCTGATAAGGTAACTCTTCACTGCAATTGGATATATTTGTAACATGCTACTTATTTTCATGAATCCTTAAGTCATACTAGAGGTGGCAAAATGGACAAGTTGGGTAACAAACAATAGGTTCAGGTCGAAATGATGATCTTAAATTGATAACTATTGTGTTAAATATAATTACAAAAACTATATTATCACGACATAAATTTGAGTTTACGTATGAATGACTTTCACTGGTTGGAACCATTAGACTCGCCTGTTCCCATTTTTAGCTAAACTTTCCAATGACCTTTTCGAGAGAAAAGGAAACATGACCCAAATCGATCTGTTTATAATGACCAGCTACATCATGTTTGTACAAGCTATATATTTTGTGTGCTTGATTATCATATGTTTATCAACAGGTTGTTGAAGATGCCCTAATGAGGGTATTTGAGATCAAACGCGAAGAAGCGTTGCAACTCTGCACAAATTAGGGGTTTGCACCTAACAAGTGAGTCATAGTATAGTTAATCAAGTGTGTGGGCATTATAACATATACTCATATGTTGCAGCTTGCAGCACCATGTATCTATGTATGTATATAGGATATATCTGTATGTATAAATTCAAAACTGGCAGTTCGGTATCAACAGCGAAACATGGCCTTCGAATATTGCCATGAACTGTCATCCTGTTTGTCTGTGTACATGGCCATTAGGGGTGTACAAAAATACTCCGGCCAACAAGAAAGTTATATACTATGTAGATCTTTGTTTTTGAGTTTTTAAAATCGGACCTGTCTTTTTTAAGTAATTGTATTTCCAATATGAAATTACGTTTTTAAATTTTTGGGGCGTAAACCAGCAGATATGACCACTTTAAGCATCGTTATCTCGTTTTATCAAGGAGAAGCCGAGCGTATCAATGTATATTTGTGTTATGGTAATAATATGCCAAAGGCCTGAATTGAGAGTTGCAAAGTGCGATTACATATGCCATGAGGAGAGGTAGGAGGCCGATGGTTGGGCAACAAGAAAACTATCATGGTTAAGGAGAACAATGCAGCATCATTGCAGCATCCTATGCTGAATGCAACTTACTACGACACATGGGCGATTAAGATTAAGGTAGTATTTAAGGTACATGGAATCCTACAAGCAATCAATCCTACTGCTAGAGCAGCAATCAAACCCAAGAAAGACGACATGGCGGTACCTTATTGTTTCAGGAAATGAATGAGGAACTTGTTCTTTAAGTTTCTCAGTACGACACGACTAAAGAGACTTGGGATGCTTTAAAATTCATTTCATAGGTGTGAATCAATTTAGGGAGCCAAGAATTGAAACTTAACAAGCCAAATTCAAATCACTAAATGTGAAGGATGCAGGAATTAGTGTTGAGTTGCTAGTAAGATTAGTCAATTAGTTTCCAAAGTTGCACGTATTGTGTCTTTATTTGAAGACAAGAAACTCATAAGAAAATTGTCTGAGTCTGCATTACCATAACACATCCCAACCTCCACAGAGCAATTTGTTGATATGAACACTATGTCATTCTAAGAAGCAGTTGAGAGCTTGAAAGCATTTTGAGAAAAGAATAAGAATGGTCGAGAAATCAACCGAGAGCCAGGGTAAATTACTATTCCATGTATCAAAACAATGACCAAAAGTTGTGGTCGTAGACGAGGATATAGCTCAACCTGCGGCCAAGTAAGGGGCCGAGGAAGGGGATGTGATAACAGGCAGGTAAGAGGAGGAAAAGAAATCAACACAAAACAGAACTGATAATCGACCAAAAGGAAAGGCCATGATTGATCTAAGATTCAATGCTATAAATCTGATGAATACGGACACTTTGCCTCTACATGCACTAATCGAAAGTAGAAACTTCAACAAGCAAACTTGTCCGGAACAGAATTGTTATGTTGTGGATTAAGATACAGTACTCTTAAATACGTATCAAAGTGTTACTAACTAAACGAACACACAGAGGGTAAAGTGACTTGGTGACGGGTCATATGTTGTGATAAATGGAAAACGCTTGGTATTAGTTTAAGGTAAAAAAGGACAACAAAAAACTATTGACTTGCACGTATTTTGTACCTAGCCTCCTGAGTAATATAAAAAGTCTAGGGCAATCAACCGAGAGTGGATTCAATATTCAGATAAAAGATAACTGTTTAACAATGCTTGATAGCGGTGAAAGGTTACCGATGAAGGTTACAAGAACCAAAAACCGTTTCTACAAAATAAAGCTCAAGGTCAACCACTCGTTTGTCTCCAAGCAAACTGTGGACATAGGCAGTGTCTCTACAAATGTAAGGCATGAACTGTCATGAACATACGACAACAAAGGAGATGACAATAACAATGAACATGAGTGAAATCAACAACATTAATGGTAGCAACTGTTAGCCACGGTGATGGTGGGCGACAGTGGAGGTGGTAGCGAGCGTGGTTGGGGCCACAATGATGGTGACACTGGCAATGGTGGTGGTGCCCAACAGCTATAGAGGGGGTCGCGGCAGCGAGAATGGTGGCAGCGGTAACAAATTAATGGCGACGTTAGAGGTTGTCATGGTACTCATGTCGTTGGCAACCAGTAGGTGATGGCAGCATTTACGCTCATTTAGACTTGTACTAAGTTAGCTTTTTACGAGTGACCCTCTGAGTCACCATAATCAACATAAAATCAACACAATTAGCTTAACGACAATTGCCTAAATCGAGCACATATTTGCAAAAATGGGTCATGATTGCCATAATGTGCCTAAGCATCATACTTAATCAATTCAAAATAAATTTCAGTTTTTCATAGTAACATATAATCTGTCCTCCTCGATTGAAATTGCAGTAGTTCACATAAAAGTTAAGATAAAAAGAACATACCAAAGAAATAACTTACAACCCCGACTACTAATCGTGAGCACAGTGACTTAATATCTACTAATTTACATATCCATTAAAGTTACTCCACCCATCCCATAAAAGTACGCATATTTTAATCTTCAGAAGTCCATCCAGTTAAAGTTCTAAAAATGCAATACATATTCATAAGACAGAGGGTATGATAAATTATATCAAGTTTAAGACAGAGGAAAAGGTTTAAGCAAGATATACACAATCGTTTTAACCTTGAGGTAGATGATTAGGAAGATGGAGAGACAGAAACATATTCATCATCATCATTATCATCAACAGCATCATCGTCACCATGATTACGATCCTCAGAACCAGAGCTCTCCCCTTGATCTCTTGGGCTTGCAATTACTCTCATCTCTTGGGTTGTGGGAGGTTGACCACTGCTGTTGACCAAGTGTTTTACTGATAAAGGAGACAGAAATACATAGGAAGAATTAATAAGTTGTTGGAGCTGTAGTCAGAAAACCAAGAGTTAATGCTACTCACTACAGATGGCAATTTCAAGCCAGTTACATATGAATGAGTTGATATGGGTTGGCTTCTTTTAATAACAGATCAAGTGAGTTAAGCTAAAAGTTTCAACTAAATAATAAATGGGTCAAGCAACTCGAGCAGTCAAGCAGGTCAAGGTTCATCTGAAATGTATTCAAATGCATTAGACCTCCTAAATCAGGTTGAGTTTGTATCATCATTATAATAATAATAGTTTTTGTAATCAAATTTAACATGATAGATATAAGAACATTTTGGAAAGATGGTTACGGGTCAGCCCAAACCCGGCCATTTTCAACCAGTTCCGGAAATTACCCTTTTTGACCTTCACCTGTCCAACTTTTGCCCATTTCCACTATTCCACCCTTATTTCTCATGCTTGGTTTTCCATTGCAAATAACTCAATAAGCATTGGTACTTGCAAAAATGCAGAAAATAAAAGACTAAACTTTGCACGATAAATGATTCCAAAGAAGTGTGAAGTACAGCAGCTTTTCATGTCACGTTTTCATAATTTGTTAAAAATTGTTCATAATAGTGTGCTATATTGAACTTTTGGAATTTTTACAAGAATCGTAATTAGTCTACAATATTTGAAACAAAGTATGGTAGTTCTGAAAGTCGATCATTTCTATAACAAATAACCAAAAGCATTAAAAGTTATACCTGACGTCAGAATCTTCATCATAATCGTCTTTATAAACTGAAATTCACCTTGGTGAGCACTAATGAATTTACCCTGAAAATGTTTCCATATTAATTTCTGAATAGACTAAGTTCATATGATGACAAATTATGAAAATAGAACATTTGGAAACTACGAAGTTACAAATACCACATCAGTTATTTCAAAAAGCAGATGTTTTAAATATGTTAAAAAAAACACTTTTTACAACCACCACAAAGTTACGAACAACACAGAGTGTCTCATCAAGCACTACCACGTCCCAAATTTTTATTAAATTAAATTTAACGCCTTTTTGAGCGACCACACCAAACAACTCATTAGACTATGAAAACAAGCAGGAAGGGGATTTACTGCTTCACTGTAGAACCACCCTGCAAATTGATCAAGCCTAGCTTGATGCCTCAAAAGGAACGGGCGTAGATGATTCATGTATAATTGCTTAGCCCCCTGCAGAACAGCATAGCATTTAACATGAAAACTAAAGAATCATAACAGAATGACAGGTGGAAAAGGGAACATAAATATATAGTGGTAGCAATTTCAAACCATTTACTCATGAACAGATTTATCTGGGTTACGTTTTACCAATAGCAGGTCAGACTTTGAGACACATAAAACCAAAACACAAAACTGGCTTAACAAGGAAATAGGTCAAATGGGCAGAAAGTCACCCAAAGTGTGATCTTAATGCATACAGCCTCCTACAACTATTTCACTCAAAGTATGAGAATATTTTTTTAATATAAATAGTTCTGATCATATTCATCACACTAACTATTTCTCAAATAAAATAAAAACATTCTGTACTAAGAATTATCTGTCATTTTGACCCATTAACTAACCAATCCTACCCAAACATTTTGCCAGCTCTAGGGAAATGTAATTGTCGGTTACCAGCAGAGGCGGCAAAACGCGGGGTAACCGGCAATTCCTAAAACTGGTCAAAGGGGTCACGCGTCAGCTTGACCAAGCTTTATCTTTTTTAACTTGATAAAAAAAACAAACCTTCATATTCTGTACTTTAAAAACAATTTAACTCTAAAAATACTTGTCTACTTGATCACTTGCATGAGTTATGGACCTGAGAAACTATTCTTCTTTCTTAATGAATGGCCTGTGAAATTGGGAGATTACTTATGATTAACATTTACTTGGGAAGATGAAAAGTATAATGTTTATCATTATTAAAAAGATAACAATTGGAGGTCGTATAAAATAATATAATATAATAAAATTAGATTTATAATAGGTATTAACAATATCTAGTTTAATATACATAAACATTCTTGTAAAGCTCCCACAAGAAACTAATTGACCATGAATGCTTCACAAAAGAAAAGTCTGTTTTATGTCAAGTCATGCGCCACCTCCATTTAACTTCTGCCAATCTGCCATCGCCTTTCGTCATCCCCAACAACCACAAACTTTCCTTAATAGTTAATAGACCTCACCACTTGCCATGACCTTTGTTATCCTTCTCTGTTAAGGATCTAGGTTTATTTTAGTTTCTTACTGGGTTTGAAATCAACTTTTGTGGTTTTGGTTTTATTTTTGTTATTCTTGGTGGGCATGTGGCCACATGCCATCGTCATTCGCATGTCCTCTGTTCAGGTCACAAGTTTGTTTTAACTTCATTTTGGGTTTAAAATAAACTTTTGTGGTTTTGATATTTATCAACTTCGTACTTGTTGGTTTCTTAGTGATGCCAGAGGTTAGTTGGTGGTGGTGAACATGCGGTAGCTGCCGAAGTATGTAGCTGGTGCTGTTATGGGGATGTACTAGTAAGTAGTAACCAAAGCGGCTGTCGGTGATAGCTGGGCTGTATATTTTAGTGACTTGTTTCTGGCCCATTTGGACCAGTTCTGGACACCCAAAAAAAAAAGTAGAGAATATCATCCAAGTAACTTGCCCATCTCTAAAGCCACTAGTCAACACTGCTGGGCCTAGTTAACACTAACTAAAAATCCATCGCCACTGTGATTTAACCACTTGCTTATGATACATCAAATATTGACTAATCAGATTCAACTGTGACATGTTTTAGACCTTGATTTGGGATTGCTAAATTTACCAAATTAAGAAAGGGCTCCTTACATTGGTGGTGGGAAGCTGAAGCCAAACAAGAAATGCAAGCTTCATGTGATAGTAAAGTGGGATCCTGAAAAAGTAGACAAGAATTGCATTGAGATTTGTATATTAAGATTTAAAATATGGATGTCAAATTAAGAGTGTGAACGGTTAATCCATGAAGAAAGTTTGTGTAAAAGATGATACCAGGATATAAATTTGTCTGCAAATATTTCTCCAACACTAAATGATCCATACACTGCAACCAGTTAATACCACCATCATCACACAAACACACACGCACACACACAGATGTCTTATATTTATATAACGATATCATCACCAATATAGTGTGAGAGTATCAAGAGCACCACAAAGGCACAAACCATTGTTCTATGATACCTATGTTGGTTGATTTCTGGAGCAATCATATAACAACACTTCTGACAATTATATGATATTACGTAGTAATTTTTTTATGATTAAAAAAGTTTAATATACTATCACTCAACATATAAACCTTTATAACCCTGTCCCCCAACCAAAAAAACAACTACTTCGCAATACCATAACACATTAAAGGTTATTGTTACAGCATAACAAAGAAAAATGGTAAAAAGTTCATGAAAATGGCAAATATCTAATTTATTATAGAATCTCTTATACATGTACCTAGAATTAAGTAGTTCATCAGAAATACTATGTGGAGTGTATGTAAATGTAACAATGTTAACTGTTAATAGCATTGTCTACCTGCCCAATATAAAAGCCACTTTTGTTGCTCATTTTGATTTTTTGTCTCAATCGCTTTGAATGTGGAGTAGACGGGCAAAGCAACTCCCACAGAACAGCTGCAGAAAGAATATGATGCGTTAGAATAGGAAAGACCAAGATGGTATAGTCTTTCCCGTCCTTAAAACAAGATTCAACTTGAGTAGGCAAGCCAACTACACAGAATGTGGAGATAAACGATTCAAAGTGCCAACAACATCAAGAAGATTATCCTGACAATTATTTAAGTATGCGGCAGATGACAAGTCTGCAGCTACTTAAGAACAAATGTACACTTTTCATGTGTCATTTACAATTGTGATGATAATGATACATCTTATAAAGATGATAAGTAAATACATTACTGGAGAATGGTCATATGGTGTTTTAAAGCTTACCATGCTGTTCGGATTACAATATTGGAATCAAGGGGAACAAGAAGCAACCGCAGACCAACCTGCGTTAGAGAAACAAATCATACATCATCTCAGATCAATGTACACGAAACATAAGTTTTGTGTCATGTCAATAAAAACGCATCAGTACAAATATCGATGCATGAGACCCTTCCAACAAAGACAAATGTCCTGTGCCTGGTGGACCTTACCGACATTATACATCATGCTGAGTTGCTGACTCAAACACATAAGAGTGCTGGACGGTCTTACAGATCATCAAGGGGGAAAACGAACATAATTTCTTAGACAATGAAATTCAATCAAGTGCCAACAACAGTTTTCTATATCATACAATTTGATATGCATAGAAAGCAGTGCGTTATATTAGAGAAAGCCATAAGGATCTTCCTAAACTCCAGATATACCACAATTTCAATTCCGTTGGTTCTTCAAAGTCTAATCCGTTTCCATCTGATTGTATTAACCCAATATATATGATTTAAATCGACCATAAAAAGAAAAACGATAAACCCTAACTTAATGGAGATGGAGATGGAGTTGGAATGTTGGATTACCTCAGTTGGCAAATTTGATCCAAGAAACGCCATAGAATCAAGAGCGAGGGCCTGCGATTGAATTCAGTTGACCGATACGATGATCAAAAGGATCTGATGATTCGAAACAGAAGAAAATCGATGCGATGAATAAAAGATTCAAGGCGAGTTCGTGCGTTTGAGTTTGAAGCACAAATTTATACCCGGCCCATCATTTTTATCATATTGACATAAAGCTACCTAAACTCGAGTATATTGGAGTCGGATAATTTTATCATGGGTATTTCTAATTGCATTTTGATCTATATACTAGTTACACCTTACTTTAAAATATTAAATGAATTTTTATTATAGCTAAATAATAAGATGTTAATTACATAATACATGATTGACTAGTTATATATATCTAGAACAAATTAATTAGGTCATTTTAAATGCATCAATATTATTATTATTATTTTAAAATTGTTTTTATAAAATGTTTTTCTAACATATTACTTTAACACGAATTTATGTCTCTTATATTATTTTTAATTACATTCTATTTAACTGAGATAAAATCGTAATAATAGAATATTTAAAAGGAAAAATATTATAACATATGGTTTTAAAATATGAAAAAGAGTGATATATTTTTTTCTTTATTAAAATATAATAATCGATGGAAAATTTTTATACTGTTTTATTGGAAGTATTTTAAACATATATAGTTTTTTTGTAATAGTTATTTTATGATAATTCAAGAAAATTTCTAATCTAATATAACAAAGGAATAAAATATAAAGTAAAAACCTTTTTTCAAACTCCTACAGAAAATACGTATTTTAAAAACCTTTTTTCAAACTCCTACAGAAAATAGGTATTTTAAAAGAATATATTAATAAAAGAATAAAATGTCATTTTTGTCCCTGACATTTTGTTGAATTTGCATTTCAATCCAAAAACTTTTTTTTATCATTTCTGTCACTGTAGTTTACCAAATGTTGACATTTGCATCCACTCCAATAATTCGTTAAGATCTCCGTTTAATATGAGGATTATTTAGTATTTTTCAACATCCTAATCATCCAATTAAAATAAAACAATCAATTAATATTTAATTAAAACTAAAAAACACATGAAGCGACTAGTGAGACCAGACGGTTCGATTTAAAAGTTTCGATTAAGTCTAACTGATGTTGTCCAATTGAAATCTGCGGTGAGATTTCAATTTTCATGCTTTGTTCGAAATGCACCATTGTTCGATTGAAATCTATTGTGTGTCACATTTGTTTGATTGAGGTTTGTTGTTATCACGTAACGTGACAATGGTATAACTCAATCAAACAAAGCATGACAACAATCCCACAGTAGACCTCAATCGAATAAATGTATACATTAGAACAAAATATGAAGATTAATTGAAATCACAAAGCAGACCTAAATCAAACTACATGAGTTAGAGTTAATCGAAGATTTTAAATCGAAGCGTCCGGTCTCACTAGTTGTTTCATATGTTTTTAGTTTTATTTGAATATTAATTGATTAATTTGTTTTAATTAAATAATTATAATATTGAAAGGACTAAAATACCCTCATATTTAACGGAGATCTTAACGGAGTTAGTGGAGTGGATGAAAATGATAGCATTTGGTAAACTATAGTGATTAAAATGATAAAAAAAAAAAGTTTTTGGATTGAAATGATAAATTAAACAAAAAGTCAGGAACGAAAATGACATTTTACTCTTAATAAAATATAAACCAATGTTTTAATTAGAGTGCTTTTTAACTTGATAATAAATAAAGCATTAAAGATTTAGTGTTTGGCTAATAATTAATGACAGATTAGGTGATAGTTAATGACAGATTAGGTGATAATTAGGGGAATTTTAGGCGCACCGTAAAAAATTTGAAAAAAACCGATTCAAACCGTGACATGGAGGCCAAACCGTGACATATTGAAGGCTAAAGGTCACGGTTTGGCCAAACCGTGACATATTGGGCTTCAGAAAAAGTTCTGCACCTCAGGATTGGGTTAATTATTGGGAGTGAGTTTCTTGTGGTGTATATGTCACGGTTTGGCCAAACCATGACATATTGGGTATAATTTTTAATTTTTTTAATTTTTTTATAATAAAAATGTAAGATATTTTGTTCAATTTGTAACTTATGATATTTTTATAGGATTCAAAATTTCTTTTATTAAAATTTTTAGTATTACGTACATATATAACAAACAAACTAACACTTAAAAACTAACTTATAAACGTCAAATTTTATTAAGTGTATATGTCACGGTTTGGCCAAACCGTGACATATTGGGTATAATTTTTAATTTTTTTAATTTTTTTATAATAAAAATGTAAGATATTTTATTCAATTTGTAACTTATAATATTTTTATAGGATTCAAAATTTCTTTTATTAAAATTTTAGTATTACGTACATATTAAAATTACGTACATATATAACTTATAAACATCAATTTTTATTAAGTGTATATGAATTAATGTATTTTAGCTTTAAATAATAATAATAATAATAATAATACAAAAAAAAAGCAAGAGATCACATGGAGGCCAAAATGTGACCTTTTGAGATATTTTTTGAATCTGATTTCCCCTCGATTAGTGCACCTGCCCCTCGAGCACCGTGTGTGTAAGAGGTCACATGGAGGCCAAACCGTGACCTTTTGATTCAAAAAAATATCTCAAAAGGTCACGGTTTGACCAAACCGTGACCTTTTGATCCGGTTTCTCCCCAAAGTGTCACAGTTTGGCCAAACCGTGACCTTTTGATCCGGTTTCTCCCTAAAAACCCCTGCGGTGTCCCCAGCAGGACCCGATAATTAATGATTTTAAAGTAAACTATTTGTAGACTAGGTTGCAAGAAGCAACACCCTTTTATCATATTTAGAGTGGTACCTTTAAATGTAACTACTAAAAGCATCTACAATTAAAAACCTTAAAAACAAGTAAAAATATATCTAGTTAGCTGACATGTTAGAAAAACACACGTTTTTCAAATCTTCAAAATTAACTCCAATAAAAAAAACTAAAAAACATTGCTACATCATCATCATCTTTTTATTTTTAACTACTCATTTTTCTCTCTCTTTAATATATTCATATATATAGCACATGGGGTTCACATCTACTCATTTTTTGATGTTTTTATGGAAGAACTATTGCCTCAAAAACACCCCCACACAATGGTGACGAACTCAATAAATATCCAAATGGCCGTTTTTTAAGTATGAAGAACATCTATTGAAGATGCTCTAAGCTTATGATTTAATGACCTTTTAGATTATTACAAAAGTGTAAGGTGTGGTTGCGTAAATTAGATCTTTTAGCGATTATGCTTGTTTTTGGGTTTAGCGTAAATCGAGAGCTAAGTCAAGAATCATGTTCAGTCTAAACTTGTTAAATATTTAGTTTTCTATATCATGTTTGAAGACTAGTGTATATTAAATATTGAAAACTTATAGTTTAAAGAAATAAGTTATTTCATATGTTTATAGAGAATTAGAGATATATTAAACTCCACCTATTATTTTTCTACAAATTAAGTTTAGCCACATAATTTTATTTTCCTTTCTAGGTAATGTGTTATTTTGATACAAGTGACTACAAAATTTTATTTATGTATGAAATAATAAGTTATTGATAAAGTATGAAGAAATGCTACATTCAGCATGATCAATTTTTATTATAAATTTAGCACTCTTTCGATGATAATCAGTCATTGATAAAGTATGAAGAGATGCTATATTCAGATGCTATATTCAGATGCTACATTCATACTAAATTTTATTTATGTATGAGATAATCAGTCATTGGTAAAGAGGACAAGTAAACTCAATAAAGTTTTATTAATCATGAAAGGAATACAAAAGTATAAGCAATTTTTATTTGAACAACTTCTTCTACCAACAATATTTGTTTACCTATGAAGGTCTGAACTTAAGTCTCTTTAAAACTTTTCCGACATTTTATCAGTAGGTCATTTTATGATCGTTATGAAATTGTAAGTATTTTCTCTTTAAAACTTTTCCAACATTTCTCTCTCTCCTTTTCCCCTTTCTCTTCTCCACCCTCACAAAAACTCATGACCTCTTTGAAGTTACGATTGTTTTTCACTCACTCTCATATATCTCCTTCCTCTCTCCTGCACCTAGATGTCACTTAGAATTTTAAGTAAGATAAAAAAAACCTCCACTATGGGGCTCTAATCATAACGATAATCCTAGGTACAAAGTGTAGTGTTACGTTACAAAAGGATATTTTTATTCATAAAACTAGTTTTTTGTATGCAAATCATTGACCTTTGAGATATTCTTGGACGTTTACCTCTTTCAAGAAGACTGCCGGTTTGAAACTAAACACAACCTTTAGTCACAAACACGTAACGTAACTTCATTAAACGAGTTTCAAGGACGGACCTATGATTGTCTAGTTGCTACGCTGGAAATGAAGAATGGAGGATGTTTATTTGACTTAACTGATTTTGACCCGTAACTCAACCGACTTATATTGCAACTGTTAGTGCCCCATCCTTCCACTACAATTTTCTTGTTTTTAAAAAGGTTAAACGCTAACAATCTGCACAAAATACAATAAGCATTCACCACAAAGTCGGGTTTCAAGACCTACACTTAGGATATCCAATATCATCTGATGATTTTCTACGTAAATATTGTCTTGGACCAGTAATACATTTTTATAAATGAATCAGATGGTTGATGCTAAGATGGTCAATCTATTGTAATTGCTGATCAGTAAAGCATTTAGTTTAGTTAACTCAGTGTTCAAGATATGAACATGAAGAGGAGTTTATTTAATAATCTGAGATGTTTTAGAGATCAATTCTACCCCTTGATCTCACCATATCATGCAAGAGCCGCAGCCACTATGCAGCTTATGAACCTGGCATACATGAAAGTGGAAAATTAGTCGTTATGATTTGACATCTTGAAAATTTAAGAACTCAAAACCATAAATCCAGAGTCAAAAGGGGGAAAGAAGACAAGTTTAACTATGGGTGACAATCATATCAGGTTGACTGGTTGAATTGATAAACTTGAACACGACCTGTATATTTATTTGTGTCAATGACATTAAGCCTAACCCAGACACACTTAACACCATAAACACGAGTGTGTAAGCCATGTATCTAAATGGATCAGCAAGGTTGTAAGGGGGTAGGTGGTTTGTGAACGGGTTGCAATTAAGTCAACCTGAACACGATATGTTCTATTAAACAGGTTAGATTGACAACCCAAAACCTAAATATCTTTATGAAGTGTTAGAAATTGTACCAATGCTTTTAAGCAGCTGGAAAAAAAGAACCCCCTCTGACCAAATATTCCTAATTAATAGAATTGTATAGAATTTTCGTATAATTTAATAAATTCACAATCCCCATAAACTCATAAAGTAAATAATCGCAAGTACCATAATTTTGCTTCACTTTGGTGAATTTGTGAATGGCTTTTAGAATTGAACCATACTTCTTACGCTTCAGCGGCCCCATATGTCTGCAAGAAATAAGCAACTCTGTTAAAGCCTCGATACATACATTTTCACCTAAAGTTCTAAAGCAAAGGAGTGGGTCCCACTATGTTGTACGAGCGATAAATGATTTGTATATATGATGGGCCATGGCTAATTCTATATAAGATGACACCCACCAGACTGCAACACTATTATTAACTAAGCTGAAGAAATATTATTAAGTAGCTTACACAATCTCTGTATATCGGATTCTCCATGCTGGAAAACCAAGATGGCATCTCGCAGGCCCGTAAATTAATAAAAGATCAGGATCAGGCTCTACAACACCTGATAGTACCCAAATTTGCACACAAAAAATCAGTGTATATATACCATATGCACAAACTGCCAAAACTGATCATCGCACTACTTTTATTTTTTTTTTTGCATTTTTCTCACGATAAAGAACAATAAAGGATGCACACACAAAATAAGGAAAAAAAAAGGAAAAAAAAGGAAAAAAAAGGAAAAAAAAAAAGGAAAAAAAAGGAAAAAAAAAAAAAAAAGGAAAAAAAAGAAAAAAAGAGAGAGAAAGAAAGAACAAACCAAGGGTCTTCAATGCATCGGATAAGTCAGTCTCAGCGAAGAAAGGTTTTTCACCATCTCTATCCAAGTAATACTTGTTAAAAAGTAAATTAGCTGCTTTTGCAATGGCTTCTTTTCCATCAGAAATTGAAACAAATTCAAATTTCATTTGTGTTTGCGTTTTACTGAGAATGGGATCGATTTTTGATTCCTCCTGCATTACCAGGCAAGAAAACTACACTTAGACGTGACACATGTCTTTACATAATAATAACAAGGGATCATACGGCACATAGGCCATACATAGGACAGTTCCGCTGAGCTAAATTTCTCCATTAAGAGCTCCTTGGATTTTTTCAGCACTCCTACACGTAAAAGAATGAAACTATAAGCCAAGAAATCATACATGTGCTAGTGCTGCAGATATGATTTTATTCGATCAAAAGGTTTAAGGTAGAATAATTGCAACATTTCATAACCTAATTTACTCGAATGACAGCAATACAAAACCAATGAACTTTCTTCTAGCAGCTAGTTCCCCAAACACAGTTCTGAAAATGGGTCTCTTCAGTTTTAAAAGTACCATGAACAAAGACACTGTACACCAAACTCAGCCCAAGGGGGCAATGGACCCCTATTAAAGTTAACTGGTATTCGTTTACGCACTAATTGTTCAAGCCTTCAAGGGGAAAAAGCAAAGGTGGCAATTTCTACCAATTTACTTATTAACACATTGATTCAGACTATTTTTCATATCGAATGCGTCAACGGGGTAAAAAACAAGTCAAGGTTTCCCAAAGTGTATTCTTAATGCATGCAACCACATGAATTGTTTTATACAAAAGTTGAGTATTATTGTAATGAGATAGTTTTGTAAATAAATTTAACACAAATTTTATTTATAAAGAAAACTTCAGAAAATTTTGACAAAAAGTGTCCTGAAAAATCAACCACTTTGACCTATTACCTAGCCTGCTTGACCCACCCATTTTGCCAGCTACACAAAAGGGTTGCCAGAGCAGATTCATTGGTTTTCTTAGCAGCGGTCTTCAACATTATACAAGTAAGGAGATAAAAGAATGATAAATGACCCCTTACCTTCCCTGTCATAAAGACAGACCTTTTTAATTCCAATGGCTGAAAGCCAGTCCAGAAGTTGAACAACATCTGAAATCTGAAGCGCTTCATCACTGTCTATGACAATGCCAAGATATTTGACTCGGTCCAAGTTTAACTCTTGGTAAGTTGTCACAAATCCCTTTGTTATAAGGTAGCTTTCTATCGCACGAAGGACTTCATGAGTAACGTATATGACTCTAAGAATCAAGTGGAGAACATTCCATAGCAAAATAAACACAATGTTTTCAGTCTGCATATGGTTTCACATGAGCAACGATATCAAGTACTGTCGCACTAAAGGACCCAAAAAATAAGAACGACAAATGATCTAAATGAATGGACCCTTGGTAAAGACAATTAACTGCCAGGGTGGCTAGAGAAATCCCAACAAATCCAGTTAAAAAAAATATATATATTACCGATGTATTCCTGCTAAATATCTTCCGGAAATCCTCTGTCACACCCATATTCTACAAATAAAACAAACAAATTTAGATAAAGAACACAAATCCTCTGTCACACCCATAAATCCTTTTTCAAAATATGTAATCTAAAGTGTCATGTAGACAAGTGTCATGAGGTTCGGCCCCATAGTGGCATGCAGATACACACAATGTGACTACAGAACTACCTGCATATCATCCTTTAAATACAATACCAAAGATCTAAATAGAGTTCCCCCCAATGTTTCGCCACTTCCCTTTATCTTATACTCTTATAGTATTAACCAAACATCATAACATACTCCTCATGCTCGTTGAGAGCACACCATGTTGTAAAACGAACGTAAAAGGCTTCAAATAAAGTTCTCAAAAAATAAAAACAAATAAAGCAACAACCTTCTTCTACAGACATTCTAGTGTTCATTCTATCTCTCACAAGATACACAGTTGGTTAATGGCTCAATGCATAAACATTAACTACATGATCATGCTCTAAGCATTTAAAACTTACAGAAATTGTGCAATTTCATCACTGTTTACCAGTAATTTCTTTTAACTAACAGAAATTCAAAACTTCTAATTTATGATCACCTATTCATCAAATACATGCTACAAACAGTCAGTTAAATCAACCCCGAAAACTTCTTAAAGAAGAAACATAATTTAAACCTAAATGGATGATATTAAAAACCATACAAACACCTAATTCTTGCTTCAGCTGAACTTTCACAAACCCTAAATCATCTAAAAACTTTAAAGCACGAAATTGCAAGCAGTTTGTAGACGATGAACAGAATTACCAAATCTTAAGTGTAATTTGAGCTCTAATTTTGAAGATAACAAATCATTTCTTCGTAACAACTCTGTCAAAACATCAAAAGATTCGAATCACAACATCAAATGAAGTGAAAATCAAAACCCTAATTGTTCAAATGAGTGAGAAAGAGGAGAATTGTGGAAGAAGCGTGGTACGTACATATGGTGTCTTGATTTCTTCGTTGTGTTCGAGTGTGAGTGAACTCGGCCCCACCTCGAGAAATAGAAGCAATGACAACAGCCTCTATATAGGCGGGGTAAAGAATGTGTCATGAACAAAGAGCATTTTGGACCTTTCACATGATTTTCTAAAGTAAATTATTATTTTCGTTCATAAAATTTGTTGTATTTTGTCATTCTCATCCAAACATAGTTATCCCTCCCATGCGTCCCTGACTTTTAAAAACCTGTAATTTTCATCCATTTTTATTAACGGTCAACAGAAATGGCAATTTTAAGTTCATTTTAGTTTTGTTCCTTTGCATCGTTTTGCAATTACCTCCTCCGACGGATTTTATATACGACCCCTACAGCTCATCTTCGTGGCAGGACCGTCGCTGCCGACTCACCGTCGCCGCCTCACTGTCGTCGCCTGTTACTCACCTCGTCGCCACCACCTCCGCTATACTCTTATCGGGTTTTCCCTGCAGCAGCACCATTCAATTCTAACTTACAGAAACCCTAAAATCGGCTAAGAATAATCAAAGCAATCAATAAACAATTGAACAGCTGAGGATTAGGGTTCTTCCGGCGAAGACTGTGGCATCAAAAAGGTATCATAGCTCAAGGTTTTCCTGGGGCTCTTTGTGACTGCTACTTCAAATTCATCGTTGTCTAGGGTTCATCATCTTGAAACCCCTAAAAGACTTCCTTTGTTCATGCTCTGTACACAAAGCGAAGTTCAGGAGACTTGAGTCTATTTTTCTATTTTCCTTATTTTTCTGATCTTAAAGCCTAGTGCACTGTAAGTCTTCTAATTTTTCTTCTCTCACCGCCCTTGAAGTACTGTAAGAATTGTTCTCTTCCTTTTTATTATGATATAGTTCAATTAGATCATGATTGTACTGTTTGTTAGGCATATGCTGGGCGGGGCTAGAAGGACCGGCATTTGGATATTTACTGTGTGCATCAATCTTGTTGTATCTTTTGTTGGATTTTTGTGGGTTACTGGGTTTGTTCAATTGTGTCTTTTGGGTTGGATTTTGTTAACATTGTTGGTGTTTGTTCTATTTTAAGGTGTTATCCGTGAATAGTTGTTGTATTTGCCAGCTTTGTCTGTTTTTTTTTTGTTAGGGTGGGTTAGTGCGGTAAAATAGATAGGAGGAGTCATTATGCTGCCCCGAGATCATGTTTAGTGACGAGAACTGCAACTAGAGGGAAAAAGGGTTATAGATTACGATTGGCATCGTGGAATGTAGGAACATTAACTCGTAAGTTATTAGAGTTAATAGACGTGCTGAAGAGACGTAGGGTACAGATAGCGTGTCTTTAGGACACTAGATGACGGGGTAGGAGAACAACATAGTGCAATGGGTATAAATTATGGTATTCAGGATCAGATGGAACAAAAAATAGGGTGGGTTTCCTAGTTGTTAAAGAACTTTAAGATAATGTAGTGGAGGTGAGAAGATATGGTAATAGACTTATGCTGTTAAGAACAGTAATAGGGGATGAAGTGTTGGCAGTAGTTAGTGCATATGCACCACGGGTTTGATTAGGGGAAGCGGAAAGAAAAAATTTCTAGGAGAGTTTAGATCCAGTTATGGGAGACATACCTCGAGAAGAAAAATTATGCATAGGAGGAGATTTTAGTGGTTATATTGGTAAAGACAATGATCACGTTCCTTTGGTGCAGGAAGGCTTTGGGTATGGTCTTAGGAATGACGGTGGTAAGGAGCTTCTTGACTTTGCATTAGCGCGTGACCTTAGTGTTATAAATTCGTTTATAAGAAAAGAGACTCGCATCTAATCACGTTTAGCATCGGCGGGTGACACATGCAGATAGACTATTTGCTAATGAGAAGAGAATACCGTAGTACATGGAAGGACTGTAAGGCAATCCCGGGCGAGACAGTAGTGACCCAACATCATATGTTGGTGGCGGATCTACGTGTGAAGAGAGCAATTGTCGAACCAACTAAGAGAATTAGACCTACGATCAGATGGGGGCAGCTGAAAGACGAAAAGATTACCATCTTTAGAGATAAGGTCATACCAATGACCCAGACTGGGCCACAGGAATAAAAAGCCAAAATTGGGAGGCCATGGCCACTAGAGTCATTGAATCAGCTAAAGAACCTTTTGGAGTTACAAAAGGTAGGACAGTCGGTCATAATGAATCCTAGTGGTGGAATGAAGATGTACAAGAGAAAATAAGAATTAAACAACAAAGCTTTAAAGAGCTTTTAAGCTATAATAATGAGGAAGGACGAGCAGAGTAAAAGATAAATACAAGGAGGCTAAACGAGAGAAGAAAAAGTCAGTGTCAGAGGCAAAGAACATAGCTTATGAGAGGATGTACAAGCGACTAGAGACGAGCGAAGGAGAACATGACATGTTTAAGATTGCCAAAGTAAGAGAACGTAGAAGACAAGACTTGAGAATGGTGAAGTTTATAAAGGCTGAGGATGGAAAGGTCTTGGTGAAGGAGAGAGACATCAAGGTGAGATGAAAAGAGGATGGAAAGGTCTTGGTGAAGGAGAGAGACATCAAAGTGAGATGAAAAACTTACTTCAATAACCTTTTCATTGTAAGGAACCCTAATCAACAAACAGAGATCGATCAAACAACGCAAATAACACAAGAAAATAAGTGTTATTATAGAAGCATCACAGTCGAGAAAGTTACGAGAGCTCTTAAGAAAATAGGGAGGGCTGGTCGGGCCAGACAACATACCTATTGAAGTGTGAAAGTGCCTAGGAGAAGAGAGACTGCAATGACTAACAAAGTTATTCAACACTATCTTCAATACCGGAAAGATGCCAGAATAGTGGAGAAGTAGTGTCATAGTCCCCGTATATAAGAAAAAAAGAGATGTCCAAGGTTGCTCAAACTACATAGGAATAAAGCTCTTGAGCCACACGATGAAACTATGAGAAAGAGTTATCGACACGAGAATTAGACGCGAAACTCTTATAGTGATTCACCAATGATTGGCATTGAGCCAATTTCTCTTCACAGTAGTGTTGGATGAGATGACCAAGTTAATACAGGAGCTAGTCCCGTGGTGCATGCTATTTGGGGATGATATTGTGTTAATATCATAATCTAAAAGGGTGCTTAACGAGAGGTTAGAATAGTGGAAAACAACACTAGAGTGCAAAGGCTTAAGGATAAGTCGCTCTAAGATGGAACACATACACTGTAACTTTAGTAGAGAGAATGAAAAGGACACCCAAATTAGTATCTAGGGTCTCGTGGTCCTACAAATGTCTAGGTTCAAATACCTAGGCTCGTACATACAGGAGGACGGGGAGATACACAGTGATGTAGCCCACCGTGTTTAAAAAGAATGGTGCAAGTGGAGAGCAGTATCAGGAATTTTGTGTGATAAGAGGTTCCCAACAAGACTAAAGGGAAAACTATATAGAGTGGCAGTAGGTTCAGCTATGTTATATGGAACAGACTGTTGGGCCTTAAAGAAATCGCACGAGCGACAAATAGAGGTCGTGAAAATACGAATGCTGAGGTGGATGTGTGGACATACAAGACTAGATCGGATAAGGAATGATGTGTTTCTGCAGATGCTAGAGGTGGCTTGTATCACGGATAAAATACGATAGGGAAGTTAAGGTGGTTTGGGCACGTGAAGAGGAGACCGATATCAGCGCCGGTTAGAGCAGTAGAGAACATCACCTTAGATGGTAGGAGGAGTAGAGGAAGACCTAAGTTGACTTGGGATGAGATGATTAGGCGGGATATGGTAGAGTTGCATCTCTCCGAGCACATGATCGAGAATAGAAGTGCGTGAAGGTGTAGAATTAAGATTAAGGACTTCTAGTGGGATCTGTTGGTAGGATGAGTAACGGAAGACCTGATGCGTGACCCCTCGCGTGATATGTAGGTTATTGTATGCACTATCTTTGGGTTGTTATGCGTATGCTTATGCTTATGTGATGTATGCTTATGGGATGTATGCACTATAATATGGTTGTTATGCTTATGAATATACTTATGAATATGCCTATGCTTATTCTAAACTCTTATGTGATATATACCTATATATTATATGCTCTATAATTTGCTTGCTATTGTATTCTAGTCGGAGCTCTCTTTGAAAACGGTCTCTCCATCTCTCAAGATAGAGGAAAGACTCACTACCACCTACCCCTCCCAGACCTTACTTTTTAGTGGGATATACTGGGTATATTTGTTTGTTTATTTAGTTTTGTTCCTTAACGTTTGACGAGAGTAACAATTTTTAAATTAAAAACATAAATTATATTTTAAATTTTATAAGTTGTTTTAATTTCAATACAAAAGTTTTATTATATTAGATCAAACTGAAACAACTAATTGAACTTTTGTATTGAAATTAAAACAATTTAAAAACTTTACGACTGAAATTGATGTCTTAATATTTTTAAAGAAAATTTTTATTTTTGTCAAACCCCATGGAGCAATACCGAAGTAACTCCTACTTTGTTGACAATAATATTTTTTAACTCTTAAATAACAATTAACCTCACACTTACAATGATTTTAGTTGATCTATACTACTATATAATATTTGAGGCAATTTGGTAATTTTTAGGTTTAAAACGCTTACAATCTCTTAAGCATACAGTACAAGTACATACGTCATAATATTAAAACACACATAAGGTATATATTTGTTCACATTAGTAGAGAATAGAAAATGTAAATTTATGAGTTTTGCAAAGCAATTGTATACTACCTCTTAGGTAACTATAATCAATGCATAATTAAAAGTGCTCAGGGGATGATTTAGTTGTTAGTCAGCCAAACTAACTGTTTATAGTTTGTAATCTAAGTTTAAAAATTGATGAGACCTATTCATATCACTAAGTTAAATAAAATTTAGAGTATTTTGTTTATGAAGAAATGCCTAAAAATCAATTATTGTACGTTTATTGGTTACATGTGTTTGGTGTTCCCCGTGAGAACACGTGAGCACCCTCTCTATATGCTCAAGTACATTAGTTGAAAACAACGTTCTCTCTAGGTATGAATGGTCGGAAGTCATATATTCCGGCCAATTTGTTGTCAAGAATTACAAAGGTTTTCATCACAAATTTGCCGGATAAATGTAGCGGGAGCGATCTCTCAGAATTCATACGCGGCTATGGAGATATTTTCGATATCTACATTGCTCGTAAACAGGATAAGTTCGGCTATCGGTTTGGATTTGTTTCGTTTCTTGATGTTAAGGATTCCAAGGATTTACTCAGGAAGATTTGTAACACGTGTATCGGAGATTGTGGCTGAAAGCTAACATAGCAAGATTTACATTGGAGGAGAGCGATATCAGGAATGAACCGGAGAAGACAAAGAAGAACCCAACTAATGAAAGTACGGGTATGAAGACAAAGAGACCTCCAACATCGTTTTATAATGGTAATCGGTCTTACACTGATACTCTGTTGGGACGACAAGGGGTGGTAAAAGAAGGCAAGACAATGGCAGTAGAGGATAACATGGCGGCTTTCAGCAAAGTTCATGGTAAAGCTCTAGTGGTTCAAGGCAAGACAGTGGCAGTAGAGAGACCTCCAATATCGTTTTATAATGGTAATCGGTCCTGATCACTTTTGATGATAATGAAACGGCGATAACGGTTCGTGAAGTTGCAAGAGATATCTTGGGTTGTTTTTCCTCGTGGATATATGGCAAGGGCAGATTTTGGATTTGAACGTCTTGCTTGGGTTAAGATCATCGGAGTCCCTTTGCATCTTCTTTCTTCACGGGTTGTAAATACAATAGGGATGTCCGTTGGTAAGGTAGTCTACAATCCTAATAGGTCCGATGAAGACGCTGATCTCTCGTATGACTACATGGGGATCCTGGTAGGTGACGGTAACGAATTGATGAAGAGATTACGGTATCATGGAGGGATAAGAAATTCCGAGTTTGGGTTACTGAGGAAGCAGGTATTTGGGTGCCGGAATTTTATAAAGTTTCGGAAGTGGATAACTCAGGAATGAAGATCAAGGTGATAAAGTGGACACTCCCATGAATGAAGATCATAGTAGTTCAGAAGAATCTTGCCGTAAGGATGAAGGGGATGAAAACGCCGGTAATTCAATTTCTGCCGAGAAAGTTGCGGAATTTTGAACGCAGAAAAGGTAACTATTAATGGTCATTATGGCAGCAATAATGACCCTATTATTGATAATAATGGTAATTTTGAATGTAATAATGACCCACATGATTCTGACATTATTCCGGAAAGTCAACAGTTTATACCCGGAAATGAGTTTGATTTTGATGCGGCTTGTCCTTTGAATGGGGAATTAGATAATGGGCTGAATTTTAATAAATGTAAAAAGAAAGGTGCGATGGGCTCTTTGGGCCAAATAAACCCGGCCTATTCTAGTAGCCTTGAGAAGTCTAAAGTGGGTAAAAAATATAGAGTGCAAGAAGATACCTTTGGGCTTGATGCGTTATTGGGCCTAGAGAATGATGATCAGGATAATTCGACCCAGTCTGATTCACATAGTCTGGACCTAACTCGCAGCCTTGTCTTGGAACTGGGCCGGCCCATTGTGACAAGTCTGATGAAGTTTCAACATGCCAAGTTAATGAAATGGACGCCACAATTGCTTTGGGAGGTATATTGGGTGTAGATTTAACTAAGTCTCATATCATGATTCAAGAGTCGATTGATACAGAAGGGTTATAAGGGGTGAAGCAATGAATTGCCTCTCGGTTAATATTAGAGGGATTGTTGGTTGTGGTAAATCGGTTTGGATAAATAAGATTAAATTGGATTGTGGTATCTCCTTTTTGGGTATTCAAGAAACTATGATTGATGAAGTGTCTTGGGGTATAGCCTCCAGTTATTAGGGAGGTGCGGGATTCGAATTTGATTTTGTTCCGGCTAACGGTAATTCGAGAGGTTTGCTTAGTATGTGGGACCCGAAGGTATTTGTGAAAGACAAAGTTTCGAAAGATACAAATTTCTTCATGTGGCGGGGACGCTCATGGCGTGGTCCGTGAGACTTAATTTGCTAAACGTTTATGCGCCTCAAAATCGAGGTGAAAAAAGACTTTTATGGTCTAAAATCGAAAATATTATGGTTCACGTGAAGGGTGGTGGATTCTATTAGGTGACTTCAATGTAGCTCGGGATAGAGAAGATAGAAAAAACTCAAAGTTCGACCCGGGTAGTGCTAAAGATTCAATGATTTTATTGACACATCGGGGTTACGTGAATACACTCAAAAAGGGTATAAATATACCTACATGTCTTGTAGGCGGGGTGTTTATACTTGGAGCCGTATTGACAGGTTTCTTGTGTGCGAAAATGTTTTTAACAAATGGCCAAGCGCATATGTCCATGTGTTAAATAGGCATCTTTCGGATCACACTCCTTTGGTTTTTTCGATGGCGGATACTAATTTCGGACCCAAACCGTTCAGGATGTTCGATTCTTGGCTCAACCGACCGGGTTGTGTTGAGGTGGTTAACATGATTTTTGAGACTTGGCGGAATTCTAGGCCGGTAGACGTCAACCTTCTGAATAAACTAGGAACCCTACGTGGTAACTTACGTGGGTGGTATAAAGGGTGCAAGCTTCGGAACAGGGGGAGGAAATTATTATTCGGGCAGAAAAAGAAAGGTTGGAATTGGATATGGAGCAAAAAGACCTCGATGAATCTGAAGTGTGGGTATGGACCGAATGTAAGGTTGCTTTGGAGAGTATTGAGCTTCATAAGGCTCGGGACATTAGACAAAAGTCTCGAGTCAAATGGGCTTCTTTGGGTGACGAAAATTCAAGTTTTTTCCATGGTGTTGTGAACGGTAGAAAGGCGCGTAATAATATTCCGGGTGTAATGATTGATGGTGAGTGGGTCACTAAGCCGCCTTTGGTGAAGAGGGAGGTTATGCGGTTCTACCGGAATCATTTCAAAGAACAGAATCCGACTAGACCAAGCCTTGTCTGTACGGGTTTGAAGACTCTTCAAGAAGCGAACCGTGATTATTTAATTGCGGAATTCTCTAGACAAGAGATTAGAGATGCGGTTTTCGAGTGTGGTTCTAATAAGGCCCCAGGCCCGATGGTTTTAATTTCCGGTTCATTAAAAGGTTTTGGAACCTCTTTGAAGAGGACTTTATTAACATCATGAAGGAATTCCATAATACTGGTACTATCAATCAAGGTTGCGGGTCCTCTTTCATCACTCTAATTCCTAAGGTGAAAACTCCTGTGGGTTTAAAAGATTACAGGCCTATCACCCTTATTGGTTTGATTAGTAAAGTTATTTCTAAAATTCTTGCTAATCGTATCAAAAAGGTTATGGGTCAAGTTATATCGGAAACACAATCGGCCTTTTTAGCCGATCGGTTAATTCTTGACGGTCCGCTTATGGTGAATGAGGTTTTGGCATGGTTAAAAAAGAGACACAAGAAAGCCTTTCTGTTGAAAATTGATTTTGAAAAGGCTTACAACAATGTCAATTGGAATTTCTTGATTTCTATTATGTCGCAAATGGGGTTTCCTACGAAATGGTGTGAGTGGATCAAGGGTATTTGTTCATCTTCTAGAGCAGCGGTGCTTGTAAACAGGTCCCCTACGTTTGAATTCCAATGCCAAAAGGGTTTAAGACAAGGCGACCCACTCTCGCCTTTCCTCTTTTTGATTGTTATGGAAGCGCTATCATGGATGCTAAATAAAGCTAAGGACCTTGAGGTATTTAAAGGTATTACTTTATCTAGCGACGAGGTTGAGTTGAATCATCTTTTTTACGCGGATGATGCATTAATTATGGGAGAGTGGTCGTATGATAATATCCAAAATATTGCTAGGATTCTCCGCGTTTTCTATTTGGTTCCGGACTTCGGATCAATTTACATAAATCTAATATTTATGGATTGGTACCGAGGATGGTGAGTTGGATAATATGATGGAATACCTAGGTCGTAAAAGAGGTTCTCGTCCTTTTACTTACCTTGGTATCAAGTTGGGGCTAAAATGAGAAGTATTAAAAATTGGGAGCCGGTCATTGATACCATACGGAATCGTTTGGCATCGTGGAAAGTTCGGCACTTGTCCATTGGAGGGCGTTTAATTTTGTTGAAATCGGTTCTTGAAAGCCTCCCGGTGTATTATCTTTCTTTATATAAAGCTCCGAAGGCCGTTATGGATTCTATCGAGGCAATTATGCGTAGGTTTCTATGGGCCGGCCCCAACAGGGAGAATAAGATTGCTTGGGTAGCATGGGATGCGGTTACGACTTCAAAGAAAAAAGGTGGTTTGGGATTATCCAAGATTCAAGACGTCAATTATGCTTTATTATTAAAATGGATTGGAGATTCAAAAAAGAAGGTGGCAATTTTTGGAAGAAGATTATTATGGGGTGTCACGGGTCGAGTAGACCATGGTCCCTTTTGCCTTGTTGCGCGTCCTCTTCGGGTGTTGGAAATACATCGTGAAAGTTGGTGAGTATAATCTCGCAAATGGTAGAACGCTCAGTTCATATTTCAAAGGGGATCTTGGCGATGGGAGGGCTATTAATTTTTAGGGTGACATATGGTTATTGGATACTCCTTTGCGCATTACGTATCCTAATCTTTTCATCTAGAAAAGAACAAGTTGGCGAAGGTTTGTGATGGGCTACAATGCCTGAATAATGTTAAACACTTGGCGTGGGATTGGGATCCAACCCAGCCACGTTTGACCAGGTTGGAGAGCTCTTTGATCTTCTCAATCATATACATAATTTAGAGTGGCGTGGAGGAGTTGATTCGTGGAAGTGGGTCGAAGAGAAAGATGGCCGCTTTACAGTGGCATCGGCCAAAGGAATTATGGCGGATAATGTTGTAGGTGATGGAAGTCTTTCGATTAGATGGAAAGGTTGGGTGCCGCTGAAATGTAAAATATTGGTTTGGCGAATTCTTAGAAATCGCATCCCCACCGTGGATCAGTTGAACAAAAGAGGAGTTATAATTCACAACAACACTTGTACACTTTGTCAAAATAATAGCGAATCTTCATTACATCTTTCACCGGGTGTTACTATTCTAATGAGGTATGGTATCGAGTAGAAAACTGGTGCAAACTTCGACACAATATCCTGTTTGACATCCCGGACATTCTCAATATGGTGGAGTCACATTCTCTTTCTGCGACGTCAAAGTTCATCTTAACAGGTATCATCTATACTACTATGTGGATGATTTGGAATGAGCGCAACGAACGGGTTTTCAAGGAAAAGAAGCGGCAGCCGATTCAACTGGTGGAGAACATCAAAGCGACGGCCTATTTTGGATCCGTAATAGGTCTAGGTGGAAATCTATGGAATGGAAAATTGGTGTAATTGTCCTTTGAATTGATGTATTTTTGTTTACTCGTTAAGTCCTTGCTTGAGGCCTTGCGAGTTTGAGTTTATTAAAGTTCTCTTTTCAAAAAAAAGTTGAAAACATTAATTGTGCCAAAGCTACCAGAGTCATGTATAATTAAGTCAACAATGTATTTAATACTACATTGGTATTACTTTATTTGTATGTGTTGTGGGGTTTGATATTTAAAAGTGAGAACCAATTAGTGTTAAACCTTCTTTCATTTCACATAGATGCAAAAACTTAAAAAGTAACATGGTGTTTTCCACTCCATTTTATCGGTGCATGATCAGGAGCGCTCATGAGATGGTTAGGATCTATCCCATCATAAATTTAAACACAACTTTTAGCGTTCCTTGTCTTATAAAAGGGAGACCCAAGGTAAATTTACTATTAGGGTTTAGTGGGTGCCAGCAAAACCTAGCTAAAAGTTTATAGTTTAGAATCCAAGTTTAAAATGGTTGGGACATATCCACATCTCTAAGTTAAATAACTATTAGGTCATTGTCTTAAAAATATGTTAGTTGAAACCATCAATTGCGCCAAAGCTATCATATCACGTATAAATAAGTAAGCCATGGACTTAATACTATATAGGGTATCTATAGTATCTAATAAAAGAAGCTTTTTTTTGCCACTTGTCATGTTTTTAACCCACTTTTTTGCCACTTGTCAATTTTCTATACATTCACACTTTTATTTTCCCTCCAAAAGGGTATTATAGTAATTTAAATACTAATACAAGTTCTCTCTCTTACTAAAAATTAATTTTATTAATTGCTATATTTCGCTCTCTTATCTAGATTTTATAAAATCAAACTATATATTTTAAAAAATATATTTATGAAGGAAGTTAAAATCACATCTTTTAATTAAAATCTAAATAATAAAAAACAAAAAAATATATAATATAAAATTTTCTAAAACACTAAACATTTTAAGCAAAATATTTTAAGTCCTTTTGTTTCAAAAAAATTATAAAGGTGAAATCTTTTAAAAACAGTCTTATTAAAACTACCAAATAATTATAAATCATAGTTTAAAAAAAACAAGATTTTGATAAAAAATAATTTTAATAGAAAATCTCAAACGAATGTCCAAAAATGAAACTATTGAGATAAGAGAGTTACAAATAGTGTTAGGTCTAGATTGTATAGGGCTAGATCAGTTTTGTATAGGCTTAGTACTTGAAAATCAAGTTTTGTAATTAATATTTGTAACAATCAAAATATATATATATGTGCTTTGAATCTATAGGATAACCCCATATATATGTGTGTTGATTTGTGACTTGACAGGGAGAAAACAATATACTTGGACGGATTCATGGAATTGACTAAGTGTAAGAAACATCTACGGATGAACAATTTTGTTAATCCGTAGATATGTTTCTTACAAGACAAAATGACCAAGTACATGTTCCTGCGGATGATCAAGTACCGTGAAGTGAATACTCCTACGGAAGAAGAATTTCCTACGGAAGAACAACTTTGCTACGGAAGACCAATCATCTACGGAAGAACAAAAGTGCTGCGGACGACAAGACTGCTGCGTAAGAACATTATACTTGTGCGATTGCAAATACCAAGAAGTCAAACAAGTCAACACAATCAATAACAAATCCCGAGAGATCCGGTGTTTTCTTAACCGACTCAAATCATCTATAAATATGAGTCCTAGGTTTCATATCTCGGGAACACAATCAATCAATATTACGGCTATCGAGTTACATCATTGTGCAACCCTAGCTGCCGTCACATCAACATAAAACATTATTCGATTCACAGAATTCGATTGTTCATAGTCATTCATTATTATTCTTTTGTAATCATTACATTATAGTTAATGAAATACATTTGAATTATTATTGATTTCGCATTTATTGTGTTTCTGTGGTTGTGTTCATCATTAATCATTACAAACAATTAAACGTCAATTAGTGATAATTCCGCGATCATTAAACTGATTTATTTTAATACTGATAATTCCTGAATTGCGATCCTTGGATTCACAGGTGGTATCAGAGCATTGGTGCTCATTGATTTAGATCAATTGATCTATCAGTATTAAAATTGTTTAATTGATTTTCAAACAAAAATCAACGACTTGTCGTTCAGCAAGCACTGTCTCATTGCTTGTTTGATTTAGATCTATATTCAAATCAATTGAATACTAGATCTGTGTCTTTGATAGATTTATCAATTCTAGCATTTAATTTTTGATTAATTGTTTTGCATTAAACATGAGTACTTTTGGTGGAGGATCTTATCAACCGCCAAAGTTAGAAACCAAAGCTGATTTTAAATCCTGGAAGATCAAGTTCAGGAATCATGTGAACTACACAGATTCTGACTTGTGGGAGTCCATCACTCAAGGTCCTTATATTCCACCCACTCTTGGGCCGGATTATAATGACAAGAACCAGCCAATCAGCACTAAAGACCTGCCACCTGATGATGTCAAGAAGGTCAAAGTCGATATTAAAGCATACAGCTTGCTTAGTATGGCTTTACCTGAAGAAATCTTGATCAGTGTGAAAACTATAAGACAGCAAATTCCTTGTGGAAGATACTCCACACTCTCTGTGAAGGGAGTGATGAGATCCGAAGCATAAGGAAAGACACCCTTAGATCACAATATGAAACTTTTCATCATATTGAGGGTGAATCAATTCCTCAGCAACTCCATAGATTTATGCAACTTGTTACTGAGATGAACATCTTGGAGTTAAAATATACCACTGAGGAATTAAACAAGAAGATGCTCCACACTTTGCCTGAAAGTTGGAAGCAAACAGTCTCCATGTTCAAGAATACAATAGATCTCAAGACAACAGGTCTGGATACATTGGTTGCTAAGGTAGAAGCTCTTGAACTGGATGAACAATCAAGAAACAAGAGTGTGAGAACTCATGTCTCACCATATCACTTCAAGGAAACCAAAAATGCCGGAAGTGCATTTATCTCAAACAATGAAAGTGATAACTCTTGTACTTTGAGTGATGATGAAGAGGAAGTTAGTTTTTATGCATCCAAACCCACTAAGAAATCATCTCAAAGTAAAAATCAAAAGGAAAAGGGAAGATCTGAAGAGAAAAGGGAAACATTAGCAACTGCAAACTCTTCTCAACTTAACAAACAATCAGAACCAATAACTGTCATATTGGATTCTAAAGAACAAAAACAGCATTTGCAGCTTTTAGTTCTAGCTTTCAAGCATATCTTGGAAGTTTACTCACATCAGCAAACATCTGTCAGCAAGATTTGGAGGAACTCCCTCCTGATGTAGTAGAAGAGATGGATCTACAATGGCAGATGGCAATGATTGCTTACAGAGCTAAGCAATATCTGCGGAGAAATAAAAATCTGGCAGCAGCAAGCAAAACATCAAAGATTGGTGTTGATAAATCAAAAGTCAGATGCTTCAAGTGCAATCTCTATGGTCACTTCTCTAGAGAATGCAACCAACAATCATCTCCGCAGTATCAGCATCAGCAGCAACAAAATCAGCAGCAACAATATCAGAATCAGCAATCAACCTCTCAAAGATCTCTGCATAGACATCCTCAGCTAACATCCCCACCAGCCACAAATACATCAGCAGGACCAAGCAATTCTAAGGAGACTGGGCTGATCATCCTTCAAGATGGCACATGTGACTGGAGTTTGTATGAGAAGGAAGTGATAGAGGAGAATCAAGCATTAATGGCACATATGGAAAACAAAGTTCCTCCTATGGCCAGAGAGGTAAAAGACAGGTTATGTTCATCATCATGTGTTGAGGAAGTTGAACGATATAGAGTCCATGCTCAACAATTGGCTGATAAAGTAAAGGAAACTATGATTTTAAATGAATCACACTTAAGAGAACAAAAATTATATCAAATCAAAATAAGTTCTTTACAAAAGGATTTAGAAAAATATGTTTCTGAAAATTACAGCCTAAAAGCCCAAGTTGAGCATCTGACCACTTCCTTAACAAAATCCATGGCTGATCATGCATCAACTGAAGTGAAACTTCAGAAGTTTCAATTATCATCTCAACAATATGAGAAGTTGTTAAACTCTCATATTGAATCAAAGAACAGGTCAGGGTTGGGTTATAATGCTGTTGCACCACCTATTAATGATAACTACACACCTTTACCTGAAACAATGACCAACAATTTGTCAAAACATTTTGTGCAAAGCACCAAAATTGACATAAAAACAGTCATGAAGCTGAGATAAGTGAAACTGAATCTGCTGAATCTGAATCACTTAAACATAATGAATCAGATTTTGATAAGTATGATGACTTGGATGATTCTGATGAACATGATACTGATCAACTGAACATTGGTAAGAATGTTCAAGTTGAAACTGGTCTTCCGCGGGTACTTGAAGAATCAAAGCTGCAATATCCTCCAAAGCAACGGAACATGCTGAAGACTATCTGCAAGAGGATTGCTGAATTGAATGAAGGACTTCAAGAACTGAACCTTCACAAAGTTGATAGCTGCGGATCAAGTGCTGAGATACCTTTGTCTTCAGAGAAAGGTAAGAAACAACAAACTTCAACAAAGCAAAAGAAAAATTCAAGTGTTGAAGATCAGCGGAAAAAGAAATCTGAAGAATCCGTAGAACATCTGCGGAAAGCAAAAGTTACCAAGTCCGTAGATCTTCTGCGGAAGACAAAAATTACTGAATCCGCAGAAAAGCAACGGAAGAGAGAAGCTGATTCTGCGGACGAGGTAAAAAGAGAGACCAACACACATGCAAAGAAACAGGTGAATATCAAGCAACAAATGGCAGCCAAAGGCAAACAAGCAACAGCTGATGATGCTCCAAAAAAACAAGAAGAAATCAACTGATGCTTCAGCAAGTGAGAAAAAGAACAGTAAAAAGAAGGATGAATCTGAAGAAAGTTTAGAAAAATATTGTAAATGGTGTGATATGAAGAATCACAATACTGATGAATGCTATTTCAGCAGCTATTGTTCCATTTGCAATATGAACAATCACATGACTGCTGATTGTTACTTCAACAAACACTGTGTCATATGTGACAAAAATAACCATTCCACTCAGGAATGTTATTTTAATAAGAAGAACAAGAAAAAGAGCAAAAAGAAGTCACAAGATACATCATCCGACTCAGACTCTCAATCATCAGTAAGTAACAAAGAGACAAAGATTCAAAAAGATCAACAAAAGTCAAAGAAAGGATCATCTGTTGAGAACAAGACTTCAAAGAAGAAAACACCAATACAGTCAAAGACACCTCACAAAAAGGTGGATTTGTCTGATAAACAGACTGAAGTAGTTGATGGTTTCTTTGACAACTTTGCTAAAGGCACTCCTGTGTCTCAATCAAAGCTGAAAGATGAAGAAACTTTCAAAACTACAGGATCCTCTCCAAAGTTAAAATACCAACCAAAACAAGTCCCTTTCAAGAAAGAATCAGAGAAGCATGAAGGCATCCAGAAACCTGACTCATCTTCAACAGAATCATCCTCACAACCATCAAATCAAAAAGAAACAACTAATACTGAAACTTCAAGATTAATTCATGAAGGAGTAACTATTGTTGACACATCTGGCAAATCCAAGACAATTAAGCCTTGGATTGTCAATTCTAACTAATTTCTTTTTGTTTGCAGGAACAATCATGGAGAGCTGACAACAAGTGGTATGTTGACAGTGGTTGTTCCAGACATATGACAGGAAACTGTGCACTTCTCCATGACTTCAAACATAAACATGCCTCTTATGTGGCATTTGGTGGGGATAAGAAGGGAGGTAAAATTGTTGGTGAGGGAATGGTAACTAATGGTGTAACATTTGAAAAAGTAAATTACTGTGAAAATTTGCAGTATAATTTACTTAGTGTTTCCCAAATTTGTGATCAAAATTACTTAACACTATTTGATAACACTAACTGTTACATTCTTAAGCCAGGTTTTATAGTTCCAGCAGACTGGATCCTTCTGAAAGCATCAAGAAAAGGCAACACATATATCTTGGATATGAACAACACAACACTCACTAATCATAAGACATGCCTGCTGTCTAAATCTTCAGAAGATGAATCTCAACTGTGGCATAGAAGGCTTGTCCATTCCAACATGAAGAACATGAATAAATTGGTGAAAAATGACTTAGTCATTGGATTACCAAAGAAAGAATTTCACTGTTCTAATCATTGTTCTTCATGTTATAAAGGAAAACAACACCGAGTGTCTCATAAATCCAAAACAATTAACACTAACACTACACCACTCAAATTGCTTCACATGGACCTCTTTGGTCCAACCAATGTGCTGAGCATTGGAAAAAGACAATGTTGTTTGGTGATAGTAGATGATTTCACAGATTCACATGGGTCTTCTTTTTAAAACATAAGAGTGAAACATCTGAAACATTAATGGACTTTGTGATCAAGATTGAGAATAACTTGATTTAAAAGTTAAAATTTTTAGGAGTGATAATGGAACTGAGTTTGTTAATGCTGATCTGGATTCTTTTTGCAGGAATAAAGGAATAGCAAGACAATTCAGTGCACCAAGAACTCCACAACAAAATGGAGTGGCTGAAAGGAGAAATAGAACACTCATAGAAGCAGCCAGAACAATGCTAGCTGATTCTCAGTTGCCCATTACTTTCTGGGCAGAAGCTGTGAATACACTTGCAATGTTCAAAATAGAACTTTGATAGTCAAAGAACATAATAAAACACCTTATGAACTCTTATTTAAAAGGAAACCTTTTATAGGATATCTTAGAGCTTTTGGGTGTCATGTGTCTGTTTTGAATACTAAAGAACAACTGGGAAAATTTTCTGAAAAAGCCTATGATGGTTTCTTTGTTGGATATTCATCCACTTCTAAATCATATAGGGTCTATATTCCAGAACATAACATAGTTGAAGAGACTCCCAATGTTTCTTTTGATGAATCCATGTTTACCACTAATGTAAAAGGATCATCTTGGTTATTTGATATAGATGCATTAACGGAATCATTTAACACTGGTTATCTGATAATGCAGGTGCTGCGGATACATGCTATCCTTTTGTGCCTCCAAGTTTGAATGAAGTGCCCCTGACAGCTGACCCACCAAGGGTACAACTTTCAACTGTACCTCAGCAAGAATCAAGTCAGCAGCATGAAGTTACATCAGTAAATACATCCGCAGATGCTTCAGTATCCGCAGATGTAAGTCCTGCCTCAGCTGCTGAACTAAGGGATAAAGAGGAAGGGTTAAATCAACAAACCATGCCTGCAACACAACAATGTTCATCCGTGAATGGTAATGCATCTTCTACGGAAGTACAACATGCGTCCGTAGATGCTGCAGTTACTCCTCCGGAAGAACAAAATGCTGCATCCGTAGAACCTCCTGCGGACGAACAAAATGTTGCTTCCGTAGAACTTCCTGCGGAAGAAGACAACCCAGCAGCAACTCATACACAAGCTGATCAAAATGAACATGAGCCTTTTGATTATTTCATCGACTCAACCTCTCAGCTGACTCCATCTGCTTCAATGGGTTTCTCAAACTTGGAATCCATAGTTCAAGTTGATGCTGTCTCAACAAGGAGAATTCACAAGGCTCATCCAACAGACAATATCATTGGAGATCTGAATAGAAGAACTACAAGGAACAAAGGAGGTGTGGCAAACATTTGTTTGTTCACCTGCTTCTTGTCCCAAACAGTTCCTGCAAACATTACAGCTGCACTAAAAGACAACAGCTGGATTGAGGCTATGCAAGAAGAGCTACAACAATTCAGAAAACAAAAAGTATGGACTCTTATAGACTTGCCTACGGGTCAACATCCAATTGGAACAAGGTGGCTATTCAAAAACAAGCTGGATGACAGAGGTATCATAGTGAGAAACAAGGCTAGGCTTATTGCTCAAGGATATACCCAGGAAGAAGGAATAGACTATGATGAAGTCTTTGCACCAGTTGCAAGATTGAAGCTATAAGGGTTTTCCTAGCCTATGCCTCCTTCAAGAAGTTCACAGTCTATCAAATGGATGTGAGGTGTGCTTTCCTCTATGGGAAAATTGATGAAGAAGTCTATGTTGCTCAACCCCCTGGATTTGAAGACCCTGATTATCCACATAGAGTATACAAGCTTGATAAAGCTTTGTATGGTCTTCATCAAGCTCCCAGAAAGTGGTATGACACACTATCATCCTTCCTGCTGAAGAATGGCTACAAGAGAGGAACAATTGATCAGACACTTTTCCTCAAACATGAACATCAAGATCTTTTGGTGGTTCAAATATATGTTGATGACATAATATTTGGATCAACCAACAAGAAGCTGTGCCAAAGCTTTGAAGACCTAATGAAATCTGAATTTCAGATGAGCTCCATGGGAGAATTGACATTCTTCCTTGGCTTACAAGTTCATCAGAAACAGATGGCATTTTCATCAATCAAGAAAAGTACATTCATCAAATTTTGAAGAAGTACAATCTTGCTGATTCCACCTCATGCAAGACACCAGCATCAACAATAGACAAGATTGTGCCTGACCCTGCTGGCAAATCCGTAGATCAAAGATTGTATAGATCAATGATCGGTTCATTAATGTACTTAACTGCCAGTAGACCTGACATCATGTTTGCTGTTTGTGTTTGTGCCAGGTATCAATCAGACCCAAAGGAGTCACATCTGAATGCTGTAAAGAGGATTTTTAGATACCTGAAAGGCAAACCTGCATTGGACTTTGGTATCCCAAAGATGGAGATTTTAGCCTCTACTCCTACTCAGATAGTGACTATGGAGGTTGCAACAACAACAGAAAATCCACAACTGGTGGATGTCTGTTCCTAGGACCAAGACTTGTTTCATGGCAGTGCAAGAAGCAAACAAATGTATCTGTATCCACAGCTGAAGCAGAGTACATAGCTGCTTCAGCAGGTTGCTCTCAAGTACTTTGGTTGCAAAACCAATTACTTGATTATGGTTACAATTTCCTTCATACACCTATTCATATTGATAATTCAGCTGCTATGTTTATCACTGCTAACCCAGTTCAACATAGTAAAACAAAACATATTGAAATCAGATACCATTTTCTGAGAGATTGCTCTGAAAAGGGTCTCATCAAGTTAGTCAAAGTAGACACAACCAATCAGCTTGCTGATCTGTTCACTAAAGCATTTGATTCTGTTAGATTTAATTTTCTGATAGAATCTTTGGGGATGATTAACTTAGAATAAATCAACAAAAGCATATGACTGCCTTTGTGCAGAGTAATCGTTAAGGATAACTTAAGTGTCTGATAGAACATCTATACATGCATTATATAAGGGGAAATGATAGTAGACTATACTTGGATATTAAAAACAAACTCAATCTGACTTATATCATACTGATATGTGAGTAGGTTCATCTTGAGTGGAAACAAAGCTAAGAGCATGCCAAACTAAAAGCATCCGGTAACTGTCTGTGAGGATTCCATTTGAGAATCAGGAAGGTATGTTCTCTCCTGATGTGATCAAATCATTTACACAAGCACACTATGTAAAATACTTTATAATCTTCTATCTTTGCAAAGTCATATTCCCTCTGTTTTATGTGAACAAAGACCTGGGAATGTGATTAACAAGTGTGATCTTCATTCTCCCTCTGTTTTGTGTAAACAAAGACCTGGGTTAAAGTTCACCTCTGTTTTACGAAAGTAAAGACCTGGTGACTATGAAGATCATATTTCAGCTCTAAAAAGGGATCACTTGTGATCCATTGTACATCAAGTCAAAGAGCTTCAACATCAAAGCATTCATGAGACTGTAATATCTCTCAAGATAGAACTTATAACTTAATGTACATAGTCATTAAGTGTGGAATGTAGTGATTTGCCTCACCTACGGAAGACATACACTAATGATGATTGAATGTGGGACTCATGATTGCTACTGATTAACAAACTTCCAACATGATAAATAGCATGCCTAGTTGATACAATACTCATGCTTGAATTTAAGTGGATCCATATACTTGCAATCAGGTATGTATTGAATCAACTAATCAACATCAGCAGAAGCCAAGTTATAGTATGATCCCTCTATATATATGCATGCATGTAACTGTTTAAGTCAGATGTTTAATTGTTATCTCAACTGATTTTCTCTCATTTAGACTGTCATATGCCTGTCATGCCTATTTACAACTTAAATTTATGATAAATGTAACAGTCTCACATTAATCACAAATTTATGGGGAGTAGTTCATGCATGAAAACCAATAAAAGCTGATAAGTGATTTGAATTACTTTGAAGGAATTGGAACTTGAGCACTAACTTGAATGCAGGATACAGGAAACTTGCTTCCCTGTACTTAATTGCCATGCAAATAAAGTCAACAATGTCCAACATCAACATGTGATTCTACTTAGTAGATATCATACATTTAAAGTTTTAAAACTTTTATGTTCCGCAGAAGTTTCAGTAATACCTCTCATCCGTAGAAGTATTATGTGATTTCTGATTCAGCAGCAAAACAAATGCATTGTTTGAACTTTTACATCCGCAGATGTAAGGTTCCGAAGATGTTGACATCCGCAGATGTTAAGGTTCCGCAGATGTTGACATCCGCAGATGTCAAGGTTCCGCAGATGTTCTGCGGAAGAAATAATGCATTCTAAACACTTGGCATGCGGATAGGAATGAATGGGAGTGGGCCCAACATAATTAATAAAAGAACATAATTAATAAAAGAAATTAATGTGTTCGCCTATAAATAAGGTTTCTGATATTTTTACAGAGCACTTTTTCACTTTTAACCTAGAAAATCGCCCATTTTCCCTCTTTTTCAAAATTTCAAAATATCCGTTCCCAAGAACACATTATCAACATTATCCAGTAATCAATCACTGTTACTGCGAAGGTAAATCATGTCTTAAACATCAGTACGAAACTGATTAATCGGTTATTGCCATTAAAACGATTCAACTGCATGTTTTCTAACTTGATTTTCTTTACAGATGGATAATAGATTCGCTAAAGAACATAATGTGTGCGCGTTCTTAAACGCTGATGATCCGGCGGCGGAAGGATGTCGAGATATCATAAGATATCTCCGACGATCAAGGCTCTTCTACGCCTTGACGGCTGAGCCTGTGATCCATCAGGCACACATAATCGATTTCTGGAACTCAGCACGAGTTGAAGAACAAGATGATGAAGAAGTGATTGTGGCTGAGATTCGAAACAAGCGTCTACGAATTACTGAAAGCACCTTACGAAGATGCTTGGAACTGGGTGATAGAGAAATAGGTCACCCCGATGTATTCGAGAATGAATAAATTGAGAAAATATTCAATCTGATGGGATATGATGGTGATTACGAGAAAGGGGAAATCAAAAAGGGTAGGTTGTGCAAACCGTACAGATTCTTATGCCATACCTACCTGAAATGCATGTCAAACAGGAAGTCGGGACTTGACAGATTCTCCAGGCACATATCATCTGGAATCATTGGGATATTCTAAGGGAGAATTTATAATTATGCCAAATACATCTTCAATTGTCTGAGTGAACAAGTCAAACTGCAGAAGAATGACAAGATGTACATGTTCCCGAGATTCCTGCAACTGGTGATCAACTCAGAACTACCAAGGGTGGACAGAGTTGGCAATGTGTTTGTTCAAGCACACTTGAGCAAATCTGTGCTAAACAAGCTTAGTGGAAAGTATCAGGGTCAAGATATACCCATGTTTGCACATGTATTAGATCCCCAAGCAGACCTTCCACAATAGTTGGCTTGGGCTGATGAAGCAGAATCATCTGCTGATTCTAAACAAGCATCTCATTCACCACTCCAAACACCACCACACCAACACCACTCATCAACACAAACTTCACCACTCCAACATCATACAGCTAGCCAAACACCCCCTCAACAATCACAATCACCAACAAGCTTGAACACCCAACCAATCTCCCCAATCCATCAACATCAATCACCTCTACAAATATCCTCATCATCCACCAAAAGCACTGAGCCAACATCTCCAGCCAAACAACAATCATCATCAGCTTCTCAGTCATCATCTCATCACACTCAACCTTTCTCTCCACTTCAAGCTCAATCCCATGTACAACCACCACCAGAATCACCAAAACATTCATCCCCGGAAAGTGCTGGAACTGAACCTTTTGAGATAACTGAGTCCGTACACTCTGTACACTCAGGAGACACAGAGATATTATCTCAAGCCAGCACTGTTCCTATCTCACCCACTCACACAGAAGAACATGCTTCATCAGCACATACTGAGCCCATATCTTCATTGAAAGATGAACAAATTGCTGATGAGCATGGGGAAGTACAAGATCTGCTGAGGATGTTATTGCATACCATGAAGATGATTTAAGTGACAAAGACATTCCTGTCAGCAAAAGCTATTTGGTTGCTGAGTACAACAAGTTAGTACTCAAATCAAATAAGCGAAAAGAAAGAATTCAAGAGCTGAAAAGTGTAATCAAAGAAAAAGATGAAGAGCTGATGAAGAAAGATGCTAGACTAAAAAGGCTGAGAGAAGATGCTCTAAGCAACAATGAAGTCATTGATGCATTGTTGGATAGAGAACAAGAGTTGGAGGCCTCTTTGAAGACTGAGCAAAATGAGAAAGCTGAACTGATCAAAAAGAAAGATGCAGAAATAGAAGAGCTGAAAAAGAAGATATCTGCTATGCAAACAAAGAAGCCCCAAGTACTGATCAACAAAAACAGTCGGGTGAAGCTGCTAAGCAAATGATTTCATACACCCGGAAAAGAAAATACATGGGAGCAACTCAAAAGAAACATGAAGATGAAAGCTCTCCAAAGAAACCAAAACTTCCATCCCCTGCACCTACACCTTCAGTAGATGTGTCTACTGTGAAGGTACCATCCACGGATGATGATGACAGTGAGAAAGAGTGGGAGGAATTGACAAGAATTGAGTCCCCCACTGGAGAAAAGGGTGGAAAGGCCGATGACCTTCTAACAACAGCTGACATCATGGAAGAGAGGCCTGATTCTAGCATGTTTATGACCCTCATCAACCATGGTTTTCCATATGACATGGTTGAGAGGATGAACACATCAGAAATGAAGAATGCACTGAAAGAGTTTGAGTTTGCAAGATTCATAATCCCAAACTGTGATTATGAAGCTTTTACAACCTTTCAGTCATTGGAGAAGATAAAGAAGGATCTGGGCCACTGTGACACAGCCAAACTCAACAAGTACAATATGACCTGCAGGTTACAGGGCCACAACTACAAACCGCATGAACTCAAAGGTAGAACCACTGGAGAACTGCGGAGGATGATGGAGCATGTAATGAAGGTGGAATTAGAAACTGGTGTGAAGTTCAGAACCACTGCTCCACATCCAAAAGAACAACCAAGTAAACTTGCTGCTGATCCAATAACAGTTAAACCAAAAGATCAGCACAAGGAAAAGAAACACTGATCAGAGAGCCAAGGGCAGTGATCCCCGGAAAAGTATGGCCTCTGGGAACAACTGTTCGAGAGATTACCGAGAAGAAATCAACTCTCGTACAGCTGTATGATCATATCACAACTCCCAGTTCTGTGGAAGAGAACAGGATTATGGCCTGGAAATATGATCCAGACTGGGATTGTGCAATAATCAAGAGGACATCTGGAAGGATTCAATACTTCCATGATGTGGAAGACATGCTCAGCCTTCCGGAGCAAGATATCAGGGATCTACAGAGCATCCCAATGTTCAACTACCCAATCCATCTCAGGGGGAGAGACTTCTCTGCAGCTGTAAATGGTATGAAGACCAGTTTTACTGATGATGTGCTCATGTAAGCAAAGAGAAATGATAAGGAGCACAAAAGAATGACACAAAATCAGAAAAGAAAAACAGCTAAAGTCTCATCTCTTGTAGATGATGATCTGCTAAAAAGAGTAGGATGCACCAGAAGCTCACACACCATCAAAAGCATCACTGGAAATCAATTCACTTGTCCTATCTCAGAATGGGGATACGTTGAAAAGAATAAAGAGATTGTGTTGCTGAGAAATGTTGATGGGAAGAAGGGAGATAAAATAAGAATTTTTGATCCAATAGAGCTAAAGATGCTGCATCCCAGCTACACTTCATACCTTCATGATAAATTCTTCCCAAAGCTAACAGATGAAAAAGCCCAGAATGACCTCTGCTTATATGTGCATATGATTCAAGTGATAGATAAACTGCATGCAAAGGCACACAAGAGAAGGAAGCATGAGGCTGGGCTACTAAAAGGAACAATAATAGCTGAAGTGTCTGAGCTCAGAATATCTGAAGAAGATGAATTAGAAATTGTGCATAATGATAGTGTAGTGGAAACACTCATTACAGAAGAAGATGTTTTAGGACTCAGTTATGACACACTGAAGAAGATCAGCAGGATGCAGATAAAGTACAAATACGATGATCAGAAAACTGCTGTATCTTACTTCTATAACAAAATAATATCAAGAGTCAAGGAGCTTGCAGTGTTGAAAGACTGATTACAAGGAGCTAAGCCTAAGGGGGAGTATTGTTAGGTCTAGATTGTATAGGGCTAGATCAGTTTTGTATAGGCTTAGTACTTGAAAATCAAGTCTTGTAATTAATATTTGTAACAATCAAAATATATATATATGTGCTTTGAATCTATAGGATAACCCCATATATATGTGTGTTGATTTGTGACTTGACAGGGAGAAACAATATACTTGGACGGATTCATGGAATTGACTAAGTGTAAGAAACATCTACGGATGAACAATTTTGTTAATCCGTAGATATGTTTCTTACAAGACAAATGACCAAGTACATGTTCCTGCGGATGATCAAGTACCATGAAGTGAATACTCCTACGGAAGAAGGATTTCCTACGGAAGAACAACTTTGCTACGGAAGACCAATCATCTACGGAAGAACAAAAGTGCTGCGGACGACAAAGACTGCTGCGTAAGAACATTATACTTGTACGATTGCAAATACCAAGAAGTCAAACAAGTCAACACAATCAATAACAAATTCCGAGAGATCCGGTGTTTCCTTAACCGACTCAAATCATCTATAAATATGAGTCCTAGGTTTCACATCTCGGGAACACAATCAATCAATATTACGGCTATCGAGTTACATCATTGTGCAACCCTAGCTGTCGTCACATCAACATAAAACATTATTCGATACACAGAATTTGATTGTTCATAGTCATTCATTATTATTCTTTTGTAATCATTACATTATAGTTAATGAAATACATTTGAATTATTATTGATTTCGTATTTATTGTGTTTCTGTGGTTGTGTTCATCATTAATCATTACAAACAATTAAACGTCAATTAGTGATAATTCCGCGATCATTAAATTGATTTATTTTAATACTGATAATTCCTGAATTGCGATCCTTGGATTCACAAATAGTATAGTTCTTTTATTTCTTAAACTATTACGTATATATAATTTTAATTATAGTTAATATTAAAATATTCTAATCTAACTCTTCGTGTTTATTACTAACTATAATCCATTTAATTAATGGGATTTTAGCCTATATATCTATAAAAAAATAAAATAAACATGTAACAATTGTAAGCCTTATCATATTAATTTTCTCATTTCTCTATATTATTAATAATAATAATGAATACTAATAATTTTACTCATACTATTTTTAAATTAAAAATATATAATTTAATAAATAAAAAACTATTTTTGAATTAAACACACTTTTTAAAATAAAAATTTTATAAAATACATAATACAATGAACTTTTTCTTTAAAAATCATTTTTCTTAAAATAAAATATTTAAAAAATTTTATGAAACAAAGTTTAAGAAAAATATATTATTATTTATTTACTTAAAGTAGCTATTTATACGTAATTAAAATCATATCTTATCTTCAAACATGATTTTATAATGTGTAAATTTTGATTACTAATTATTTAATATTTTATTTATTCATTCCGTGTAATACACGGGAACTAACCTAGTTACTTTATATTTAAATGTTGTGGGGATAACCATTTACGTTAAACCTTATTTCATTTCTGAAAAAATAAATAGAAAGATAGTATACTAAACTTAAAAAGTAACGTTGATGTCTACCTCTCCTTTTCTTCAATGCATGACCGGAATGCTCAAGGGATGGCCGGGATCTATCCTATATCATTGAGTTAAACAAAACTTCTAACGTCATTTGTCTTGTAAAAGAGAGGCTCATGGTAAATTCAGTATCTTAGGTTTTATGGCCAGTCAACCAAACCTAGCTAAACCTTTACAGTTTGTAATCCAAGTTTAAAGATGCTTGAACCTATCTATATCTCTAAGTTAAATAGAAATTAGATTCCTTTTTCATAAAAAATAAATGCCTTAAATTCCATAATCAAAGGCTTAATAGTTAACAATGTGTAGTGCTTCTTGCGGCATCATCTGACACATTTCTATATGTTCTAAACATTAGTTGAGACCAGTAATAGCGCCAAAGCTATCAATATCACAACCATGGAGAATACCATATTGGTATTTTTTATTTCTATGTGTTATGGGTTTTGATTTTTCAAATTCATAACCATTTACGTTAAACTTTATTTAATTTCACGTGATTTAATTGAACGATATTATACTAAAATTTAAAAAGTAACATCGGTGTTTCCCACTTGATTTTAACAATGCATGATCAAAACTACTCATATGATGGTTGGGATCTATCTCATATTATAAAGTTAAACAAAACTTCTAGCATCTCTTGTTTTATAAAAGAAGAGACACACGGTAAATTCACTATCATGGATTTAGAGGTTAGCTTACCAAACATAGCTAAAAGTTTATAGTTTATCCAAGTTTAAAACTGATTGGGGCCTATCAATATCTCTAAGTTAAATAAAAATTAGAATCCTTTTTCTTAAAAAAAAATGCCTAAAAATTTCACGATCACAAGTTTAATTGCTAACAGTGTGTAGTGTTTCTCGCAACATAGTGTGGGCACCCGTCTATATATTCTAAGACTTTAGTTGAAACCACCAATTGCACTAAAGTTATTAATTAATATCACGTATAAATAAATCAACCATAATTTTAATACTACCAATCTATCCGTGCAAAATGTGATTTTGTTACATAAATATTTATTTTCAAACTTGAAATTGGTTGCCCGTTTAATGTACATAAATGTTATTTTATTGTTTTGCGTTTTATCTGTCACAATGCGCATGTTAAATTTCTAGTATCATATTTGTAGATTACAATCACCAATTTCACTAGGTGTTCTTTATTTAAATCTTAAATTTTATAATCAAACTAGTTTTGTTTTCCCGCGCTACGTGGCGGGAGTTTGGTCGTTTTTCTCCAAGCTATGCAGTATAAGTTTGATCATTATCTTCGTAGTCATCGAAACCATAAAAATGAATATCGAAACGACAAAACCGGTTAAGATAATTTTAGTCCTGACAACGATGTTTAAAACTATAACAAATCATCTAAGAGTAAATATAATTGTTATTTATAACTTATAACTATAAGATAATATTAATGCTGACTTATGATGGTTGAAACAATAACAGATCATTTAAGAGTAAACATAATCGTCATTTAGAGCATTCATGTCCCATTCTTTATTTTTATCCTTATAAATACACTAAAAATCATTATTTTTTTTCCTCTATTCTTTCTATTAATAATATTTTTAATACTTTTATTATTATCTTTTCTCTTTTCTTCACTCAAAACCACTGTCAATGATATTTAAAAAAATTATAAGAGTTAAACAATAAATTCTTAAATTTACAAATAAACAGTAACATTTTCTCTCTACTCCACTTACAACCACTCAAAACCATTTAATATCATATAAAAATTCCACTCGCACATTTAAAAAAAACGGGATGTAAATACTCTTATAACGTGTAAACCAATCGAAAGGTAGAGTTTGAAACTTTAGTGATTTAATTTATGATTCTACTCCATTTCTTTTTAAATCATATAGGCCTACGTAACAGGTACTCTTTCCAATATCTAAAACTTTATAATTGTTTTCTTTTTAATTAGAACTAGTCTTTTTTACATGTCGCGCCTTGCGGCGGCGATGCATGCAGAGTGATAAAATATAGTCTACAATCGACTTGTTTCTCTACTTCCTATCATAGAATGACTTGAATTTATACCAACACAATACCAAAATATGAACATAAGAAGTTTTATTCAAGTAAGAGTAAACACGAAACAATTTTTAAAAATTTTTAGTGGGTGAAAGTGTAAAGATTGAAAGTAAGGCATATATAAAAATAGGCATGTAAACGTTTTACATTTGGCCCAAGTCGTTTCCGCTATTATATTCATACAAGAATACGAACACAAGAAATTATTTGCTTAGATAAACTTTTATAGGGATAACCGAAACTTTAAAAACTTAAGGGGGTGAAAGTGAGATATTACAAAGTCTTTAAAAAAATAAAAACTCATTGAAGAAAATATAAACCGTGGGATTGAAACCCAGGCCAACTCCCAAATATAAAATGCCACCCGACAGACAAAGTTTTGTGTTTACCATAGAAACCCATATATATAGACCAAATAAATGTGACGAACCCCAAAAAAAAATAAATAACTATTTGAAACGACTAATAGGAAGGTGATACATGGCAAGGCCGGTGGCAACCAACCGACCTTGCTAAATGAGTAAGAGTATAATGAGACTTAAAATTTTCAAAAGAGAGAAGTCTAGAGCAAATCTTGTTTTCATCTAGCATCATCAAGGCGCCACCGAAATCTGTTTGCACCACCGAAAAAGGTTAGCGCTGCACATTGGGACTTAGCCTTTTGTACCATCAAAATCTACAATACTTATCGGACCATATGTATCAACCAGTCGCGTCAAGATCTTATCCTCCTTAGCATTCTAGAAGCCTTTAAATCTGCTAGTCTTGTCGTTTATTTAGACTCCTGATCGAATGTATAGACAATTTCGATGATGAAGTGTAAGGCTCCGTTCCCGGGCACCTCACAGTTGGACAATCATCGCATCATTTCATATATAATATATAATTCATAAAACAAGCAGTAGAAATAAGATGTCAAAAACCATTCATTTCATTGATAAATGTTGTTCTTAGGCAATACAACATTGTTAAATTACAAAAGCCTCATTCATTTGCATTACAAAATAACAATATTATTATATATGAATGTATGTCAATCTTGTCCTGTCCAGTAGCCTCCCCGCGTGTCATCCTCAGCAAAATTACCTACCAACTGAAAATGCATAAAAGTCAGCGTTGCTGAGTGAGTTCTAGTTTTAAAGTATTGAAAATACTTTTTAAAGTTTATATACAATAATACTCTTTCTTATCAAAATACTTTCTTTACTTCCGTACATGAGCATTCATCGTACATACAACAAGGCATAACCTTATTCTTCATTCATTATCTCACATATTCATCCATTTCGTACTTTATCATTATCTTTCGTAATTGTTCGATTCGTACTTTACCATTATCTTTCGTAATCGTTCGTTTGGTACTTTATCATTATCTTTCATAATCATTCGTTTCTTACTTTATCATTATCTTTCACTGTTTCTAGATCCTGTCAAGATTTTCCCCCATCATGGCCTAAAGCCACCATTCCGGGCACAAAGCCTTATTACTATCTGGCACAAGGCCGTATCATATCTAGGCACAAAGCCACATCGTATACGGAGTCGAGTGACAAGGATCCCATTTCGTATTATGGATCAGTCACCAAGATTAATCCCCATGTGTGTGAACCCTCATGGGTTAGCCAAAATCGCACGCTATAATACACACAGTTGAGCTAACAACTCTCAAAGAGTTGTGATCCTCCTTACATTCTGCTTGTAAGCCTTTCTTTCATTCGTTCTTTATGTTCCACTATCATTATTATTAATCTTACCTCTTTCTTTGATGACAATACTTTACGTTTAAAATCATAAACACACCACGTAAAGTTATACATCAATATACATAAGGAACATAAGAACATAGCATAACCATGCATAAAATAGGCACATATAAGCCTTAGGTCAAACTAGGGTCAAAACCCTAAAAATATGATTTCCTAAAAATTTTAGAAAAATTTTCTAAGTGTTGGGCGCTTTAACACTATGTGGGCATATGATGCCCATTTAAGAATTTCAACACTATTTGGGCGCATGGCCCTATACTTAACTATTTTTTACTTTTTGGGCGCATGAACTACTTAGGCGCATGAGCCTACACTTAGGCGCCTGGGCAATAACTTGGGCGCATGAACACTATTGAGGCGCATCACTCCTAATACTTAGGCGTTTTTAGCCAAAAGTTAGGCGCATGAACTACTGTTCAGGCGCATCAATATGCACTTAGGATTTCTAAGGCATTTTCTAGGCGCATGGGCTACTGTTTAGGCGTATAAGGGCACTGTTTGGGCGCATCAACCTTACTTAGACTTTCTAAGTCTATTTTCCAGGCGCATGTGCCCTGTTTGGGCGCATGACCTCACCTAAAATTTTCTAAGGCAAAATATTAGGTGCATGGGCCCTGTTTGGACGCATGCCCATCTACTTACATGTTTCTAATAGATTTTCCAATCCCAAATATTAGTTTACCCTGTTCTAAGCTTATACACCATTCTAAACACCAATCAAAGCATTTACAACCATAAATCATCAAACACATGCACATATATATACGGTTACATACATATCACTTGTAAAAATGTTTTACGTGCATTTTCAGCCTCGAAACTTTTAAAAACATATAAAAATAGGGGTCTAGAAGCTCACCTATACTGCTTCCAAGCTTAACTCCTTCAACTTGAACTCTCCAAAAGTTTCTAACACCTATACATGTCAAAAACACATACTCGAGCACATATACACACATAAGAACACGTATTTTCGGTTTCTTAGTCGAAAACACCACTAAAACCGAGTCAATTATGCCAAAATTTACTTACCAAGGCCAAATTCAGCTGCCCTCTCTCTAAAGCCGAAAATCCTCTGCTTTCTCTCTCTAAAATGTTAAGTAGTTAGTGTAGCAGAGAAGTGGGCGGCCATGCCCACTTTGAGCATAATAATATTATTATTTTGTCCTTTTTACATTTTAGCCCCTCCACTTTGACTCTCTTTTCTTTTCTTACAAAAATACTTTTCTTTTCCTTTTTCTTATTTCTTTTCTTTCTTTTAACTGATAAAATTTTCGGGTGTTACATGAAGAAGCCGGTGGGGAGCAACGATCTAGCGGTTTCATGACTGAATTTGTTTGAAGATAAGAGTTTCTGATGAGACTTGGATGGATATGTGGCTAATATGAAAAACCAAGAAACTTCTTTGGTTAAAGTATAAAAATAACATACTTCACTGTATCAGTGAAAAACCAAGAAACTTCTTTGGTCAAAGTGTAAAAATAACATACTTCACTGTATCAGTGAAGTTGTTTTTTAATATATATATACACACATACATACATATATATATATATATATATATAGGGTTAGGATCATTACAGAACCATGTTTTGTTTTCAGAACCAAAGAACCATTGATTTACATAAATGCAACTTAAGTCTAATGATACTTGAGTTGTTTTACGTATGTGGATATCATACATGTATGTAAAACAACTAAATATCACCAACCTTAACTTACATATATGTAAAGCAAAGGTTCGTCATTTACATTTATGTAAATCAATGGTTCTTTTGGTTCTGAAAATAAAAATTAGTTCTGTAATGATCCTGATCTTATATATATACACATAAATATAAATATACATACATACATACATATATATAGAGTAAATTACAAATTGTCTCCGTTATTAATATATGAAATTACATAGTATGTTCTTTAGTTTTAATAATTACATACGATGTCCTTTTATTAAAAGATTTGCACACATATTGTCCTTTACACTAACTATCATCTAATGTATAGTTAATTCAGTTATGTGCCCACTCACATGAGGGTATTTTTATCATTTTTTTTCACGTCTAATATATTAAAAAATTTATAAAAAATAAAAATTTTAAATGAAAAAAGAAAAGTAAAGATATCGGACCGTTAAGTAAGTCGGTTAAACCAATTACTCTCGGTGCATGTTCATTCGACTAATCGTTAAAACTTTTAATGACAACCTCCAATAAAATATAATAAAGTAAGAAGTTTAAGTCACAAATCATTTACCAGGTCACGAAATCAACAATAAATACAAAAAAAACACGTAAATACTTTATAAAGTACTCACACCAATAAATAATGAAATATCAATAAGAAACACGATTACATGTGATTCTTTGAATTAGTTTTATAATTAAAAAATAAAAAAATAAACTACGAGTCGTTCGTTAGTCACACAGCAACATAAGCCAGAAATTCAAAGAGCAACGAAATACAAAAAGTAAATTAGGGATTTTAATCTTACCATCGTTGTTTGTTCATGTTCAAGGGGTTTTAATGGTGTGAAATATTGTAGGTGGTGAAAATGACTGTTATTGGGCTACCAAATAGAGGGGGTGATGGATTTAATGGTATTGAACGTAAGAGAAACGCGAGTTCACAGACTTACCTAACGTTTTGATATTTTTTAATTTTATTTTTCATATAAAATAATTAATTTTTTTATTTGTTTAATATATTAGATGTCGAAAGAGAAAAAATACACCTTATGTGAGAGATACGTAACTGAGTTAACTGTACATTTAACTGAAAGTTAGTGTAAACGACAATAGGTGTGCGCATATTTTAAAAAAAAGACATTGGATGTAATTATTAAAACTAAATGACATAACATATAATTTTATATATTAATAAAGGACATAATTTATAATTTACTCAACTTAAAAAGTAACATGTGTTTTCCAATCGATTTTATCAGTGCATGATCAGGAGCGCTCATGGGATGGTTGGGATCTATCCCACATCATAAATTTAAACACAACTTTGAGCGTTCCTTGTCTTATAAAAAAGAGACCCAAGGTAAATTTACTATTGTGGTTGTGGGTCCCAACCAAACCTAGCTAAAATTTATAGTTTAGAATTCAATTTAAAATTGGTTGAACTTATCCATATCTCCAAGTTAAATACACATCAGAGTCCATTGTCTTTAAAAATAAAGGCTTAAAGAATTCACAATCACAGATTTAATGATTACTCGTGGCATCGTGCGACCCCCCTCTATATGTTCTAATATGTTAGCTGAAACCATAAATTGCGCCAAAGCTATCAATATCACGTATAAATAAGTAAACCATGGATTTAATACTACATAGGGTATTACTTTATATTTAAATGTTGTGGGGGATAACCATTTACGTTAAACCTTCTTTCGTATCTAGAAAAATAAATAGAAAGATAGTATACTAAAACTTAAAAAGTAACGTTGATGAGTCCCTCTCCAATTCATCAATGCATGACCAGAATGCTCAAGGGATGGCCGGGATCTATCCTATATCATTAAGTTAAACAAAACTTCTAACGTCATTTGTCTTGTAAAAGAGAGGCTCATGGTAAATTCAGTATCTTAGGTTTTGTGGCCAGCCAACCAAAGCTAGCTAAACCTTTATAGTTTGTAATCCAAGTTTAAAGATGCTTGAACCTATCTATATCTCTAAGTTAAATAGAAATTAGATTCCTTTTTCATAAAAAAGAAATGCCTTAAATTCCATAATCAAAGGCTTAATAGTTAACAATGTGTAGTGCTTCTTGCGGCATCATCTTACACATTTCTATATGTTCTAAACATTAGTTGAGACCAGCAATAGCGCCAAAGCTATCAATATCATGTGTATATTAGTCAACCATGGAGTTAATACCACATTGGTATTTTTTATTTCTATGTGTTATGGGTTTTGATTTTTCAAATTCATAACCACTTACGTTAAACTTCATTTAATTTCACATGATTTAATTGAACGATATTATACTAAGATTTAAAAAGTAACATCGGTGACTTCATTTAATTTCACATGATTTAATTGAACGATATTATACTAAGATTTAAAAAGTAACATCGGTGTTTCCCACTAGACTTTAACAATGCATGATCAAAACTACTCATATGATGGTTGGGATCTCTCTCATATTATAAAGTTAAACAAAACTTCTAGCATCTCTTGTTTTATAAAAGAAGAGACACACGGTAAATTCACTATCATGGATTTAGAGGTTAGCTTACCAACATAGCTAAAAGTTTATAGTTTATCCAAGTTTAAAACTGATTGGGGCCTATCAATATCTCTAAGTTAAATAAAAATTAGAATCCTTTTTCTTAAAAAAGAAATGCCTAAAAATTTCACGATCACAAGTTTAATTGCTAACAGTGTGTAGTGTTTCTCGCAACATAGTGTGGGCACCCGTCTATATATTCTAAGACTTTAGTTGAAACCACCAATTGCACTAAAGTTATTAATTAATATCACGTATAAATAAGTCAACCATAATTTTAATACTACCAATCTGTCCGTGCAAAATGTGATTTTGTTACATAAATATTTATTTTCAAACTTGAAATTGGTTGCCCGTTTAATGTACATAAATGTTGTTTTATTGTTTTGCGTTTTATCTGTCACAACGCGCGTGTCAAATTTCTAGTATCATATTTGTAGATTACAATCAACAATTTCACTAGGTGTTCTTTATTTAAATCTTAAATTTTATAATCAAACTAGTTTTGTTTTCCCGCGCTACGTGGCGGGAGTTTGGTCATTTTCCTCCAAGCTATGCAGTATAAGTTTGATCCTTATCTTCATAGTCATCGAAACCATAAAATAAATATCGAAACGACAAAACCGGTTAAGATAATTTTAGTCCTGACAACGATGTTTAAAACTATAACAAATCATTTAAGAGCAAATATAATTGTTATTTATAACTTATAAACTATAAGATAATATTAATGCTGACTTATGATGGTTGAAACAATAACAGATCATTTAAGAGTAAACATAATCATCATTTAGAGCATTCACGTCCCATTCTTTATTTTTATCCTTATAGTTACACTAAAAATCATTATTTTTTTCTCTATTCTTTCAATTAATAATATTTTTAATTATTACCTATTCTCTTTTCTTCACTCAAAACCACTGTCAATGATATTTAAAAAATTTATAAGAGTTAAACAATAAATTCTTAAATTTACAAATAAACAGTAACATTTTATCTCTACTCCACTTACAACCACTCAAAACCATTTAATATAATACTAGGTTGGTCCCCGTGTAATACACGGATTGAACAAATATAATATTAAATTATTATTAATAAAAAATTATGTATTATAAAATCATGCTTGAAAATAAAATATGATTATAACTACGTATAAATAGATATTTTAAGTAAATAAACAATAATGTATTTTTCTTAAACTTTTATTTTATAAAAAATTGTGATTTTTAAATATATTGTTTTAAGAAAAATGATTTTTTTTAAAAAATTCATTGTATTCTATATTTTATATTTTTTTTAGTGTGTTTTTAATAAACAATAGGTTTTTAATTTTTTAAATTATATATTTTTAATTTGAAAATAGTATGAGTAATATTATTAGTTCAATATTATTAGTAATAATATACAGAAATAAAAAAGTAAGTATAATGAGATCTATAATTGTTTCACGCTTATTTTAGTTTTTTTATAGACAGATAGATAAGCTAAGCAATTATTAAATAAACGGATTAAATTTTAATATAAAATATATATGTAAAATTAACATGAATAATTACAGTATAATATTTTAATGTAAATTATAATTAAAATTATATATAGGTAATAGTTCAAAAAATAAAATAATTATACCATTTTTTAACTCTCTTGTGTAAATAGTTTTATTTTTAAACATTCGTTTTAAAAAATTTTATAAAAAATATTTTTTTATAAACATCTTGTTTTTAAAAAATATGTTTTGTAATTATTCTGTTTGTTTTAATAGAATTGTTTTAAAATATTTCACCTATTTATAATTTTTTTTTAAACACAATGATTTTAAAATATTTTGTTTAAAAAATATTTAATGATTTAGAAAATTTCATATTATATAAACTTTAGTTTTTTGTTATTTAGATTTTAATTAAAAGATGTTATTTTTAAATTCTTTCATAAAATCTATTTTATAAAAAGATAGTTTGACCTAAAAAAATAGATAAGAGAGAAAAACATAGTAATTATAAAATTTATTTTTAATAAGAGAGAGAAACTTGTATGAGAATTTAAATTACTATAACACCCTTTTGGAGGAAAAATTGATTTGTGAATCTCTAGAAAAATGACAAGTGGCAAAAACATGGATTAAAATAATGACAAGTGGCAAAAAAAACCTTGCTTTATTAGAGGTTATAGATAAGGATTCCACTCACACATTTCAAAAAAACAGGATGTGAATGCTCTTATAACCTATAAACCAATGGAAAGGTAATGTTTATAACTTTAGTGATTTAATTTATGATTCTAGTCCATTTCTTTTCAAATCGTATAGGCCTACGTAACAGGTACTCTTTCCAATACCTGAAACTTTATAACTATTTTCTTTTTAATTAGAACTAGTCTTTTTTACCCGTCGCGTCTTGCGGCGGCGATGCACGCAACGTGATAAAATATAGGCTACAATCGACTTGTTTCTCTACTTCCAATCGTAGACTGACTTGAATTTATACCAACACAATACAAAAATATGAACATAAGAAGTTTATTCAAGTAAGAGTAAACAAGAAATAATTTTTAAAAATTTTTAGGGGGTGAAAGTGTAAAGATTGAAAGTAAGGCATATATAAAAATAAGCACGTGAACGTTTTATATTTGGTCCAAGTCGTTTCCGCTATTATATCCATACAAGAATGCGAACACAATAAATTATTTGCTTAGATAAACTTTTGTAGGAGTAATCGAAACTTTAAAAACTTAAGGGGGTGAAAGTGAGATATTACAAAGTCTTTAAAATATAAAAACTCATTTGAAAAAAATATAAACCGTAGGATTGAAAACCAGGCCAACTCCCAAATATAAAATAGCTTTTACCACCCGGCAGACAAAGTTTTGTGTTTACCACAGAAACCCATATATATATACCAAATAAATGTGGCAAACCCAAAAGAAAAAAAGAAATAATTATTTGAAACGGCCAATAGGAAGGTGACATATGGCAAGGCCGGTGGCAACCAACCGACCTGGCTAAATGAGTAAGAGTATAATCAGACTTAAAATTTTCAAAAGAAAGATACCTAGAACAAATCTTGTTTTCATCTGGCAGCATCAAGTCGCCACCGAAATCTGCTTGCACCACCGAAAAAGGTTAGCGCTGCACATTGGGACTTAGCCTTTTGCACCATCGAAATCTACAAAACTTATCGGACCATATGTATCAACCAATCGCGTCAAGATCTTATCCCCCTTAGCGCTCTAGAAGCCTTTAAAGTGTAAAACCAAAAATAGCTTTTACCACCCGGCAGACAAAGTTTTGTGTTTACCACAGAAACCCATATATATATACCAAATAAATGTGGCAAACCCAAAAGAAAAAAAGAAATAATTATTTGAAACGGCCAATAGGAAGGTGACATATGACGAAGCCGACAGGGAGCAACTGCCTAGCGATTTCATGACTGAATTTGTTTGAAGATAAGAGTTTCTAGTGAGACTTGGATGGGTCTGTGGCCAATGTGAAAAACCAAAAACTTCTTTGGTCAAAGTGTAAAAATAACACACTTCACTGTATCAGTGGAGTTGTTTTTTAATATATATATATACACACATACATATATATATATATATATATATATATATATATATTATGACATATTTTTGAAGTTCATGATAAAATCATATAAAGAACAAATCAAGAGAATAGTCCACTATTTACACATGTTTGATGGTTTTAGTCTTTTAAGTATGAGAAATCACATTTTAGTTTTTATTGTTTGCTCAAACATGAGGGCGGGCCTTGGCGCAGCGGTAAAAGCTGTTCCTAAGGGACCGAAGGTCTCAGGTTCGATCTGTGGAAACGGCCTCCCCACAAAATGTGGGGGAAAGACCGCGTACATCTTCCCTTAAATGGGACGGACCCTCCCTGGACCCTGCGAAAACGCGGGAGCTCTTTGCAGCACCAGGTACGCCCATTGTTTGCTCAAACGTAACATATTTGATCCTTTTAGTGAATGTCAGTTTATTGTATGGTCTTTAAAGGGACATCTTGGTGGTAGAGTAGTATGCTCTTTAACCAAAATGTCACGGGTTTAAAGCTATATACTACAATTATGGTAAATTTAGTAGTAGAGCAGGTGTGGAGCAAAGAATATATGTATTTATCAATTAAAAATGTCAGGTTATGAGGTTAAACCTTTTAAAATCTCCACACCCTTTTATTTAATAGAACAAATAATCAAAAGAAATAAAGTCCCAACTAGTGTAAACTTCATCCCATCCCCTTCTTGCTCATCTTAAGGTGTTCAATATTCGAATCGGATTTGGAAAACTCAAAATTCGATTCGAGTCGAAAATCAATAGATCGAAATTCGATTCGAAGAATAATCATCGATGAATAATTATCGAAGAATTTATGATTTTCGATTCGATTCGATTCAAAATTTTAATAAGAAATATGAACAATTAAACTTATTTATTTTATATATTAATTTAGAATTATGCATATGAGAAAAAAGAATTAAAAGTTCACAAAATATATAATCTAAATTTTAAAATCTTAATTGGTAACTTTTGACTTATTTAGAACTTAAATTATTTTGCATGTTTTGCTTATTTATTTAGTTTGAGCATTTTATATTGGATCTTTAGAATAAATTTTATAAATATTGTTTGATTAGTTATTTTTGTAATAAATATGAATAGAATAAGTTCAAATTCGATTCGAATTCAAATCATTTTCGAATACGAATCAAAATCGAATTATGTTTGAAAGTTTTGTATTCGATTCGATTCCTGTTTGGAAATTCTAAAATTCGGCTTATTTGATTCAATTAACTCCAATTCGATTCGATGAACAACTCCTACTCACCCACCCAAATTTTATCGGTAATTGTCTTAAACAGTTTTCTAGCAATCGTGTTTTCTAACTGTGTTTTCGATCTATTGCCGATAATCTTTAAAAATCATGATGAAATAGATATTTCTAGAAACTTCATAATATCAAAATGTTGAATTAACTCCAAGATCATGAACAATACCAACAAAGCCAAAACCTTGCTTTATAGATGAGAAACAAAAATAAATCAACTTTCATATGTAATCTATGAAGTAAAAAAGAAGTAATTAGTTTGCTTCACATTAAGATTTGTTAGATTTCTCATAAACCAAATTCAATTATCATCAAAATACGGAATACCACTAAAAATAATCCGAACTAGGGAATCAATAATCACTAAATAATAAATTTAAAATCAGGAGCGAAAGGAATGGGTACATTAACCTATGGCTTTCCATGAACAATGACAATGTAGTATTTATAAGCTTGCTTTATAGACGAGAAACAAAAATGAAATCAACTTTCATATGTAATCTATAAAGTAAAAATGAAGTAATTGGATTGCTTCACGTTAAGATTTGTTAGATTTCCCATAACCCAAATTCAATTATCACTCACAATACTGAATACCACTAAAAATAATCCTAACTAGGGAATTAATAATTACATTAAGCTTGAAGCTTTTCGTCTCTAATAATCATCATCACAATCACTAGTAACTAGGGTTGCAAACGAATACGGAAAAGTCTTTTCATGTTTGTTCATTAAAGAAATAAACTTGTTAATTACCTGTTTATGAACACTTACCAAATAAAAAAACACAAATAAAAACAAACAAATGCATTTAATGTTCATGAATATAAATGAATACAAACAATCATATAAACATTTTGAAATAAAATTTCTATTTTTCATCACAAACTTTATATAGACTAGAAAAATAATAAGCACTTGATATAACTATCCGAACATACATAACATAACTAACACAAAATTAAGAAGCTTGTCAAGCTTTCTCACAAACTAAAAATGAAATTGTCAAACATATGGGGAATGTTGGCAAAAACATATATCATAATTAGAGTTTTATATTTTTAGAAATTAATAAAAAAGATAAAATTAGAAGGTATATAAAAATTTATAATGAACGAAAAGAGGCGAATATATACGAACATATTATTGAGCATTCACAAACTTAAACGATCAAACGTGACCTTTATTAATGTTCGTTCCAATTGGTTTATTTGCAGCCCACAAATATAAACGAACATATTATTGTTCATTTTTGAACATTCACAAATATAAACGAATATAAATGAACATTTATGTTTGAACATTCACAAATATAAACGAACATATTATTGTTCATTTTTATTAAATAAACAAATATAAATGAAGTAGTTTACTAACTGTTTGCTGAATGTTTGGTTTATTTGCAGCCTACAAGTACCACAAGTCTCCAAATCAAAGAAAAGCTAATCGAACAGGAACCAACAAACCTGGATTCATTCGAATGTATGGTAAGGACCCAAAATGAAGTTTTACTCACTAAGTGCACAATACATTGGGTTGTAAGTAGGTGAACAACAAAATAGCTCTTAAACTTCTTCGTATCACAACAAACAAGTAGGATGTTGGAAATAAAACATAATTAGTTACATCAATTGTATCATGCAAATCATTAACTCCAATACTCCATCGTATAGACGTTAACACCCTTTTTTCCACTAATTTTTGGAACTTAAATTTCATTCGGTTTGTCCATCGATTGGTTCTAATTTCTCTTGCTGCTCCCGTTGGTTCTCGTGTTCCAGGTTGTTAATTCTTATGCTTTGTCTTGTCGTGGGCGCGATCTAGGTGGCTTGCCGCCCTGGTCGTGTACACCGCAACATGATGGCACGAAGGGGGGCGTGATTGTGAGGCGTGGGCCGGTAGCTGTTGCTATATACCGTTGGTTGGTGGGTTTAAAAAAAGAGCCGCTAGGCTCATTAAAAATATTTTTATTTTTACCTATATATATGTATCTCTATTTTTTATACAAACCATCCTATTTCACTTTCTTTCTTTCTAGCATTTTATAAATAAAAAATACTTTGTCTCAACCATGGAATGAAGTTTCTCCTCATCCGATTCTTCCGAAGAAGACGAAGTCATTTTTGAAACGGGAAAGATGGCGGTCGAGTATTTGATCGAGTAGGACGTTAACGATCACTAACGAGATCTTCGCCTCTAAACGTGACCGAATGGGTGCTAACAACATTTTGGTAAGACATATTTTCCCTCGATTGCATTTATAACGGAGAGAGTTTTAAAACACGTTTCCGTTTGAGTAGTCAATTATTTATGCGTATATCAAATGATTATGATTATGTAATGTTTTCTATTTATATTAATGTAATATTTTGTTTTTATTATTCATGTATTACAATGGTCTTTTAAAACAAGAAAAAGATACTTTCAAGAAGCGACGAACATAAGAATTTGCTGATCACTTGAACTACAAGCTACTTGATCATGGACTTTATCAGGTGTCTATAGTTAGCGCCACATGAATGACGAACATAAGAATTTCTGGTTAACCATGTTCCTAAGAAAAAGATACTTTCAAGAAACGACAAATACGACTGAAGTGGCTTTACATACAAATCCATTTACGGATATATATGCACTGATTGAAACCTTCAGTTCTAGAACAGATGACTGCTATACTGCCAATCGCAACGAGAATGTAAGCTAGTAGCTTCCAGCTTGGCTTGTAGTCGTAGCCTGTTAGCTTATATAGTCGTCGGCCTTCCTACACGCAAGGGCAGAGGATAGTTGGGGCCCCCGGGGGGGGGGGGCTTCCTCTTTTTTTTCGTCGGTAGTGTTAAATTTTAGTCCGGTAGTGTAATTTTTGGTCCGCTAGTGTAAATTTTTTATATAAATATCAAGTTCGTTCCTACAAAAAAAAATTAATTTCACCCCTGCCCTATACACGTCTGTGCCCGCCAAAATGTCTCCTTGGTTCGGTATGAAGCCAGGCCGATATATACAATAGGCGAAAAAAAACCCCATTTCATAGCGCTTGGGGAACACAAGTTTGATTGAGGATTGGAAACGAGAGGTGAAAGAAAAGGCTCGGGATGGATTTAGGAGTCTTTGTGCGAGCCATATGCGGTGAGAGTCGATATCAGAGGATAACACGAGCAATGGCTCTATCCCACAACACATAACTTTAACATTTAAATCCATAATTATCCCTTTCATTGTCAAATGTATTCGTAAAAACAAATGTTCATTCTTGATTGTAACGCCTCTAAGTCTACTATAAATCATTCGTGTTTCTCTAATCTAGCCACTAAACACAACAACTTCCTTTCTTGATCACTTATGGTTTTTTCGGTTTCTTTATTTGTTATTTCTGTCTTTAACAACTTAAGTAAATTGCATCCTTGAATTGCCAGAGGGAATTGAGCTTAGTTTCGAGGAAAAAACCTAATTTAGTAACATTAAGAGAATCATCAATAAGAAGCATTAAAAACTGCTAAAATCATATCTAGTAGGTTCACACGTCAGAAAAATCTTTAATAATTACTTCAATAAAAAAATTTAAAAAACATTAGCACATCATCATCACCTTTTTATATTTAATCAAACATTTTCTCTCTCTCTCTTTAATATATCCATATATATAGTACATGGGGTCCACATCTATTTATTTTTTTGATGTTCTTGAGGAAAACAATTACATAAAAAACATCCACATCCAATGATGACAAACTCAATAGATGTTTACGTGTTTGTTTTTGAAGTATAAAAAATGTCTATCATAGATGTTCTCAATCGAATTTAGAGATGGAAGCAATTTACACTACAATTTCCCATTTGCACGAACTGATTTTATATTATAAAAAATCATTTAGTTGTTAAAATACTGTTAATAGGATAATTCCATTGATTAACCATTACGAGACCTAATAAACTGTATTATGAGTTCATGAGTTGTATTCGGTTAACTAACTTATTTTATGGTATACAAGTTAGGTGTTAATGACTTATATTTGACGACAAGTCCACTAATTCACCGTTACAGGCCTTAATGAGTCTTATTACGTGTAATTTTAAGTTATAACAAGTGGTCTACGCTCATGTTTGATGATAAGACTATTAGTTCACCATTATATATGGCCCTTAATGTGTCTTGTTGCGTTTTAATGAGTTGTATTAGCTTACACTACATGTCTTGTTAGGTGTTATCAAGTTACGTTTAACGATAAGTCCACTAATTCACCATTATGAACCTTACTACGCGTTAGTTAGTTGTCTTATGTCACACTATTATTTAGGCTATCATAAGCCAATTTATATATTGCGTTAGACTAGTTAACCCAAACTAAACAGCTAGATTGACATACCAAAATTTGGTAAGCTTAACTTCCCTGTGGTTAGACAGTTAGTCCCCGCAGCGAACCACATCCGCCGTGGCAGAAAGCAATCATAGTTCGCCGTTGAACATACGTGTACACCTCCGCTGCATAGCTCGATTACAGAAAACGAAAGGTCTTAGGACAAATAAAACTCGTGAAAAATTGTAAATTCAACAACCAATCTTCGAAAAAATAAAGAAAACATACCGTCAGTGTCGAATGTAAAGAAGAGGAAATATGTTTCAAGCATGAGAATTTGTAGAGTTGCAGGCACGTATTTAAGGATCATTGAAGCTTTGTGAGTCTGTGACTTCAGAAACCTTGATGATAATGTGATTAAATTCCTGATTAATAAGCATTAACAAGAGCACAGATCAATGTTTTCAGAACCGGATCGGACGTCGAACCGGACGCCTTACTGGTTTGGTGGTCGGACCGGTCGGACCGGATGGACCGGATTTAACTATATTTTAATTATATTTATATATGTAATTAAATATAAGTAATTTATATATGATTTATACATATATTTTATAGTTATATATAAAACTTAACTATATTTGTATATCCGTAGTACTAATTTATGGTTTAACACCCCGTTTTTACCCACTAAAATCAAAAAAAAAAAAATTGAAAACCGGTCGGAACCGACCCGGTTCGCCGGTCCAACCGCCGACTCGGTTTGAACCGGCCGGTTCAACTCAACCAAAACGAACCACCCTGGATCGGATCGGTCAGGCAGCCGAATCACGGTCCGACCGGTCGGACCGGCCGGTCCGATCCGAGCCTGAAAACACTGGCACAGATATTTCAGATGTTTGAGATGATCTGAAAATCAAGAACTGTAAATCCGGTTAAACATTGAATAATTTCAGATGTTTGAGATGATCTGAAAATCAAGAACTGTAAATCCGGTTAAACATTGAATAATTTCAGATGTTTGAGATGATCTGAAAATCAAGAACTGTAAATCCGGTTAAACATTGAATAAAAAGGTTCCATTGCCGGGAATCGAACCCGGGTCTCCTGGGTGAAAGCCAGATATCCTAACCGCTGGACGACAATGGAAAGATGTTCCGTTGTTTCTTTTAATATTAATAAATCCACAATGAGATCAAATAGATTTATAGTCGGTGATGATCTGGTGATGATTTTGTTGATATGGTGTAACGAAAAGGAAAAGTTATTGAAATAACCATTTTGACCAACTTTTAATATGTTCTGATAAACTTTTTAAGTAATTTTTTTTCTTTTTGATTCGTTGAAAATATGACGATCGAACATAATAATAATTAAATGCTTGAAACGTGCATAGAAATCCGATTTTTTCACGAATAAAAACTAAAAACTAGAATTGTGACACATGTGTAGGGACTAACTAATTATGTCATGGTTGCGGATAATATGTCAAGATTACAATGTAGTGATCACAAAAGGTTCATAAAGATCCGAATTCTTATTGGTGATTTTAATATTTTTCTCGTTAGGTTGAATTTTCGAAAGCCTCATGTGTGTAATGTGTTACCTATCATCAACACCAGACCTGTCATCCTTTTCCGTTCATTATTATTTTTATCGGTTTTAGAACAAATTAAAATTAGACTTTCAACTCATACCTTTTGGTGATAATAGTGGACGGATGCAAAGTAATGTTAAGGGAGCCTAGGTCCCTACTCAACTCCAAAATAAGCCTCATAACAATTGAAACTAGTTTTATCTATAAAAGCAAACACGGATACTTGTTCCGGTAACATCAAGACATCGAGAACGATGTAGTTCACTCATGAACGGTTGGGTTCGTCACGATACCACAATGATAACATTGCTTGCTATATCCTACGTTTCCGAAAAAATTATTCGATGTTAAATACAACTCTTATTTAAAAAAAAACTATACCGTAATGTTTACAAAAGAAACTCTAAGAACATACTTGCTCTAGATCCATAATAAACATGTATATGTATACAATATATACTTAAGTCTATATGTTACAATATACAAATTGTTAAAATATTTTATATTTAACTAAAAGCATAAGGTCTTAAAATCTAAATTTAAATATATAAAATGCAAACACAACTAAAATATAGTATCAACTTTGAATTGATTAAAAGTTAAAAATTATATCAACATGTATATGTCCATGTGTGAAAACTTAAAGTTAGAAAACTATAATGGTTAAATTCAAAAGTTAAAAACAATATTGTAGCAACTCAAGTTGATATTGTAACACCCCAACCCGGAGAGGCTGACGTGTCACTATTACAGATATCAAATCAAAAACCATTTCACGATATTAAGGAGATAATTTCAAACACAACCAGATAATCCGAAAGAACCTAATGAAGTTATTCATTACATCAATTAAATCAAAATCCAATCTTGATCTTCAACCACTCTTCACTGATTTCCCGGAACCCCCTGATTACCTACAATCAAATAAGAAAACACCACAAAAGAAAATACGGCTGAGCCAAAAGTTGCTCAGTGATGGAAATAACAATAGTATGATACGAAGCATAAATACTTATATCTGAATACTGAACGGATCATATGATGCTGAACGGAAATCTGAATCTGAACATATAATACTGATACTGAACTGAACATGTAATACTGAACTGAACTGATCTACACGACGCGTATATGCAAACAAAATAAGTCGTGTAATATAAGAAGTACCGAGAGCCAAAACTGAACTGATAAGTACATAGCTAGCTAGACTATGCACTAATGAGATGGTGTGTGGGGCGTACACACATGATTCCATCCCCCGGAACTGAACTGAACTGAACTGAACTAGGATCGATCCATCCGCCTCCCAGATATTATGGCCAAAGTACTACCTGAGTACTAACGTGTTAACGGAGACGCCGTGAACTATTTATTACACACCGTCACGAAAAGTGTCACATCATTGACGCCACAATGACATGTCGGAGAGCTCGGGTAACAGAGTATCAAATCAAATGGTAGTACAACTACCAACATATAACATATCAATACAACATTTATAGGAACATGCAATAATGAGCACAATTCATAAAATATATATTGCATGCTACAGGTGTCAATAAATAACACTAATGAGTCGAATGAATCGGAACATAATCAAATAATAAGGATATACGAATAATAAGGCTAAACGATTCATATTAACGGAAATAACGTATTAAATCCGTACTACAAAGTAACGGAACCGAATTTACACTATGATAAGATAACCAAGAATCCGTACCTTATACACGAATGAAAATAATCAGAAAAAGGTTTAGGCTCGGTTAACGCCGCGAGAACCTACGATAACGTAACGCAAATTATAATCTGAAAAATTCCAGTTCTGCCCTTGTCTTTTCGCACTCGTTAAAAATACTAAACGACGTTTAAAAATTCTGAAAATCTCCAGTTTACTAGATTAGTGACTTCTAAACAACTTTCATTTAGAAAAGTTTCTGATTTGGATTACCGAAATATGAGAGAAATGTGGATCTTTACAGCTGCGCAGAACTGCTAGCTGTTACGAAAACGACTATTTGGAGGTCTAAACGAATGAGTTTTTCGATGTTTTATATATCAACGGATTCGTCTTTCGACGAACTTCGTCATGGACATAAGATTTAACTGATTTGAATCTGTTATGAAAAAGTTATGGCCTCCGTAAGTTGGCTGTAAAATACGTATAAATCAACTGTTTAAAACTTATCTTTAAACGAAATAAACTATTAATAACAATATACACAATTTGTTAAGGTTTTTAACAAACTAATTTACAGGAATTTAATTAGGTACTTTTGTAAAAGGAGTTTTATGTTTAATCATATTTTTACCATTTATTTAAAAGAATCCATAAAAATGGTTAACTAAATGTCTTTGTTATATAATTTTATAAATGTTTAAGCTTAACGAAAATTACAGAAAATCAAGTTGATGTTTTAAAAATAAACAGGGATTATAAAAAGGATTTTTATAATTTTTAGGAATTTTTACGTATTTTTAGAAGGTTAAAAAGGCATTTTAAAAAAATTGCAGGGGCTCGGGTTCGAACCCGTGACCCCCTGCCCATCCCCCTTTCGCTTTAACCAGCAGGCTAGGGCGCCTGCGCCTGAACCTGAATGGTTTTAATTTCATTTAAACCAATCCCGAACTAAACCCCCAAATTCAAACCTTACAAACCCTAGAATCGAAATCCATCAAATTGGATCCCAAATCGTTACTGATCAATGAAATAGACATGGGGCTTTCATTCCTAGACTAAAATCGAGTAAGTAGGTGGCTTTAATTACCTCTATGATGATGAGAAGAAGTTGAACTGATCGAAGAACGGATCGCGGTCACGTGGTGATCGTTGAATGGGCAAACCTCGATGGAATTCAAATTAAATTGACAGGAAGCTTCTAATGTTGATATAGATCAAAAGCCCTTTATCAATTTATGTTAAAATTGGTCGGAGATGAGTTCCTAATAGAGTTGCAGGTCCGCGACGAGAGTGATGATTGAAGGTGTTGTTTTCGATTATTTTGATGAAATTGAATTCACAGAAAGGTTGTAAACGATTAAATGATTGTTAGTGCGCACTTAATTCGATTAATTTACTATTCAGTGCGTGATTATGGTGGATGGATCGGCCGAAAGGTGAAATCCCACTACACCGACTCTAATCATCAAATTGGTGTGGGGTACAATGTTCTAATCCCCACTCGAAGATGTCGGGAACAAATAATTGAGTTAAATCGATCAAACGGGGTCGTATGGAGGTCGCCGGAGCCGACCGGCTCTTTGGCCGGAATAGTAACGACGGGGAAGAGAAACAGAGAGTTTTTTTTTTTTTTTTTGAAATTTTACAAAATGGTCCCTGTGGTTTAAGGTTTGTTTCATTTCATGCCAAAACTTATTAATTAAGTTTTAAAAATGGCAACTAACCCCCCTGAACTATTATTATTATTTTTACTTTTATTATTATTAATATTATTATTAATGGTATTATTTTGGGTATTATAGATATATTATATATGTTTGATTAAGTCATTTAATATTTTTTTCAAGGCATCCAACTCCATTAATTAGTATTCAAAGTAAAATTAAGCACAAAATCTCATTTAAAAAACCTTACTAAACTGTTTGATTTCTTGATTACTTTGAATCTTTGATAATTGACACTAGGTTAGGAGCATATGTTCGGTTCTTGATTATGGTTTCTTGATTTCTGCTCAATTCTTGATTGCTTTGTTAACTGTTAAATTGTAGTTTATCATAGTTTTGATTTACTTGACTCGATGTTTTTTGTTGTCTTGTTAATTCTTGAAACCACAGGACTTATTGTTTCATATCATGGTACTATTGTTTCAATTTCAATTCTTTAACCAAGTTTACAATATCATGAACTCTAGTGTTTGGTATTTTAGTGTTTGATTAGAGTATATTTAGTGTTAGGTTGATTTTGTTGGAAATATAGTGAAAATGGATTTTTTACTAACTTTTGGAGATTAGGAGCATTCACAATCCATCCCCTATTCTTATCCTTATAATTACACTAAACATCAATATTTTCTCTCTCTATTTTTAATTAAAAAATTTATAGGGTTGTACTTTGTTTCCCTAAATATGAGGAATCACTGTACAATCCTCATAATTTTTTTTACCTCTTTTACTTACAATCACTCACAATCATCCCCCATAATATAGAAAATCCACTCACATATATATGGAGAACGGACTGTGAATGCTATAATAAATATTAATATATGTTAATAATATGATTCTTATTTAACGGGTTTGTGAGAGGATCACAACAAATAAAACCATATCCAAAATGAAGCTAAGATAAATGAGATACTGATGCTCAAAGTTGATGGAATAAGTGAAAGTGGTTAGTTTTATCCGACGTTGATGAAGTGACAAAAAAATCTTGAGATGGTGGAGTGTATAAGGTTTTTGTCCTACATTGAAAGACTAATTAATATTGAATGGATTTTAAGTGGGAGTTACTATGGAAATGTCTTCTTACATGTTTAGGGACGTCCAGTGGCTGCCAACTGAGTGCATACCCATCACACGCACACACTCGGGTCCCGGGCGATGAGCGCAATATGGCACTTTAATGGCGTACTTTGCATTTTGTATCGCCGCTTGGGAGCCGCTGTTGTATTTTGAGCTGTGACATGAGAGTTCAGTGGTTGTCATCTGCTGATATTCAGTAGATGCGTTGCTCTTGCTGAATGCTTATGTATCTACTGAAAGATAGATTTCATGTAACACCCCTAAATTTCCTTGAGATCAAAAAGGGCATGAAGTTCTCACCTAGGAAGTTTTCGCATGTGAATGTTCTTAAGCTAGGAAGTTTTCTCGCGTCCCAACCGATGGCAACGAAGTGTTGGTGTGTTCGGGGTTGTGAAGTGGCAGCAGGTGGCAGTGGTATGGTTGAAGAAGAAAATAGGGCTCTAGGGCTTTTTGATGATTAACGTTGATGGATCATGATGATGATGGATGATAATGTTTATAGTTGATGATATTGACAACGTGGGGGAGGGCTGAGTATATTTAGTTTTAAATATTTTTAATGTTTTTAGTTTTAATGTGAAGTAAAATAACTAAAATGCCCCCATATGTGAGTCACGTGACCTAACTTGCGTCCGTTAGAGGAAAGAAAGAAACTTGTAAGCTTTTTGAAAAGTAAAAAACGTTTACTATAATTTTATTAGTTTAAGGATGGGACCTTATACTACTATAAACCTAAACGACGAAAATTGTAATTTACTCTTTATATTAAAATGGTTAGTAATTATACTATTTTAATAATATTTAAACATTTAATAATTTTTTAAAATAAATAATGTAAACGTACTAAATTAAAAAATGAATAAGTAAAACCAAAGAAAATATATATTTAAAGTATGTTTATTGTAGAATAATTTACTAAAAAAGTCAAATTGATGGTTTTTATAATTTCACAAATTAATAAGAGAGAGATAGAAAGAGGGAGAGAGACGAAAGAAATATACTTTTAACGTGCTAAAAGATGTCACGTGTCACATTAAACATTCTTTTATTATATATAAACCATAAGTTACAAGTATTTGTATTGTAATATAATTCAAAATATCTTATATGAGTTAAAAACTTGTAAAATACTAACAAATGTGAATAGTAAGCAAAGTGCAAGTATGATATATTTTGCAAGAATACTAAAACCAAAAGGAAGATAATCGTGTGACTACTTAAATGTTGATGCTTACATCGTTGCAATATTGGATTTAGCCGACAATTTCTTTTACCCGTCCCCCTTTCACTTTAAGTCATAACTAGAGTTCATCATCAACACACCCAACTTTTCTTTTTCTCCGAGGAAAAACACATTGTTGATTTAATTTCTTACTTCAACGTAAAATATTTGACTTTGGAAAAGGGAACAAGTAGATTGAAATAATAAGAAGAGTAACATGACCCCCCATGTCACACCCCAATCGATAACGGAAACATCAGGGCACGAGAAGTGATAGATTGTTTAAAGACATCATAGCACTAAAGTGATAATAAATTAAGATTGAATTTCATTTCCATTCATAAATATAACATTACAATGTTTCAAATAAACGTACAATAATTTAGAAAAAAAATACAAGTCTAAGTCAAACATAACAAAATGATAGCTTTGGTGTGTTTTTAAGTCCACCTAATTGAATTTCTTGATAAAGCTTCAAGTATTTCTTGCAATATGTATAAAATATTGGTCAACATATGAATTGTGACATCCGTCACCTCAAGGTCCGTCATTTAACGTGAAATTACGCTAACTATTCTTAGAGCATTCATTCCTCACTTTCATATACTATTTGTGAGGACATCATACTTGTTTGGTTTTCTTTTACAGTCGTGATACCATTATTTGCAACCTTATCGCCCAAAACGCTTACGGATGTCACCACCGACATCCCTGACTATATTATGTTATATAATATAAACATCCTTAATAACAACATATCCAAGATACAAACAACATTAACTACCTCCCTATAATTAATATAACGCGTGTGTTTACGTCGTTGTCAACCGAAACAAGTTTGGGGACTTGCGGGCTAAGTGCAGGGACCAAATGTGACAATATGCAAACTTGGGATGGGTATAAAAACCCCTCTTCCCAGCCATTCTTCACCATCTTCTTCACTTCTTCTTCTTCATCTTCTTCATTTCTACACCATTCTAGCACCAAAATCCGTCACATTTGTTGCGTTTTCACCGTCAAATCTTGGTTATTATCGTGAATACTCACTTCTAGCAAGTAGATAACCTTGTTTGACCCGTTTCTTGCTCGATTTCACTTCTGCATTTTCTAGGGTTTCGGGTGCTCGGGTTCATTCGAGCACATGAGGTCGTGTGGGCTTGTGTGTTGCATTCCAGTGTGTGTTTCTTGTCTAGACATGTTAGAATATGGATTCTGGAGATTCTTGAGGTGTGAAACCCGTGCCCGGAACAGCTGGAAACTGCTCGGTGCATCAACAGTCGCGACCTGCTGTACAGGGCGACTGGGCCTTTCAGGCGACTGAGCCTTGCGATTGAGTGAGTCGTGCGACTAAGTCCATGCGTATGTGTGTGTCGTGCGATTGAATGCAATGCGATTGAGAGTGTGTGCGATTGAGTCAATGCGGATGATTGTGTGCGACTATGTGTGTCGCACGACTAAAGATCCAGTCATACGAATGAAGACTCAGTCGTACGAATGAAGCTGATTCGTACGAATGAGGGTTAAATCGTGCGAATGGAAGGTTGTGTCGTGCGATTGTGTGTTGTGTGGAACGACTGAGTGCTTAGTCGCACGAATGGGAGTTCAGTCGTGCGAATGAAGCTGATTTGCTTGACTGAAAGTTGATTCGTGCGAATGGAGTGCCCAGTCATGCGTCTAGTCCTGTCGTGCAATTGGAGTCATTGTGCGCGAATTCTTCCTACGCGTGGTGTGTGTAGTCGTGTGATGTTAAGGTGACATCGACACGGTTGCCATTGTTAATGACGATCATTGAGATTAACACTATCAAACTCACTAATGTTATATCAAAACACATCAACTTAACATTTTACAATTAGCAACAAACGATTCCTAACACAAGTGTTTACCAAGTATTTCTTTAACAACAATAACACTTTTACCCAAACATCATCGACAATGGCAATGTTTCTAGTGCTTGGATCTACATAAGATCTATTGTGCGTGTTTGTGTGCAAGAGTTACCCACGACCGAACCGATACGACCCGACCCAACTAAACAATATGGTTAGCATCAGACGTATTATTAATGCTTAACATAACTGTCAATAGGTGATTAACCGTTCACACATACATACAAGTGTGGGAAGTTACATCATACATACTTACCACTTAACAAGTGAGTTTCGTGGCCCCTTTTTACGCTTATACAAATGTTTCAATCTTTTACAAACATGGGGGAAAAGTATGCTCACACGTTTTCAATGCTGTACAACATACATACAATTTTCATACTTGGAATCAACATGATACTGTTTTGTGAGTACATATCTGATGCATACATGATGTTACTGTGTGGTTCTTCTTACAACCATTAATTCCGGTGTTGGAACCAACGGATAGGTATTAGTAGTACTACTGGGTTGACACCCCCACCCTTGATAGATGGTTACTTGTGAGTACCATCACACTGCCAGGAACGGGCCTTGGGTGAATATATTCCGACAAGTTGCTGTGTGTACGTCATTAGGTTTGGTTGTATAAAACTCATGGTATGTGATTTTGCTTGCTTATAACTGTATGCACGGTATTCCACTACAAACACTATACAGCATCAACTACATGTTTACAATTTAAACCTGCGAAGCTTACCAACATTATTGTTGACATTTTGAGCATATTTTTCAGGTAACAATGAGAACTGAAGATCTAGGAGAGCTGCCTTAGTGGAGACCCTAGGATGCATTTTTGAGACTGAACATACATGATGAACAATATTTTGTACATTGTTGCAGTCAATCAAACAATTTAACATTCTTTTGGATACTTGTTCCCGGGTTGTGGGAATTACATACAAGAGTACAATTTTTGTGATTATGTGGATCGTTTATGTGAATCAATTCCAAGTTTCTATCATACTTATGGCTATGTCATCGTGAACGTTGACTAAGACGACGCAAGTCTCCATTTGTGCCGGGTGTCGTCATGACACGCTTGTCATCAAATACATACATATTGCATCTCTATTGTCAACCATGTGTTATGACGATCCCGTCTAGCTCGCATCCCCGTGTTTCCGCTATCAGCGGGGGTGTGACAGACTGGTATCAAAGCCATTGGTTATAGAGATTTAGGCAATACACTTGACCTAGACTATAACCTAGGAACCTTCATGTAGAATGCATGCTAGGACTGGCTTGCATTTGATATTACATGTATGTTCCTCCATACTTGCTTCTTGTTTCTATATGTGATTCTATACATATGTGCTTGCTATCTGATCATCCTGAGGAAGACACTATTACTCTTAGTCTTTCTCCGCGGGATACCGTTATACTAGAACTTTATGTTTGTATGCGCATAACATCATATCATTAGGTCGAGATACCTAAACAGAAGGGAACCTTGGCGATCACGCATAGCGTCGATCTCAGATACTAAATCCGACCCTAACATAGTTATGCCTGAAATCCTGAAAGTATGAAGGATAGGAAACTATCATTAGACATATTGTGCTTATGTGCTTGGAGTTTACTTGTTACCACATACTACTATTGGAATACTAATGGCTCATGGACATGAGGACATTACACGAACCATGCTTGATGAGTGTTGACAATACTATGATGTTAACTTGGGGTAAGTGGAGCTAGGGTGACCATGCAAAGCAAATTACCATTACGGGTGCACACGTAATTGCAATTCGCCGTGCATGAGAAGTCTGGCTAATCTTACAGGAGGTAACGATCATGAGTATTACAAGTTTTCTATTCTATACCCTAGGGTGTGCTAGGATCATAATTCTAGTAAGACCTTGTTAAGGGTAACAAAACATTACTAACCCTTGCTATTACTTAAGTCCTGTCCTACTTAGAGCCTTCATGGTATTTTCAATCATGACATTGATTCTATCTTTCGCGAAACATTCCTCCACTTAGCATTTCAGTAACTAAGGAACTGATTGAATGCTTAGAACAAAAGTGGACTAAAGGAAATATAGAGGAGTGATGATACTCTCTACACATACATTACGCTATTCTTTGGGATGATGCTAAGGAAAAATTAGGATGTCGTGTAACCGGTTTAAGCGTCATTCAAGGTATATCGTGGATGTGGTGGGAACGCTGCGGGGAACCCTATATATAAGCATCACCGGTATACTAAGAATGTGCTTAAACTTGGCTACGTGATGATCTTGATGGACCGAAGCATGGGTTATTGGAACTTGATGAGTGGAATCATACGTGTATCTTAAAGTGATTAAGGTTTACATGTTTACTAAAGTTTACATGTTTACACCTTTCTATGATTAGAAGATGCCGCCTCGAAGAGCTACACGTAGTACCAATCAAGGTGAGACCACACAAGGCAGAGGTAGGGGTAGACCACCAAGAACAGGTGGTGCTCCAGCTGGCAACAATCAGGGAACTGACAACCCTGACATAGCTGCTATGATTGCTCAGCAGCTAGCCGTACTGATTCCAACTATTGTGACTCAAGTGAGCGACACTCTTCTGAATCATCATCTCCATGGAGATCATGATACTAATAATTAGCATAACCAAAGAACAGGGGAAGACACTGGGATTGGTAGAACAACTGGGAATGAAACTGGGGTCGATAATACAAGACGGGGATGTTCATACAAAGAATTTGTGGCCTGTAAACCCTGAGAATTTGATAGGAAAGGTGGGGCGGTAGCCCTGACTAGATGGCTTGAAAAGATGGAGGCAGTGATTGACATCAGTGAATGCCTCGATAGTCAAAGAATCAAGTATGTTACGTGCTCACTGTAGGGCAGAGCACTAACCTGGTAGAACACCCAGGTTCAAGCTAGAGGAAGAGAATCTGCGATGCAAATGACTTGGGATGAGTTCAAAGCCCTGATTACTGAGGAGTACTGTCCTCTCAATGAGATGTAGAAGCTTGAACAGGAATTCTGGAACCATGCGATGGTAGGAGCTGGGCACGCGGCTTATACTATCGATTCCATGAACTGGCGAGGCTAGTTCCACATCTTGTGACCCCAGAATCAAAGAGAATCGAGAGGTACATTTGGGGACTTGCACCTCAGATCCGAGCAATGGTAACACAGCTGCTCCTCCAACGATTCAGAGCGTAATTCTGAAGGCTGGCGCTCTAACTGACGAGATGGTAAGAACAAGGGTATTGGGTAGGGGAGCAGAGAAGAGAAAGGATGTTGGGGAAACGAGCCGGTCAAATGCCGCGAAATCTGATAAAGGGCCAAGATCACCAGGAATTTCATGGCTGTGACTTAGGGTAAGAGAGAATATGTTGGGCCACACCCCAAATGTGACAGGTGCAGCTATCATCATCCCCCAGAGATGCAGTGCCGGGTGTGTGTGAACTGTAGGCGCTCGGGGCACCTAGCAAGAGATTGTAGAGTTGCAACGAATCTGGTTGCACCCGTCAACGCGGTTAACCCCGCCGGGAATGCCAGAGTCTGTTATGAATGTGGAAATCCGGGTCACTACCGGAACATGTGCCCCAAACTGAATAGGGCACTGGGTCAACAAGGGAATAATCAACAGCAAGTGATGGCCATAGCTGGGAATCAAGGCCCGGCTAATCAAGGAAATGTCGCTCGGGGACGTGCATTTGTCATTGGAGCCAACGATGCTCGTCAGGACCCGAATGTGGTCACGGGTACGTACTTGCTCAATCACCACTTCGCATCCATATTATTTGATACCGGAGCAGACAATAGTTTTATATCTTCTGATTTTGCACACATGCTTTCCTTGAACCCTAGTAGACTAGAAACTAGCTTCTCTGTAGAAATGGCCAATGGTAGAGTTGTACAAGCAGATGAGATTATTAGACAGTGCTCCATGATATTGGAGAACCATGCCTTCGACATAGACTTAATACCTTTCAAGTTGGGGAGTTTCGATGTGATTGTGGGAATGGATTGGTTGTCAAAACACGGAGCCGAGATTGTTTGTCGGGAGAAAGTAGTACGAATCCCCATGCCAAATGGGGAGATACTTAAGATTCAAGGAGAACGACCAGGAAGAACTCTAAAGCTTATCACTTGCATGAAGACGCGACGATGTTTACGAAAGCAGTGTTACGCATTTCTGGCCCATGTAGTGGAAAAGAAAGAAGAAGGCAACAAGTTGGAAGATATTCCTGTAGTACGATATTTTCCGGGAGTATTCCCTGATGACTTGTCGGGTTTACCTCCACCACGACAGGTGGAATTTCGTATAGAGTTGGTTCCTAGAGCTATGCCGATAGCAAAAGCACCGTATCGGTTGGCCCCATCCGAAATGCAAGAGTTATCTAGCCAATTACAGGAGCTATTAGAGAAGGGTTTCATTCGACCGAGTCATTCGCCATGGGGAGCACCGGTCTTATTTGTCAAAAAGAAAGACGGGTCGTTCCGCATGTGTATCGATTATCGCGAGTTGAACAAGTTGACTGTGAAGAATCGATATCCTCTTCCCAGAATCAATGATTTGTTTGATCAGTTGCAAGGAGCTTCATATTTCTCCAAGATTGATCTTCGTTCTGGATATCATCAATTGAGGGTTTTCGAGGATGACATACCGAAAACAGCGTTTAGGACTCGTTATGGTCATTATGAGTTCTTAGTCATGCCATTCGGACTGACTAACGCACCGGCTGTATTCATGGATCTGATGAATCGGTGTGTAAACCATACTTGAATAAGTTCGTGATCGTGTTCATAGACGATATACTTATCTACTCTCGATCGAACGAAGACCACGAGGAACATCTTCGGGCCATACTGAGTTTGTTACAAGAAGAGAAACTTTTCGCTAAACTCTCGAAGTGCGAGTTTTGGCTTCGAGAAGTGAAGTTTTTGGGGCATGTGGTTAACGAGAATGGGATTCATGTAGATCCCGGCAAAATTGAAGCAGTGAAGAAATGGGATACACCCCAGACACCTTCAGAGATACGACAATTCTTAGGATTGGCCGGATACTATCGTCGCTTCATTGCGAATTTCTCAAAGATTGCCCAACCGTTAACATTGTTGACTCAGAAGGACAAGAAGTTTGATTGGGGGAAAGCACAAGAACAAGCGTTCCAAACGTTGAAAGAGAAGTTATGCAACACACCGATATTGTCCCTTCCAGACGGAACTGATGATTTTGTGGTGTACTGCGATGCTTCACATCAAGGATTGGGTTGTGTGCTAATGCAGAAAGACAAGGTGATTGCCTATGCCTCGCGACAACTTAAGGTGCATGAGAAGAATTATACGACTCATGACCTGGAGTTGGGCGCGGTAGTATTTGCACTCAAGATATGGAGGCACTATCTTATGGAACCAAATGCATCATCTACACAGATCATAAGAGCCTTCAACACATCCTGAATCAGAAAGAACTCAACATGCGACAACGACGTTAGGTAGAGCTACTTAGTGACTACGATTGTGAAATCCGGTATCACCCGGGGAAAGCAAATGTGGTGGCTGACGCCCTAAGTCGTAAAGAGCGCGTGAAACCACTACGTACTCGAGCTTTGGGATTGACTATTCAAATGAACTTGAAAGCTCAGATCCAACTTGCACAAAGGGAAGCATTGAAAGAAGAAAACCTTGCGGGAGAAGAATTCCGAGGGTTAGACAAACAGATGACTTGCAAGGATGATGGCATACAGTACTTCATGGATCGCATATGGGTACCCAAATGGGGGAACGTTCGTACCCTGATCATGGAGGAAGCACACAAGACACGATATTCTGTTCATCCTGGTGCAGACAAGATGTATCACGATTTTAAGGATCTATACTGGTGGCCAGGCATGAAGAGAGACATTGCTATGTATGTAAGCCGATGCTTGACGTGCTCGAAAGTTAAGGCTGAACATCAAAAACCATCGGGATTATTACAGCAACCGAAAATTCCTGAGTGGAAATGGGAGAACATAGCCATGGATTTTATTACCAAACTCCCAAGGACGCCTAGCGGACACGACTCGATATGGGTCGTAGTGGATCGATGACAAAATCCGCTCACTTTTTGCCTATCCGAGAAGACTATAAATGGATAAGCTGGAAAGGTTGTATATCAAAAAGGTCGTGACACGGCACGGGGTGCCGGTGTCAATCATATCCGACCGCGACAGTCGATTCACTCACGATTTTGGCAAACACTACAAAAAGCGATGGGCACTCGATTAGATATGAGTACCGCCTATCACCCACAAACAGATGGCCAAAGTGAACGAACGATACAAACATTGAAGACATGCTCAGAGCTTGTGTAATCGATTTTGGTGGTAGCTGGGACACTCATCTACCATTGATTGAGTTTTCATACAACAACAGTTACCACACAAGCATTGGATGCGCTCCATTTGAAGCATTGTACGGGAGGAAATGTAGATCCCCAGTTTGTTAGGCCGAAGTTGGTGAGAGCCAGCTTACGGGCCCAGAGAATCATTCAAGAGACAACTGACAAGATTTTCCAAATCAAAGACAGACTAAAAGCTGCAAGAGATCGCCAAAAGAGCTATGCCGACAACCATCGGAAGCCTCTAGAATTCAATGTTGGAGATCACGTTTTACTCAAAGTCTCTCCCTGGAAAGGGATTGTACGATTTGGAAAGAAAGGGAAGTTAGCCCCTCGATACGTAGGACCATTCGAGATTACAGAAAGAATCGGTCCGGTGGCCTACCGATTGAGGTTGCCACAAGAACTCAGCGCTGTACATGATACTTTTCACGTGTCGAACCTCAAGAAGTGTTTGGCCGACGACCCCTTACACGTACCAATTGAGGAAATCAAGATCTACAAGAAGCTTCATTTTATCGAGGAACCTATCGAGATCATGGACCGAAAGGTCAAACGCCTGAGACGCAGCAAGATACCGATCGTTCGCATGAGATGGAACTCTAAACGAGGACCAGAATTCACGTGGGAACGAGAAGATCAGATGAAGCTCAAGTACCCACTTCTATTCGAGGATGACGCTCTTGGACCTAGCACCAGTTGAATTTCGGGACGAAATTCTCTCAACTGGGGGATACTGTGACATCCGTCACCTCAAGGTCCGTCATTTAATGTGAAATTACGCTAACTATTCTTAGAGCATTCATTCCTCACTTTCATAGACTATTTGTGAGGACATCATACTTGTTTGGTTTTCTTTTACAGTCGTGATACCATTATTTGCAACCTTATCGCCCAAAACGCTTACGGATGTCACCACCGACATCCCTAACTATATTTATTATATAATATAAACATCCTTAATAACAACATATCCAAGATACAAACAACATTAACTACTTCCCAATAATTAATATAATGCGCGTGTTTACGTCGTTGTCAACCGAAACAAGTTTGGGGACTCGGGGGCTAAGTGCAGGGACCAAATGTGACAATTTAAAAACTTGGGATGGGTATAAAAACCCCTCTTCCCAGCCATTCTTCACCATCTTCTTCACTTCTTCTTCTTCATCTTCTTCATTTCTACACCATTTAGCACCAAAATCTGTCACATTTGTTGCGTTTTCACCATCAAATCTTGGTTATCATCATGAATACTCACTTCTAGCAGGTAGATAACCTTGTTTGATCCATTTCTTGCTCGATTTCACTTTGTGTTTTCTAGGGTTTCGGGTGCTCGGGTTCATCCGAGCACATGAGGTCGTGTGGGCTTGTGTGTTACGTTCCAGTGTGTGTTTCTTGTCTAGACATGTTAGAATATGGATTCTGGAGATTCTTGAGGTGTGAAACCCGTGCCCGGAACAGCTGGAAACTGCTCGGTGCATCAGCAGTCGCGACCTGCTGTACAGGGCGATTGGGCCTTTCAGGCGACTGAGCCGTGCGACTGAGTGAGTCGTGCGACTGAGTCTATGCGTCTGAGTCTGTCGTGCGACTGAGTGGTGCGACTGGGGTGAGTCGTGCGACTGATCCATGCGTATGTGTGTGTCGTGCGATTGAATGCAATGCGATTGAGAGTGTGTGCGATTGAGTCAATGCGGATGATTGTGTGCGACTGTGTGTCGCACGACTGAAGATCCAGTCATACGAATGAAGACTCAGTCGTACGAATGAAGCTGATTCGTACGACTGAGGGTTAAATCGTGCGAATGGAAGGATGAGTCGTGCGATTGGGTGCTGTGTGGAACGACTGAGTGCTTAGTCGCACGAATGGAGTTCAGTCGTGCGAATGAAGCTGATTCGCATGACTGAAAGTTGATTCGTGCGAATGGAGTGTCCAGTCGTGTCTAGTCCTCGTGCAATTGGAGTCATTGTGCGCGAATTCTTCCTACGTGTGGTGTGTGTAGTCGTGTGATGTTAAGGTGACATCGATACGGTTGCCATTTTTAATGACGATCATTGAGATTAACACTATCAAACTCACTAATGTTATATCAAAACACATCAACTTAACATTTTACAATTAGCAACAAACGATTCCTAACACAAGTGCTTACCAAGTATTTCTTTAACAACAATAACCCTTTTACCCAAACATCATCGACAATGGCAACGTTTCTAGTGCTTGGATCTACATAAGATCTATTATGCGTGTTTGTGTGCAAGAGTTACCCACGACCGAACCGATACGACCCGACCCAACTAAAAATATGGTTAACATCAGACGTATTATTAATGCTTAACATAACTGTCAATAGGTGATTGACCGTTCACACATACATACAAGTTTGGGAAGTTACATCATACATACTTACCACTTAACAAGTGAGTTTCGTGGCCCCTTTTTACGCTTATACAAATGTTTCAATCTTTTACAAACATGGGGGAAAAGTATGCTCACACGTTTTCAATGCTGTACAACATACATACAATTTTCATACTTGGAATCAACGTGATACTGTTTTGTGAGTACATATCTGATGCATACATGATGTTACTATGTGGTTCTTCTTACAACCATTAATTCCGGTGTTGGAACCAACGGATAGGTATTAGTAGTACTACTGGGTTGACACCCCCACCCTTGACAGATGGTCACTTGTGAGTACCATCACACTGCCAGGAACGGGCCTTGGGTGAATATATTCCGACAAGTTGATGTGTGTACGTCATTAGGTTTGGTTGTATAAAACTCATGGTATGTGATTTTGCTTGCTTATAACTGTATGCACGGTATTCCACTACAAACACTATACAGCATCAACTACATGTTTACAATTAAACCTGCGAAGCTCACCAACATTATTGTTGACATTTTGAGCATATTTTTCAGGTAACAATGAGAACTGAAGATCTAGGAGAGCTGCCTTAGTGGAGACCCTAGGATGCATTTTTGAGACTGAACATACATGATGAACAATATTTTGTACATTGTTGCAGTCAATCAAACAATTTAACATTCTTTTGGATACTTGTTCCCGGGTTGTGGGAATTACATACAAGAGTACAATTTTTGTGATTATGTGGATCGTTTATGTGAATCAATTCCAAGTTTCTATCATACTTATGGCTATGTCGTCGTGAACGTTGACTAAGACGACACAAGTCTCCATTTGTGCCGGGTGTCGTCATGACACGCTTGTCATCAAATACATACATATTGCATCTCTATTGTCAACCATGTGTTATGACGATCCCGTCTAGCTCGCATCCCCGTGTTTCCGCTATCAGCGGGGGTGTGACATGAATATGTTGGTGAGTATACAAGTTTAAATACATAGCATAATAGTAAGTAAATCTCAATTCAACATGAAAAGTATACTAAAGTTTATACATTACTAGCATGCAAAGCCAACAATTAAACCAAAGTGTCCACTAGCATAATCTTAGCATTAAAAATGACCAATACCATAAAGATTGAATAACTTAACATAGACCCATCATAATAGGGCGGATGTGCTAGTCCTATAGTGTAACATCTCGTATTTTCGTTAAATAAAAGTTAACCTTGTTAAAATCTTGTAAGGACCATTTACGTCACTTATGAAACCTTGAGGGCTTGTTTATGTGATTTCTTAGTTTGTCTTTAATTAATTAAATTGAAAGTAAATAAGTTAATATTAATTGAACATAATAATAATTAATAATAATATTACTAATAATAATAATAATAATAATAATAGTAATAATTTATAAAAATTATTTAAACTTAAACATGGTTAGAACTTAAAATAATTAAGTCCATGGGGCATTTATGTCAACTTAGAAACTTTAATTATAAAGTTTATACATGAAATGATAATAGTTAAAACTACAGGGACCATTGGGTAATTTTTCTTAAAAGACCCAAACCAACCCCCCTTCACCCCCGTTTTTCCGGCGCCACTCCCGGCCGAGCTCCGGCCACCCCCAAAATTGTCGAGTTACACCGAAATTAACCCCCCTATACAATCTTATGTCGGTTTCGAACCTGTGTGAGCTCTTAATTGTGTTTTAATCTAAGACTTGATGATCTTTACTTGTAACCGAATGATTCTCGAACTCCCAAAGCCGTTACATACTTAAATCACCATAATAAACAAATTAAACGAACATGAACGCTTGAGTAATCATTTAGAAGTTATTAGCAACATCAATTTCACTTGAAACACACACAATAATCGAGTTCAATCACCACTACCACCGCGACCGGCAACCCAGTCGAAGACCCTGATCTGAGCCTTCTAAACTTCAATTGATTGAGGGCTTAGAGCCAGGAACATCACCCGAAGCTTTAACCACAATTAATTTGATTAACAACAACAATTCCACATCAAACAAGTCCAAGCCTAGTCGCGTCCCCATCTACATCCGTTCTTGTCAATTTGGTCTCCAATCTGGTAATTAAACACTACTACTTACTCGATTACATCTGGGGATTAAAATCCCTATGTTTATTTCGGTAAACATCATCAATTTGGGGTTCAATTTGGCTCAAATCAAATCTAGGGTTCATGTGTTTTGGGGAGTTCTTTGAAATCGTGTTTTATAATTTAAAACCATTCCATAACGCGGCTAAGGCCTTTGGTTTACTGGTAAGGAGTGGGCAATGTGGATTTGAGGTCCCGGGTTCGAACCCGGGGACCCTCAATTCATTCTTTTTATTTTTTTAAGTGTATTAAAATATGTAAAAATTTGTAAAACTTTTTTTAAAAGTAATTTATAAACTTGTGTATTTTTAAGATCACTTTATTTCTATAAATTAATTTTCTAAATGATCTAAACATTTTATAAAACAAGAGTTATATTTAGTTTATTATTATTTAATTTTTATTTATTTATTTTATTTATTATTTTAGGTATAAAGTAGACTCTAAATATAATGATTAAAAAACCCTTAATTATTATTGACTCGAACATTATCTATATGCTATTGTTTAAATCATAAGTATTTTAAAACAAAATTTGTAAAGGATATTTAAACTTATATTTAAACCTTACTACCCATGGTTTTATTCATTGCTTTATAATAAAATGCCCGAATATTATATTAAATCAAGACATAATCAACTATATCATTTTATTTAATTTAGTTATTGAAATCCCTCAAGTATCAATTGAAGCCCAAGCTCCCGTTGAAACGTTAAACTCATTAGTAAACTTAAACTTATAATGTATATATTCTTAGGTACCTTGTGAAGGATTACGTTGGAACGTTTATTATTATTTCTTAATGATCGTCATTTTTATACTTATTGCCATGTAAGTTTTCCTTGCCCCTTTTTACATTTTTCACACTATTTTGGGGTGAAACATGATACTTATACATCATACACTTATAAACGTTTGAGACTTGTAAAGCACTTGCGATTCATCTTATTATTTTGTCATGGTTATTTGTGTGTTGTAAGTATTTATATGAGATACATAGTTTGTTTACAATCATTAGCTATTGCTAGCCTGGAGACGTCTTAGATCTTTGGGCCTGACAAGCCTATTTGGTGCTAAAGTCGATGTATTGCCGACTCCTAGGAGCCGTATGCTTGTGCACTAGGGAACCAAATACACTTAGCCAATCATATATACTTGTAATCAAGTCGAGGTTTGGTTGTAACGATATGTGTTCTATAACCTTACTAGCTTATAACCTATGACATGAATTGCTACTTGTAATCTTTTCATATTATGTATGAAAACCTTGGAAACTCACCAACTATTTATAATTGACCTTTTATTTTTATCATGTTTCAGGAAAACCCCCAAGTTTGAAGTGAACTTATGTTGCTGACATAATCTAGGACTTGGACCTAGTTAATAAAATCAATTGATTATACTGTGTTATGTCATGTTGAAACTTATTTCATTATTGAGACTTATGCTTGTAATGTACCTTTCAAACTTATGAATAATATATATTTGAATTTAATAATAGCGTTATGTGGCTGTGAACAATCGTAACCCTCACATCTCGATGATTCCGCCGTCAAGGTTGGGGTGTGACAGATTGGTATCAGAGCCCGTTATTATAGGGATTTAGGTTATTTGAAATGGTGACCTAGACTATAGTTGCATGAACCTCATTGAAAGATCCTTATACTCTTGTGCTTACTTATTGTTTGCATGCTACATAATGATATGCCTTTTGTGCAACTTGATGCCTTAGCATAGGATTGCCTTATGTATACTTAAAACTTAGTTACTTGTCTCCCTAAACTTAACTTTGACTCTTTGACTCTCCCCGACAAATGAACTTCCTAAACCTATTCTCAATGACATGTGGAATCTACACTTATCATCGTGGGATTAATTTCTTAGACTCTATGTCTAATCTATGAAAATCTCATCAAGGTTTTGATTCTATGAACCAAAGAAATTTGTGTGACACATAGACACCTGTATTCTGGATTTCCTGGCAAAAGGCCTTTGGGCTAAGGCAAGCATATCATATAAATATCATTGTGAGACCAGTTATACTTACCTGGGGATTTCTGGGATGAGTGATAAACTATGGTCAACATACTCAAGTCTCTATGGCAAATGGGTCAATGTACCTTGACGTGTCAACGATTCCAAATGGTAATGCGTTACCAAATAAAACCATTCTCTTTGTATCTTAAAAATCTTTGATTCCTTGAACTGGTTTCTTCTCATTCTTATCATACATAATGTTCCTGTGATATTGAACTCGTCTTACCTTTCAACTCCCACATTTAAACATCGTTACACGTTAGGCGTTTCATGTAGCTATTTCTATACCTTGATCAACGTGTACATGACTCTTGTTATACCCAAAGATATTAGGAATCTAAACCGAATGGTCTTCAAAACTTTAAATCGTTACTTATGGTTTTCAAATCCCCTTAAAAATGTGTCCCATAACTAAAGACATGCAATGTTGTAAGGTGGAATTTCTATATCTCGGGATACTTTATCTAGGTAAAGTGTAACTAGTAATTTGATTCGACCATTGAATCCATTTACTTGACTTGAAACCCTTAAGATGAGTGACCACTTATAAGTACGCGTGTCTTCAATAAGGTTATGGCTGACCTCATATCTTGAGAAGTCCATGTATTCCCTTCGATTGTAAATCGAATGTTCACATCTCATTATGATGTCGAATCATTCCTGTCCTTGATCTTGTCTTCCTGATTTAAATTATTCAAGATTTGAACACCATCATAACAAATTCTGCTATCTTGAACTTTGATCTTAAGCTTGTAAGCATGATTTTCTCTTTTGTTACATTGATGTAACTTGAAATTTCCTGAATTTCTAATTGATATTCCTTTTTCTTTTCACTGTTATGTCAAACTTCGTACCGTTTGCACCATGGGAGATGTAAGAGTTTGTAAGTCAAGCTATGACTAAGAACATTCGTATCTCCTAAATGATTCTAACTCATCAAAACAGGGGTGATTCCCTTACTTTGACGATTCTCTATTCGTTTCGATAAATGGTTTCCAATCGTGTGTTTTATGAAATTTCATCCTCTGGATTGGGGTGATTACCTTATCTTAAGGATTGACTTCAATTATTTTCTTTGGAATGGCATTTCACAAATGACATGATCTCACCAAAATAGGATTGAAACCCACACTTTGGTGACAAATGTCAATCTTCGATTATTTTCTTGTTATTATGAAATTCAATCATCAAGATAGGCGTGAATTCCATACCTTGATGATAATTTCATTTTCATGGATTTTATTTTCTCAAATGAAACTACCTCATCAAAGTAGGAGTGAATTCTGATTTTGATGAGGAAGTTCGTCTTGTTATATTTTGTTTTTGTAAAACTTCACCGTTAAGATAGGAGTGATTTCCCTTACCTTAATGGTGAGTTACCTCGTCTTATTTCTGTAGATCCTTAACAATGAGTTGGGGACCGAACTTTTTGATTGGTAAGTTAGTGATCATACCTTGGGAGTACACCATCAAGTTAGGAGTGAAAACCACACCTTGATGACTATTCTCATTTCTTGATCTTCAACTTACCAAGGTTGTAATCAAGTGGCAAGAAGCATGTAGTAACTTGAACGGTGAACCAATATTAGTGTTTCGACCTATCAAGCCAAAGCATGATCTCTGAACTTGAAAGGAGACCCGATCACTCTAGGTTGATTTTGATTCCGAGCTTGGAGCATGTGAATTCTTAAATCGATTTCTTTTCCTTTATCTTAATGTTTTGATTTGATCTAGCTATATGGAACCATTTATTCCTTATTCATCGACTTTCATTTTCAGTTATCATCAAAACCTGATTGCGCGATGGTAGCCTTCCTAAACAATCTTTCTGCTAAAGACATTATTAACTTGTATTCATGCCTTTCTAGTCACACGAATGTCTTCGATTGAGCTTTTGATGAACTGCGTATGCAAACTGTACTTGGAAATTTGCTACCTTGCAAAATATCTTTACAAATGCATTTCTTATTGGTTGCGTCACTCCTAACATCGTCTTTTTTCCTTAAATTTGGAAATCTCTAAAATTCCATCTTGATTTCGATCAACAAGACTCGTTATTATCCTCATTGCGATATGGATATAATGGTTCATAAACCTTCGTAACTTGTAGTCATGGGTTTGGCATAAAGGAAAAGACGTAACTTGGTGTGTGTCCAAGTGTCTTACCTTCACATATGACAAGACCTAACATTCGTGATCCTATGGATCTCCTATTTAACTTTTCGTTCAACTAAAATGCTTCTTATCTTAGAGGTCATATTGACTCATTTGGGATAACGGGTCAAGATATTGACCTATATCTGTTTCAAATATTCGTACACCGTGGTATGGCGTTAAAACATCGATCGTCATTTTGGATGACCGATTCACTTTCTGCTTTTAATAATGTTCCTAATCATCGTCGTGAACTCATTCCAAAATCCTCGCATATCGTATTATTCTTAGACCGATGGTTGGTCAAAGGAGAAATACATATTTACAAGAAATGCGTTAAGATCGTTTTATATAGTGACGTTTGGGATTCTTAAATCCCGACGGTTAACCTTTCTTATCATTGTTGGTCTTTTATTGATTTCTACACATCATTTTACTATGAAATTATATTCTAGAAGTTGTGGCTTATAAGTCTAACATACCACGGTAACTCGTCATCGTTTTCCAATATTTCATCTCAAAACGTCTCACATTTCACTGAAAGGGTTCAAATTGGAATGCATTATGCCAAGAATCTTGTAAGATTCCATAAAGTGAAGCATTTTCATCTTAATTAAACGTCAACCACTGTTAGTTTGTACACTTATCTTTCATTTTAACTCTTTTGCTCATTTAAGTTCATTCTTAATTTCAGGACGAAATTCTTTTAAGTTGGGGAGACTGTAACATCTCGTATTTTCGTTAAATAAAAGTTAACCTTGTTAAAATCTTGTAAGGACCATTTACGTCACTTATGAAACCTTGAGGGCTTGTTTATGTGATTTCTTAGTTTGTCTTTAAATTCATTAATTTAAAAGTAAATAAGTTAATTATTAATTTGAACATAATAATAATTAATAATAATATTACTACTACTACTACTACTACTACTACTACTACTACTACTACTACTACTACTACTACTACTAATAATAATAATAATAATAATAATAATAATAATAATAATAATAATAATAATAATAATAATTATAAAAATTATTTAAACTTAAACATGGTTAGAACTTAAAATAATTAAGTCCATGGGGCATTTATGTCAACTTAGAAACTTTAATTATAAAGTTTATACATGAAATGATAATAGTTAAAACTACAAGGACCATTGGGTAATTTTTCTTAAAAGACCCAAACCAACCCCCCTTCACCCCCGTTTTTCCGGCGCCACTCCCGACAGAGCTCCGGCCACCCCCAAAATTGTCGAGTTACACCGAAATTAACCCCCTATACAATCTTATGTCGGTTTCGAACCTGTGTGAGCTCTTTAATTGTGTTTTAATCGAATACTTGATGATCTTTACTTGTAACCGAATGATTCTCGAACTCCTAAATCCGTTACATACTTAAATCACCATAATAAACAAATTAAACGAACTGGAACGCTTGAGTAATCATTTAGAAGTTATTAGCAACATCAATTTCACTTGAAATACACACAATAATCGAGTTCAATCACCACTACCACCGCGACCTGCAACCCAGTCGAAGACCCTGATCCGAGCCTTCTAAACTTCAATTGATTGAGGGCTTAGAGCCAGGAACATCACTCGAAGCTTTAACCACAGTTAATTTGATTAACAACAACAATTCCACATCAAACAAGACCAAGCCTAGTCGCGTCCCCATCTACATCCGTTCTTGTCAATTTGGTCTCCAATCTGGTAATTAAACACTACTACTTACTCGATTACATCTGGGGATTAAAAACCCTATGTTTATTTCGGTAAACATCATCAAATTGGGGTTCAATTTGGCTCAAATCGAATCTAGGGTTCATGTGTTTTGGGGAGTTCTTTGAAATCGTGTTTTTATAATTTAAAACCATTCCATAACGCGGCTAAGGCCTTTGGTTTACTGGTAAGGAGTGGGCAATGTGGATTTGAGGTCCCGGGTTCGAACCCAGGGACCCTCAATTCATTCTTTTTATTTTTTTAAGTGTATTAAAATATGTAAAAATTTGTAAAAGTTTTTTTAAAAGTAATTTATAAACTTGTGTATTTTTAAGATCACTTTATTTCTATAAATTAATTTTCTAAATGATCTAAACATTTTATAAAACAAGAGTTATATTTAGTTTATTATTATTTAATTTTTATTTATTTATTTTTATTTATTATTTTAGGTATAAAGTAGACTCTAAATAATGATTAAAAAACCCTTAATTATTATTGACTCGAACATTATCTATATGCTATTGTTTAAATCATAAGTATTTTAAAACAAAATTTGTAAAGGATATTTAAACTTATATTTAAACCTTACTACCCATGGTTTTATTCATTGCTTTATAATAAAATGCCCGAATATTATATTAAATCAAGACATAATCAACTATATCATTTTATTTAATTTAGTTATTGAAATCCCTCAAGTATCAATTGAAGCCCTAGCTCCCGTTGAAACGTTAAACTCATTAGTAAACTTAAACTTATAATGTATATATTCTTAGGTACCTTGTGAAGGATTACGTTGGAACGTTTATTATTATTTCTTAATGATCGTCATTTTTATACTTATTGCCATGTAAGTTTTCCTTGCCCCTTTTTACATTTTTCACACTATTTGGGGTGAAACATGATACTTATACATCATACACTTATAAACGTTTGAGACTTGTAAAGCACTTGCGATTCATCTTATTGTTTTGTCATGGTTATTTGTGTGTTGTAAGTATTTATATGAGATACATAGTTTGTTTACAATCATTAGCTATTGCTAGCCTGGAGACGTCTTAGATCTTTGGGCCTGACAAGCCTATTTGGTGCTAAAGTCGATGTATTGCCGACTCCTAGGAGCCGTATGCTTGTGCACTAGGGAACCAAATACACTTAGCCAATCATATATACTTGTAATCAAGTCGAGGTTTGGTTGTAACGATATGTGTTCTATAACCTTACTAGCTTATAACCTATGACATGAATTGCTACTTGTAATCTTTTCATATTATGTATGAAAACCTTGGAAACTCACCAACTATTTATAATTGACCTTTTTTTTTATCATGTTTCAGGAAAACCCCCAAGTTTGAAGTGAACTTATGTTGCTGACATAATCTAGGACTTGGACCTAGTTAATAAAATCAATTGATTATACTGTGTTATGTCATGTTGAAACTTATTTCATTATTGAGACTTATGCTTGTAATGTACCTTTCAAACTTATGAATAATATATATTTGAATTTAATAATAGCGTTATGTGGCTGTGAACAATCGTAACCCTCACATCTCGATGATTTCGCCGTCAAGGTTGGGTGTGACATATAGCGCTATACATGTTAAGGGTGGTTTAGATTGCTTGCAAGATAATGTATTCTAGCATGTATTCACAAATAGTATAACAAGTAAGCTTGTTTGTATGAATTGAGTTTTAGAATAAGTTTGGTTGAATGTATAATTGTGTGTATTTGAAATAGTACATGTTGCAGCCCAAATAGTGTTACAACAAAAGGGGTGAAGTATGACTCACGGTTGGGCGATTAGAATCAACAAAGATAGGTGAATGAGTTCAAAGGATTGAGTCACCAAAGTCACCCTAAAAGATAAACCAAAGTGTATAATTTTAGGATTCAAAGTTTGAGATTTAAGCAATTGGAAAGTATACGAAAATTACAAATACGAGAGTATATGAAAGTGTATACTATTTAGACACTTATATGGACACCATGTATTATATGTGTTATTTATGAGTATTAGTGATAAAATAGAAGTCCAAAATAAGGATTCAAAAGATTAGTATAATGTCTAACTTAACACATAACATTCAACCATGGTTTGATTGATATTACGGTTTGGTTTCAACTAAGTATTATGTATATATAATATAAGTCATGCATTAGAGGTAGGGTAATCTACAAACCTCAAGTGTTATATACATATAAGTCATGTATTAGAGGTAGGAATATCCGCAAACCTCAAGATTCTCACCATTGCACAAAATCTCCACATAAGGGTGATTCGGATGGTCATGAGTACATAAATAAAAGTAATAAAGTAAACTAACTAGTTTGACTAAGTGTTCAAGTAGGGTATGGTGGATAGATTAGTTGTAGAACCAAGGTTCAACATCACCATTTCATACCATAACATAAGCCTTTCAACATTGGTTGGAGGTCTTGTTTAGTTTCATCCACTTCTTGATTTGTAGATCACTTAGTGTTTTGTAAAGATAAAAGAATATGGTGTAAAAGCCTCAAAATTTTTAGGAATATAACTTTAACACAACCTTCTAACATTGAAGTTGTTGGTGACTTGGTTTAGTATGTAAAAGGCTTAAAACAAGACAAAAACATGTATGAAAGAATCAAGTAGAAATTTTCAACTTGGACCTCAAAAATAGAGGTTTATCATACTTGTTCACCTTGGTGACTAAGTGGTTATGTCCTAGAGGTTGTTCTAAGTGGTAAAGAAAATGAAAGAAGAAAGTAAGAAAGGAGATTTAAAAAAAACAAATAAAAAAACTCACAAGTTGTTTTTGAAGATTTTTTGCAAAAGATGAAGTTATTGAATGGAATGAGAGAGTTTAGAGTGATAAAAGTGATTAGGGATAGATTTTGGTTAGTGTAATTATACAAAAAAATTATAGTTGAACATTAAAAAAAGTAGTTGGAGAGATGAGTGGAGGGAAAATATAATAGTTTCAATTTTAACCCCTCAACTTATTTTATTTATTAATTTTCACCATAAACTCATGAGTAAGCTTGTTTTGGGTATTTTAACATATAAAGGAAAATTTATAAATAATTTTCCAAAAAATAAGTATCGATAAGTTGCTCGGTTTGCATTAAAATGCGTATTTGCAATTATTTAATCGTTAAACAATTATATAATCAACAAGATTAATATAACAAAATTATTTCCACTATAATCAAGTCTTAACATTACAAGGATTGAATAAAAAGGAAGATTACATTAAAAAAAATAAATGAAAATTACGAAACATTACACCCCAATTGAGCAGGTTTAGGCTTCCCAAGAAAAAAGTGAAACTAGTTAAAACTACACGATCCCTAATTGGATTGTCTAAAACTATTATAGGCATACTTGAATAAAAAGTTGTAATATCTAAAACTACTCGAGATTACACTGAGTCAAAAAGGTGGAAACTCTTTAAACTTAAAACTACCCGAAACGCACACATTGCTCGCTTTTTCAACAGGTTCACTAACCCAAGAAATTTACCGTAACACCAAAGACTCTAGCCAAGATAATTTTCCCGATCCAAACAACAAACTTGACCACATAAAACCTACATTAACAGTGGGATAATAATGAATGTACTGTACATCCGAATTCAAATTTATCTTTACATCAGACTTTATCATGTGGACTCAAACATACCAACCATCACCCCAACATACACATTACTAGAGACTTTCCTATATATCCAACGATTACTAATCCATCACAACCAAAAAGAAAAAAACACATTGTTCACATCTAACTAAACCACTTTATCCACATCGATCTTTGTTTCACTATTTCATCTCACAATCTCACTAGAACACAATGATAACGTGGCAGCAGCGGGTGCGGTACCACCGAAAGCAAGAAGTGACACCGCGTCAGAAGCAACAGCCGCCTCTCATCCATCGCTGCATTGATCGATTCCGCCCATCCCAATGGAATCCTACCCGAAGCATCTCACAAACCCTCACCATCATCATCCTCCATTTGCCAATCTAACTCCCTCACACTCTCCTCCCTCACGCTTCCACCACCTCCAATGGTTTCAATGACAATAACACCGTTGACATCATTCTTCACCTGATATGAATTATGCTTGTACTTATGTTTTTAGTTAGTTCATTGTGGTTTTTTATTAGTTACTAAGTTTTTCTAAACCCACCCCCAAATCAGCAAAATATGACAGTACCCAGTACTCAGTACTCAGTGAATATGACAATCTGGGTAAACCCCCAAATCAGCAAAATATAACAATTAGTCCTAGATTCCGGATCCTGATGCGAATTACTAAACTAGTTGTTGATTATTTGGAACCTATGAAAGTGTTGGTCAGATTTAATTTTATGAATCATACTTTCTAAAGTTCAATTTATAAGAACCCATTTAATGTAAAACAACTAGTACAGAAATCAACAAAGCTAAAGGGAAAGTTCTATAGTGTAGCAGTAAGACCTGCTACGTTATAAGGAACATATTGTTGGGCCATAAAGAAGTCACAAGGGCGGCAGATGGAGGTTGCAGAGATAAGAATGCTGAGGTGGATGTGCGGCCATACAAGGATGGATCGGATAAGGAAACATGTTCCGACATAGATTAGGGGTAGCATGCATCACTGACAATTCAGTAGGGAAGATTGAGATGGTTTGGACACGTGAAGAGGAAACAGATGACAACACCGGTTAGAACTGTAGATAACATTGTCTTAGATGGTAGTAGGGGTAGAGGAAGACCAAAGTTGATGTGGGAGGAGTTGATTAGACGGGACATGTTAGAGTTGCACCTCACCGAGCATATGATCGAGGATAGGAGTGACTGGAGGCATAGAATTAATGTTAAAGACTATGAATTTTAAAAGATAGATTGATTAAATAATATCATTGTTTACTTTTAGTTGTAAAACATAATGATAGATAATAACAAGTTTATATAATTTATAAAAATAATGATAAAAATAACACAATGAGCTATCTTGAACACTGTTTTGAAAAATATATTGATAACATAATATCATTGTTGTACTTCTAATTGTAGAATACAATGACAGATAATAAATTTATATAATCTATAAACAATGAAAATAAATAACATAAAATGATCTAGAACGTAAAACATAGTGATAAATACATATAACAAACGATGAAAGCATATGACACAATGAACTTAGTTTTAACACAATAAAAATATTAGACACAATAAATTGAAATATTTGACGTAATAATCAAATACCATCATATTTAATAAAATATATCTGTACCAAACTCACATTCTTTTATTAGACTTTTAAAATTAAATAATCTTTTACTATAATCATACCCTATATCAAATATGTTAAACAAACAACCCAACAAACTAAATAATGAAGGAGTCACATGCTGAATTTTTTGGTGCTTAGCTTGGGTCATTTACAAGCGCACCGATTTAAGCAATTTTCTTTCAACTATCTTCAAGAGTCACAAATGATAGCTTTCTAAAAAGCAAATCTCCTCCCACTTTGTTATTGTGTTTATGAGTTTTCTTAAGTAAAAGAAGAGAATATTTTTTTTCTTTTTCTTTCTCTCTTTTTTTCCCTTCTATTTCTCTTTTCTCTATTTTCTTTAATTTTAATATGATTGATTTTAATCTTTAATTTACTTTTGTTTTCTTCTTTTTTCTTCACCTTACAAAATATAACCGTCTTACTTTCATTTTATTTCTTTTCATTACAAAAACTCTAAAAGACAATTGTATCTTTCTTAGGAGCCGTTTTATTGCGCTGACTGAGTAAGATCTGACTGAGTAAGAAGCTGACCCAGTAAGAGTTTCTGACTGAGTCTGCATCTGACTGAAACTTGGTTGTTTGATTTAGTAGCTGACTGACTCTGCTGAATATACATACGCATATACATACCCATCTACATACACATCTACATACCTATATACATATACATATACATACCCATATAAATATACATATACATATACATACCCATATACATACACATCTACATACCCATATACATACACATCTATACCCATATACATACACATATACATACCCATATACATACCCATATACATACACATCTACATACCAATATACATATACATATCTGAGCAAATCAACAAACAAATCCAAAACATGCATCTCTGTCGGCCGCGACCTTCATCATCATCATCACCGAAGCAACCATCACCACCCCCAAATCAAACGACCGACACCCATCATCGTCCGGCAACACCATCGACCATCATCCTCCTTGGTCAAATCTTCGACCTTAATACCACACCCATCAACCGCAACCATCATCATCTTCATCCAATCATCTCTGTCGACCGAACCATCAACATAAAGCCCTAAATCAACACTAGTACGACTCGCGATGAAAGGCAGGGGAGGGACGGAGGAAGAGGACCGGGAGGGCGATAAAGAAGATGAAGAAGATGAAGATGACCGGGAGAGGACCGTGGCCGCGACACCATCCACATCGGTGCCTCCGGCAGCCCCGATACCCTCGTTCACCTTCTTTCCCCCAATTTGTTGATCTGGATTTTAGGGCCATCGCGATGTCGGTGTCGGAGGTGTTTGGGACCATGTCGATGTCGGAGGTGAAAGCAGTGGAGAATGGGTGGTCGGAGGCGGATGGTGTGATTGAGGGTTGTGGGTTGTGGAGGTGAAGGGAAGGCTGGTAAGCCTTCACAAGCTGGTTAGCATATATTTTTTAAGGTCCGGGTCAGCAATTAGACCCGATCAACCAAGCATTTTCCCCAAATCAAACGGGCTGACCCGCTGACCGAGTCAGCCGGTCAGTCAGATCAGCCGAGTCAGCCCATATCAAACAGCCCTTCACTCTTATTCTTTTCATTTAAAATGAATTTGGTAACGCAGCTTAACACCACAATCCACATCCGAATTAAATGAGTAAATCTCGGTTTTGGTCCCTGTGTTTTGCAAATTGACTCCACTTGAGTACCAACGTTTATTTTGTCTCCATTTGAGTACCAAATTTTAAAAAAGTTGTCTGTTTGAGTACCAAATTTTAAAAAAGTTGTCTGTTTCAGTCCTTTTGACTAACGGTGTTAACATTTTCTGTTAAATTTTTTTAAAAAAGACCAAAATACCCCTAAGGGCTATAAAAATATCGCCATCTCCACCACACACCACATACCACCACCACCACTACACACCACCGCCACCACACACCACCGCCACCACACACCACCATGGAAAAGCTGTCGATTGGCTGATTAAGAAAGCTAAAACCGCCATTGATAAGCTCGCAGAGCTTCCGCCATGGAAGCCCACTGCAACAACGAACCCTAATTCCACTTCTTCTGCGAATTTTGAGCAGAACCCTGATCAATTGGATCGATTTGAGCAACACCCAGATGATAGAATTGTTGATAATCAATTGGGGAATTCTCAAGATTCGAGCTTTTTATCTCCGTCGCTTGATTCGGACTCAATTGCTGATACGAGGGCAGCCACAATCAATAGCCAAAACACAAAACACCTACACAAAGGTAGATCTGAAAACCCTAAAAGAGGATCGTAGAGATAGAGAAACAGAGGTGGTCATACATACGCGGTGGAAAAAAGAAGCAACCGGAGCCCGACGCCATTGATGAAGTCGAAGAGCTTTTAAAACTAACACAAGATGACCTCCACCTCAAACTATCCCTCAATTCCCACATCAAATCAAAACCCAAATCCTCATTCAACTTCGCCCCTGAACCCTCACACTCCAACGCAATCGATCCAGATCTCGACCGTCGATTTGAAGCTCTCAGATCCAAACACAACCCTAAATCGAAACCCACTTCTGCCCATGAAGATGTCGATGATCTGTTCGCTCGATTCGCTGCTCTTAAAGCCCCAAGTGCGACAGCTGCTTCGGGCTCTGCGAGAGGAGAGATGAAGATTGTGAGAGGTGGTGATGTTGAAGAGGATGATGAAGAAGATGAGGTGAAGAAGATAGAGAAACAGAGGCAGGGCAACAACAACCTCCACCGCCACTGCCATACGCGGTGGTGTGTGGTGGCGGTGGTGTGTGGAGGCGGGTGGGTGTGGTGGCGGTGGTGTATGGTGGTGCTGGTGGTATGTTGTGACAACCCGAAAATTTTTTTCATGATTAAATAAAATTTTTGTGTGAAATTACAATTTATTTTTATATTTTTATTATTATTAAATAATAGTATTAATAATAATAAAAATAATGATAATAATAATAATAATATATTATTATTAAAATAATAATATTAATAATGATAATATTAATAATAATGAAAATATTGTTATTAATAATAATTTATAAAATTATTAAATTGATTTAATAAAGTCCAGGGTTAGTTTTGTAATTTCTAAAACTTGTTTTATAAACTTAAATCAAGAAATAATAAAACATCAAACTACAGGGACCATTCTGTAAATTTATTAAAACCCAACCCCCATCCCGTCCCCTTCGATTCCGGCCACTGTTCCGGCCGAACGCCGGCGGCCTCCGGCGACTCCCAAACGACCAAATCCACACGATTTCAACCAAACCAAACACCCCGACACATTTTCGTGGATGATTCGAATACCTAACCCACCTCAATTTGAATAATAGAGTTCGATTTATACCTAACCCACTCTCGACCGAAAGTCGGCCGACCACCCACCCAAATCGACCACTAAAACGCCACTATGATTAAATTAAAAGAGAACTTACGATCAATTGATCGTTTATAAATTGATAGTGAACTCAATTCGATCTGAAAAACATTGAAACATCCATTTCGATTAACACCTTTGGTCGCGATCTGCAACCTACTCGAACTCCCACTTAGACACGTTCTAAACCCAAATTAACAGAAGGATTTTGCTTGTCAACAACTATAGAATGATCCTGCAAAGTTAATTCGATTATAATCAGTGTTGTCCATGTTTGGATTCGAGACGACCCGCGGCTTGTTCTTCGTAGAATTTCACCTTGAATCATCACCATTAAGGTAATTAAGAATACCTACAAACTCGTTTTTACATGGGGATCAAAAGCCCCATGAATCCATGCATTATCATAACCATTTTGATCTTCAATTTGATCGATTTCATTCCTAGGGTTCATATGATTTGGGGGAAACAGGGTTTAAGATGTTAAAAGGTTTTGGAACCAGGTTCTTGTGCGAATTAGAGCCTTTGGCTCACTGGTTTGTGCGCGGGATAATGGGGAAGAGGTCACGGGTTCGAACCCGGCCCCCTCCCATTATTTTTTTAAATGCCTTTCAAGCATTTTAAAAATATATAAAAATTACCCAAAATTATAAAAATAATTTTTAAGAACTTCTTTTATTTTAAATACCTTTAAATGATTTTCTGTAATTTCTTTATTTAAAAACACCTTAAAATAAATTTATAAATAATATTTAAAAATAATATAAATAACCATTTTAAAAAATAGACTTTAAATGTTGATTTAAAGTATTAATCCATTAATTGAACGCCATATTATTTTTAATTATGGATAAATTATAATAATTATGAAAATTTAATTCTTTAAAAACCTTATTTATTTATTTAAATAAATATTACATATGTGATAAATTATGATCCTTATAAAAGTGGATTTTTAATAATAATTCAAATCATTAAATTATCAATGGACCTTATATTATTTATGGATTAATCATGATAATATGAATGCAAAATTTGATTTTATAAATATTTATAAAATCTTACAAAATTAAATATAAATCTACATAATTAAATTTTGTTATAATTTATTTAGAATATAATGATATGTTAAAATCATTATTAAGCTAATCAAATTTTATGAATATAAATCTTTAGTTATTAAAACAAAATAACTAAATGATTTAATTTATATGTTTATTCCCGAGAACCAAATCCTAGATCAATAGAACACCAGGTTCAAGATCTAACTTATTTAGGTTTTGAATTTGTATCTATTTGCTTATGTGAATTATATTCCTTAGGAGGAATTTACTAGCTTATCAACATCACACGAGAACTGAGGTGAGTTCAGGCCCCACTATTTTACTAAATCTCTTTTGGGTAAGTTCATTTATTAAAACTCTTTTGGGGGAGATAGCATACTGGTACTGTTACAAATGTTTTCATTATATATTTAAGATGTGTATGATATTAATATAGTGCTGTTTATCATTATAAAAGTCCTCACACTTTCGAATTGTTAATATTGGATAGCGGGGAAAGTTGGGTAGTACTACTGGGAGTGACGACCCCACCTGTATGACTCGAGGTCAGTCGGGTGCAATTTGTCCTATGAACATTAGTCACGATATGACATCGTGGCTGGAGGCAAACATAACACAGTCAGCTTCAATGTCGAAATCACTATTTAATATCGTTTGTGAATGGGCTAGCTAGCCATTACAATGCACATGCTTAAATATACGCTGTTGTTAAACTGGAATGTTTAACTGTGAACTCTTGAACTGATCAACCGTTGGGTTGATACACGCTATTGTTAAACTGGGATGTTTAACTGCAAACTCTTAAACTGATCAACCGTTGGGTTGATACACGCTATTGTTAAACTGGGATGTTTAAACGCAAGCTCTAGAACTAATCAACCATTGGGTTGATTACACTTTTGTTAAACTGTTATGATTAAACGCAAACTCTTGAACTTACCAACCATTGAGTTGATTACACTTTTGTTAAACTGTTATATTTATACGCAAACTCTTAAACTTATCAACCATCGGGTTGATACACACTTTTGTTAAACTGTTTTGTTTAAACGTAAACTCTTGAACTCACCAACCGTGTGTTGACTTTTAGTATGCTATTCTCAGGTCATTAATCTGGACTGCTGTTAGGAGCACTACACGGGTCAAGCATGCATCCTAACGCTTAAACAATGATACATTTGTTTATCTTATATTTTGGGTTTGTTTTATTTGTTTAAACGCTTCCGCATGAATTATAAAGTTTAAACTTTGATTTGTTATGTTAAACGTTGCATATAGAGTCGTTCCAAGTAACTATTGACTGTGATCCTGGTTTGTTCACACCCCTCCGTGATAGATTCCAGACCCGGAATTTGAGGGTGTGACAGATTGGTATCAGAGCCATTGGTTATAGAGAACTAGGTTGCATACACACTAGACTATAACCGCACACAGTTAGTTAGTTACTTGTTCCTAGTCTTCCTAAACTTAACTGATCATCTTATGTTCAAATCCTTAGTCTAATCTATGAAAATCTTATCGAGGTTTTGAATTCCATAAACCAAATGAACTTGTGTGACACATAGACACCTGTATTCTGGATTTCCTGGCAAAAGGCCCTCAGGCTAAGGCTAGCATATCGCATATATCTCATTACGAGACCTGGTATGCTTACCTGGGGATTTCTGGGATGAGTGATAAACTATGGTTAATACACAGGTCTCTAAGGCAAATGGGTCAAATTACCTTGGCGTGTCAATGATTCCCAAACCTTACTGATCCTTTCGTTTACCTTGATTGATCGACCCCGATACAATACATACATATTTGGTACTTCAACCATTGATGACCACTATACTTGACAAGATATGTTAACCTGATAGGAGGAACCGGGGCGATCATGCAAAGCAAGTTACCATTACGGGTTCACACGTAATTGTAATTTGTCGTGCATGTTAAGTCCGGTGAATCTGGTCGGGTGGTAACATTGTAGTCAGTATAAGTCATCATTCCTACACCTTGAGCAATAAAGTCTCGGTCTTCATAGAACATAGCCACTGATGTGGAAACTATCTATCAGTTCTACTTGTAGGAATGCTCACCCTTACCTTGAATTTGGACGACATTCAAACCCTGACATTTGTGTTAATCCCGCGGATTCGAACTGATTCTCTAGCTTGTCTGTTTCTTTAAATCCTTGAATTTCTCTTCCTTTTCATTTCAAGACAAAAGGTCTATTTTTCATACGACTGATAACTTTTGATATTTGGTAATTTAAAAAATGTCTGGAGAGGACGTGGACGTGGGAGAAATAACGATCATGAGTATTACAAGTTTTCTATTCTATACCCTAGGGTGTTAGGATCATAATTCTAGTAAGACCTTGTAAAGGATAACAAAACATTACTGACACTTGCTATTACTTAAGTCCTGTCCTACTTAGAGCCTTCATGGTATTCCCAATCATTTTAAGAGACATTCCTCCACTTAGTATTTCGGTAACTGAGGAACTGATTGAATACCTAGAATGTAAGTGGACTACAGGAAATATAGAAGAGTGATGAAACTCATTGTACATATTCTTTGGGATGATGCTAAGGAAAATTTGGATGTCGTGTAATCGATTTAAGCACATTCTTAGTATACCGGTGATGCTATATATAGGGTTATTGAGGTGAGTTCAAAGCCTTGGTGATTGAATACTATTACTTAAGGAATGAAATGCAAAAGTTAGAATTGTAATTCTAAAATCATGCAATGGTAGGGTTAGGTTGTGCTCTTTATACTAACAAACTCTAGGAACTGACAAAGCTGATGTCATACCTTATGACATTAGACCAAATAGAATTAAGGACACTGGAAAAATCTAGTGAGTAGTAGAAAGAAGTTGGAGGGTCAAACAAGCAATCTAGCGGTAAGGTAGACAAGAATGCCAATGTTGTGAACCTAGCTATGTTGGTTAATATGATTAAGCTAACGTGTGTTAAACAGGGACATTAAGGAGGTTGACCATTACCATAAGTGTGCCCTAGGTCGATTAGGACCCAAGGACAAGTTAGAAACAATCAGAATTAGGAAATGACTATAGCTAGAAAGTAAGAACAGTTAAATTATGGAAACAAAGATAATACAAGTCAAAGTAATACGTCACGCGGTCATACATTTACGACTGAAGCAAGCCACATTTGACAAGACTAAGTGTTGTTGCATGTACGTACCTTATCATCAATAGCTACACATCTATTTGATACCAGGGTTGATAATAGCTTTGATTCTTCAGGAATTAATCTTTAACTTAGCATTAACCCTAGTTGCTTAGAAATCATTTTACTTAGTAGAAATAACCAATGGTAGTAATTAGTATAAGAAGGTCATGTCTTTGACATAGACTTAATACTGTATGAATTGGTTATCGAAGCATGAAACCAAGATAGTCCGTCAGGAGAAGGTGTTCAACCTATCAAACCAAAGCATGATCTCTGAACCTGAAAGGAGACCCAATCGTTTTAGGTTGATTTTTTATTCAAAGCTTGGAGCACCTAACTTCGTAAATTGATTTATCCCTTTATCCTCATTTGACCTAGCTATATGGAATCATTTATTCCTTATCTATCCACTCTCATTTTGAGCTATCATCAAAACGTGATTGTGCGATGGTAGCCTTCCTAAACACTCTCTCTGCTGAAGATATTGTCAACTTATGTTCATGACTTTCTAGTCATACAAATGTTCTCAACTATGCTTATGGTTTGTTGAACTACGTATGTAAACTTACTTAGATATTGCTACCTTGCAAAACATGTTTTCAAATACCTTTCCTATTGTTCGCGTCACTTCTTGAATCGCTTTTGAATCCTTAGCTTGAAAATCATTAAATTTCTATTTGAACAACAAGACTTTAAAAGAGAAGTTCTAGAGAGAGTTACCAGTAAAGAGAGGAATTACTTTTGAGACCGAGTTATTTGGAGCCAAAACATTCTTAATATATGTTGAACCCGTGTTCAGCAAAGATGGGAGGAAGTTGGTGCTAATTACATGGGCATGGAAATCACTGATCAGGTGAAAAAGAGAGAAAAGATGGCCAAACTAAGAGAAGAAATAGCTGTACAGAAGAGACAGAACTTAATAAAACTGATCATGTTACAGAGGTAATGATGAGAGCAAAACAAATGCTAGCAACCGTGTCACACGAGATAAGATCTCCATTATCAGGGGTCGTTAGCATAGTAGAAATTCTATCAACAACAAAACTTGATAAAAATCAGAAACAACTTTGAGTGTCATGTTGTCTTCTGATGATCTAGTCCTTCAACTTATTAGTGACATCCTCGGCTTTTCCTAAATTGAGTCAGGAGTTCTGAGGTTGGAGGCCACAAAATTTAGGCCAAGAAGAGGTGATGTCCCAGTGGAGGTTAATGGTGATGTTTTACGGATTAGACAAATTCTCACCCACTTGATCAGCAATGCTATCGAGTTTACTCACCAAGGAAAGGTTCAGAGTAATCTTTATGTAAAAGCAAACCCATTATCTCACAACGTCGAGAAATTAACCTGCATCTGTCTCAAATATTCGTACACCGTGGTATGACGTTAAAACATCAATCGTTATTCTGAATGATTGATTCATTTTCTGTTTTAATAATATTATTAACCATTTTCGTGAACTCATTCCAAGATCTTCGCATAGTTTATTATTTCTTTAGACCGATGGTTGGTCAAAGGAGAAATACCTATTCACAAGATATGCGTTAAGGTTGTTTCATATGGTGACGTTTGGGATTCTTAAATTCTAACGGATAACCTTTCTTATCATTGTTGGTCTTATCACCTTACCACGAGATTTATTCTGGAAATTATGGATCGAAAAATTCTGATTGGCAGAGTTCGGTGGAACTCCCGGCATGGTCCTAAGTTCACTTTGGAACGAGAAGACGAAATGATGCGTAAGTATCCTAGCCGTTTCAAGGATGTTGCCAGTACATCTTAATTTTCAGGACGAAAATTCCTCTAACAGGGGGATGATGTGACAACCCGAAAATTTTTTTCATGATTAAATAAAATTTTTATGTGAAATTACAATTTATTTTTATATTTTTATTATTATTAAATAATAGTATTAATAATAATAAAAATAATGATAATAATAATAATATTATTATTATTAAAAATAATAATATTAATAATGATAATATTAATAATAATGAAAATTTGTTATTAATAATAATTTATAAAATTATTAAATTGATTTAATAAAGTCCAGGGTTAGTTTTGTAATTTCTAAAACTTGTTTTATAAACTTAAATCAAGAAATAATAAAACATCAAACTACAGGGACCATTCTGTAAATTTATTAAAACCCAACCCCCATCCCGTCCCCTTCGATTCCGGCCACTGTTCCGGCCGAACGCCGGCGGCCTCCGGCGACTCCCAAACGACCAAATCCACACGATTTCAACCAAACCAAACACCCCGACACATTTTCGTGGATGATTCGAATACCTAACCCACCTCAATTTGAATAATAGAGTTCGATTTATACCTAACTCACTCTCGACCGAAAGTCGGCCGACCACCCACCCAAATCGACCACTAAAACGCCACTATGATTAAATTAAAAGAGCACTTACGATCAATTGATCGTTATAAATTGATAGTGAACTCAATTCGATCTGAAAAACATTGAAACATCCATTTCGATTAACACCTTTGGTCGCGATCTGCAACCTACTCGAACTCCCACTTAGACACGTTCTAAACCCAAATTAACAGAAGGATTTTGCTTGTCAACAACTATAGAATGATCCTGCAAAGTTAATTTGATTATAATCAGTGTTGTCCATTGTTTGGATTCGAGACGACCCGCGACTTGTTCTTCGTAGAATTTCACCTTGAATCATCACCATTAAGGTAATTAAGAATACCTACAAACTCGTTTTTACATGGGGATCAAAAGCCCCATGAATCCTGCATTATCATAACCATTTTGATCTTCAATTTGATCGATTTCATTCCTAGGGTTCATATGATTTGGGGGAAATAGGGTTTAAGATATTAAAAGGTTTTGGAACCAGGTTCTTGTGCGAATTAGAGCCTTTGGCTCACTGGTTTGTGCGCGGGATAATGGGGAAGAGGTCATGGGTTCGAACCCGGCCCCCTCCCATTATTTTTTTAAATGCCTTTCAAGCATTTTAAAAATATATAAAAATTACCAAAAATTATAAAAATAGTTTTTAAGAACTTCTTTTATTTTAAATACCTTTAAATGATTTTCTGTAATTTCTTTATTTAAAAACACCTTAAAATAAATTTATAAAATAATATTTAAAAATAATATAAATAACCATTTTATAAAAATAGACTTTAAATGATGATTTAAAGTATTAATCCATTAATTGAACGCCATATTATTTTTAATTATGGATAAATTATAATAATTGTGGAAATTTAATTCTTTAAAAACCTTATTTATTTATTTAAATAAATATTACATATGTGATAAATTATGATCCTTATAAAAGTGGATTTTAATAATAATTCAAATCATTAAATTATCAATGGACCTTATATTATTTATGGATTAATCATGATAATATGAATGCAAAATTTGATTTTATAAATATTTATAAAATCTTACAAAATTAAATATAAATCTACATAATTAATTTTGTTATAATTTATTTAGAATATAATGATATGTTAAAATCATTATTAAGCTAATCAAATTTTATGAAATATAAATCTTTAGTTATTAAAACAAAATAACTAAATGATTTAATTTATATGTTTATTCCCGAGAACCAAATCCTAGATCAATAAAACACCAGGTTCAAGATCTAACTTATTTAGGTTTTGAATTTGTATCTATTTGCTTATGTGAATTATAATTCCTTAGAAGGAATTTACTAGCTTATCAACATCACACGAGAACTGAGGTGAGTTCAGGCCCCACTATTTTACTAAATCTCTTTTGGGTAAGTTCATTTTATTAAAACTCTTTTGGGGGAGATAGCATACTGGTATTGTTACAAACGTTTTCATTATATATTTAAGATGTGTATGATATTAATATAGTGCTGTTTATCATTATAAAAGTCCTTACACTTTCGAATTGTTAATATTGGATAGCGGGGAAAGTTGGTTAGTACTACTGGGAGTGACGACCCCACCTGTATGACTCGAGGTCAGTCGGGTGCAATTTGTCCTATGAACATTAGTCACGATATGACATCGTGGCTGGAGGCAAACATACACAGTCAGCTTTAATGTTGAAATCACTATTTAATATAGTTTGTGAATGGGCTAGCTAGCCATTACAATGCACATGCTTAATATACGCTGTTGTTAAACTGGAATGTTTAACTGTGAACTCTTGAACTGATCAACCGTTGGGTTGATACACGCTATTGTTAAACTGGGATGTTTAACTGCAAACTCTTAAACTGATCAACCGTTGGGTTGATACACGCTATTGTTAAACTGGGATGTTTAAACGCAAGCTCTAGAACTAATCAACCATTGGGTTGATTACACTTTTGTTAAACTGTTATGATTAAACGCAAACTCTTGAACTTACCAACCATTGAGTTGATTACACTTTTGTTAAACTGTTATATTTATACGCAAACTCTTGAACTTATCAACCATCGGGTTGATACACACTTTTGTTAAACTGTTTTGTTTAAACGTAAACTCTTGAACTCACCAACCGTGTGTTGACTTTTAGTATGCTATTCTCAGGTCATTAATCTGGACTGCTGTTAGGAGCACTACACGGGTCAAGCATGCATCCTAACGCTTAAACAATGATACATTTGTTTATCTTTATATTTGGGTTTGTTTTATTTGTTTAAACGCTTCCGCATGAATTATAAAGTTTAAACTTTGATTTGTTATGTTAAACGTTGCATATAGAGTCGTTCCAAGTAACTATTGACTGTGATCCTGGTTTGTTCACACCCCTCCGTGATAGATTCCAGACCCGGAATTTGAGGGTGTGACATATGTGGTGTGTGGTGGAGATGGTGATATTTTTATAACCCTTAGGGGTATTTTGGTCTTTTTAAAAAAATCTAACAGAAAATGTTAACATCGTTAGTCAAAAGGACTGAAACAGACAATTTTTTTAAAATTTGGCACTCAAATGGAGACAAATTAAACGTTGGTACTCAAGTGGAGTCAATTTGCAAAACACAGGGAGTAAACCGAAATTTACTCGAGTTAAATTTATCTATGGGAAGTATGGGCTCGCCTACATCAAATCTTATCATGAGGACTCAAACAAACAACCATCGCCTTCCACGTACACATCACTAGACCCTTCCACAACATCCAACGACTAAAAACCCATCACAACCATACACCCGCACACACCGTTCACATCCTACCAAAACCACCCTATCCACATCAATCTCCATTTCACCCTTCATCTCACACCACGTCACCGGAACAACACGATGATCAACGGTGGCGTTACCGCCGGAAACAAGAAGCGCCACCGCGTCGGCAGCAACAGCCGCCTCTCCTCCACCGCGGAACTGCTCGACGCCGCCCGTCCCGACGGAACCCTAACAGAAGCTTCGCACAAACCCTCACCGTCGTCATCCTCCATCCGCCGATCTAACTCCCGTCACAATCTCCTCACTCACGCTCCCACCGTCGCCAACGGATATAATGATCCTACCACCGCTGACGTCATCCTCCGTCTGTACGTTGATCAGTCGTCTCCGTTTGATTCGGACGATTCGGAAACGCAATTGGCCGTTGATTCGTCGTCGGAGTTTCAGATCTATTTGCATTCGAACGTTCTCCGGCGATCGAAGTACTTCTCGGCGCTGTTATCCGATCGGTGGAAGAAGGACTCCGGTGAAGTTGATTGTTATCGGTTTAATCTAGCGGTTCCGTCGTCTTCAGGTTCGATTAATAATCATGTAACGGTGCTTCAGCTTCTGTATAATAATGAGATATCTACCGCCATTGATTCGGCTTCTACAGCGTTGGAATTGCTTCCGATTGCTCTTGAATTGCTGTTTGAAGAGTGTGTAACGGCGTGTGTTAGGTTTCTCGAAGCGGTACCGTGGACGGAGGATGAAGAGAGAACGGTGTTGAGTTTAATTCCTCTGTTACGAGATGAGGAATCTGCAGAACTGTTGGCTAGGGTTTCACCTCCGAAATCGGATTTATCTGAAGAAATGCTTCACGGATTGATACTAACAGCTATTCATAATCATCCGAATATGGCGTTTGCGAAGGCGTTTGTTGCGAAGCTGTTGAGGGACTTTTCGTCTAGGGAGTCTGCGAGGAGAGTGTTGGATAAGTCGTTTGAGACGAGTTTGAAGGTGGTGAAGGAGTCGTTGGAGGAGTATTCGAGTCCAGACTTTCGTGGGGATCATAATGAGACGGAGGCGATCCAGAGGTTGAATTTGCATACAGCGATGACGAATGGAGGCATTTGTTGTGGTTGATTGAGCGAATGATTGAGCTTAGAGTCGCGGATAGTGCTGTCAAGGAGTGGAGTGATCAGGCTTCATTTACCGCGGATTTGCAGAGGGCGTTTAGGGATGATGCGTGGAGGAATATCGTTCCTGGTCTGCCTGCTGTTGTTCTTAGGTGCACCTGCAAGCTCGCCAATGCGGTCGCTGCTGGTGTTATTTTGGCTTCTAGACAGGTTTATCGTATGTTAGTTGTATACTTGTATGATTCAGTTCTACAGTTGAGTAATATGTATTGATATGTGGATACATGGTGTTGTGTTGCAGGTTAGGATGAAGCTGGTGAAAGATTGGTTACCAGTGTTGATTGTATGTAAAGATAATGTGACACCATTGCTGAATAATCATAAGTCACTGTACCTTGAACTGGAGGAAACATTCTTGAAGATTATATCGACGCTACCCATGTCTGAAGCGCAAGAATTGTTGCAGCAATGTTTGAGTTTTTCGACTAGAAATTTGGAGGACTGCCCTCATCTGGTCTCGGCATTCACCACCTGGTTTCGTCGTGCAAACCGACAGTTACAAGGTGATCACCACTACTTTCTTGAGTGTTGTTGGGTTACATTAGATTGTGCTCGTTCTCATGAAGTTTTAGAATAACTTTTTTGAGAACAACTTACACTTGACTCTGGGTTTGGAAATGTGCAAGTGTGCAACTTATATATGCAACTGCTTTGTTGTGTATGTAATCTGTCTTGAAGAATCTGTTACTGTGTTTGTAAATTTGGAGTAATTTGCATGGATGGTCCTCAAGTTATATTACAATGGTTAATCTTGAAATGTATTGTAAATATACATCTATGCAATATGTGAAACCCAGTAAAGAACTTGTTTAATGGTTTTGTTTTGGGTGTGTGTTGTTTTTCATATAATGGTATCTAAAAATGGTCAAAGTTTGGTTCGGGTCAGAATGGGTCGAATTATAAAACAGCAAAGTCTAAGATTAAACATCCAATTGTAATGATCTAAAGATTAAACACTCAACCAGAGTAGTAAAAGACACATGAATGATTATAAGTTTGACAGAAAGGGTAATTATATGCAAATTTCATTGGTTATGCTAAAGCTTATGGATTAATTCAAAAATGAACACACTTGCTACAGACTCAAACCAGGGAGTATTAGCCATAAAATAAGTTAGCGGTGATTACGAAAATGAACATAAGATTTCAGAGGGTGCAAATCTGACACAACCATTCACACTTGAAATAGTGTTACGTGTATAGCACTGTTAAACATATAATTACAAAATAAGCATCTGACTAGCGATTAATCGAGAGTAACCAGGATTAATCGGGATAAATCGGTTTGGAAATTTATATATAATTTTCATTTTTATGTATATACACACATTTTTATATACAACTTTTATAAATATGTTTAGTTTAATATATATAAAAACAAATTTAGCCAGAACTTTGAAATTTTCACCGGAATTTTTTGAAGTTCGCTGGAAATTTGCGGAAAGTCGCCGGATTTTGAAAAAATGCGGATTAGGGGCTGATTAACAGCCGCCTAGGTCCGTATAGGTGGTCGGAATCAACTGTTGATGCTCCGATTTGGGTAAACAAAAAGGATCGAATCAGATGATGTACATACTCGTTTACGAATAAGAGGGTTCAATGACTTACCTTAATAACCAATCAAAGACTAAGCAAATTAGAGCCCCGTACTGCTCAAATCACAGCGGATAGTGTTATGGGTCCCTATCGGTTGCCGAGGCGACTGATTCAGTGGTGATGGTTCGGTGCGAGGGTGTTCCACGACGGAGTAGAGATCTAAAGCACAAGTGTTCATCAGTAGCGACTTAATAGAACATGTAACTCAAGGGCTTCGTGAGGCTCTTGTGGGTTTCATACGTGCGATTTAGAGCTGAATCAAGGAGTATAAATAATTGGAATGTACGCAAATTTACTATCCCATCTTCTCGGGAGTGAGTGGAGAAGATAGAAGAATTTTGAAAGTCATTAAGGGAATAAGGAGACTAAGGGCGTGTTGATTTGCGCTGACCCAGCGCTGACTGGCTGACTCGGTCAGCCGGTCAGTGTGTTTGGTATACGCGATTTGTGGTCTGACCGAGTCCGGAGCTTCTGACCCGGTCCTTAGAAATCGGGATGGTGACCTTGAAAAGGGCAGCGGGTGCGACCCTCGACCGCAACCTCACCTTCGATCATCTTCCAATCGACACCAGCAATCATCTCCATCGAATCATCATCATCGACACCTTCACTGTCGCTGTCGATTTCAACCACCAAAACCCCCAAAATCGCACATTAACAGCAGCTTCTGTTGTTTGTGAGATCGAGAGCTTTGAGCGATCGATTGTGAGCACCGAGAGAGAATCAAGAGTTCGAGAGAGAAGCAGGGAACCGAGAGAGAGGCAGAGAACCGAGAGAGATCGAGAGGGAGAGAAGAGAGTCCGAGAGTGTTCGAGAGAAAGCATCGGGAGAGTTTGAGATTGAGATTTGAAATTCAATTTTGACTCCCTTTTCTTATTTTGACCAGGCATATATTTATCTTCTAAATGCGTGTTTGATTAGCTCTTGTTGAAGGTATAGAGTTTTTTTGAGTTTTTAATCTGATTTGCGTTTCATTAGCTCTTGTTGAAGGAATTTGGGCAGTTGATTATTATTATTTATCATTTCACACTCAATTAGCAGAGAAATTTAACAGAGAAATTTAACAGAAGTGTACATAGTGGTTATTTTTTTCATTTAGCAGAGTCAGTCAGATGCATAATCAAACAGTCAAGTTTCAGTCAGATGCAGACTCAGTCAGAACTTCTTACGGGTCAGCTTCTAACTCAGTCAGATCTTACTCAGTCAGCACAATCAAACAACCTCTAATTCAGCTCTTAAATTGGATGCTAGGTTGCAAGGTGGATTGGATGAATAGAGATGAAACCATGTTTCACTACCTCATTCAATATATGACACATTCTTTTATTTCGTTTACTTTTTTTTCTATTGTTGTTTTTCTATTATACTTATTATTTTTTTGGGATATATTAATCCGCTTCTTTATATTTATGTTCATCATTACAAGTGGTATCAGAGCGAATACCTGGTGTGAGTTCTTATGAGTGAATCCATGGCTGAAAAACTGTTATGTCATATTAGAGTGTTTCTTGGTTCAACAGTGACTATGATAATTAGAGTTTACTCATGGAGACTCCCTTACGATCTAAGGATTTCTGGTCTGTTATGAAGACTGGAGTTGTCACACCCCAACCGATGACGGAACAATAAGGCGGACGAATGTGAATCAATTGCTTATAGCACATGGTATTAAAAGCGTTGAATATTATTAATTTCATTATTCATTGAGAAAACTATGCAAATAATCTATTACAATCAAGCAATTATTCAAAACAAACTTTCTAATTGTCTTTATTTATTCTATGTCCAAGCCTCATGGTGAGAATAAGTAGTCCACTAAACTGTATTTCTTGAAATCATGTAAATAAGTAATGAGTTAGCTAAAGAATTAGGGGCTGTTTGATAACATCTGATTGAATAAGTGCTGAATGAATAAGAGGGTCTAAACCAGTAAGAGGTCCGAACCAGTAAGAGGTCTGAATCAATAAGTGTGTTTGGTATAAATTTTATAGACAATATAAACCCAAAATTCTCTTAAAAAACCCAAAATTCACACACTCTCCCCCATTCCCCTGTTGCCGCCCTCACCGCCCTCACCACCACCCTCGCCGGAGTTCTTCATCTCCGGCGACATCACCACGATTCAGAGAGCGACGGTGGCCGACCACTACCGCAAGCACCACCGCACGTCGCCCTACCACCACCGCACGTCGCCGACCACCACCACCGCACGCCACCACCACACAGATCTGAACCACCACCGCACGTCGTCGACCACCACCGCACGCCACCACCACAATACCGGTGGGGTCAATTCGCCACCGGTCGGTTCATCGCTCAACGGAAGCTCGGGTGGGGTCAATTCTCCCCGAAACCCTAAATCGAAACCGAGTTGGAGCGGCGGCGAGTGGGGCTGAAGGGCGGCGGCGGCGGCGAGTTGGAGCAGAAGAGCCGCGAGACGCCAAAGCTCGGTCGATGGGGTGGGAGGGTCGGGGGGGGGGGGGTGGAAGTGTTTTGGTCAGACTTGGGATGAAATCTGACCCAATAAGTGATGGAACAAGACCTCTTTCTCGTTAAGAGGCATCTAACCAAACGCTCTATCTGACCCATGTCTGACCGAGTCAGACATTAAGGTCTGACCAAGTCAGACATTAAGGTCTGACCAAGTCAGACATTAAGGTCTGACCAACCTCATTAAGAGGCAAACAAACAGCCCCTTAGATTGATTAAAATGTTTGACACAATTTGATTCACATGACAATATCAAGACTTCTAATGCAATAGTGTAATATAAAAAACAAACTAAATACAATCAAACCTAATGATTGAATTGATTCAGTACACAGACGAAGTCTTATGATAGAATATTTGAATCTAGTTTCAATCTCCACTCGAATAGTCATATGGGTGGGTTTTATAACATTTGAAATCTTAAAAATAAAGAAATTGTAAAATTATAATCTTTAAAATGATTAATAAATAAATTTTCAATCAGTACTAATTACAAATGAGTTTTATTTTAATTTAATAACATTTTAATAATTTTCTGGAATTTAAAATATTTGAAAAATATTAAAAATAATGTGCGGGTGTCCAGGGTCGAATCCGGGTCCCCTTCGTGCAAGTGATGTGGTTTAACCAGTGGGCTAAGGTCCCAATCCTCACGTAAGTCCACTAAAAAAATATTTAAACAATAACGCGTTTAATTCCAATTTCATATAAACCCTAATTTGATTTGATTCAAATTGAAGATCGATATGATTATGTTAATGAAATTAATATTAGGGCTTTTAGTCTCCACTTGTAAACGAGTCTTTCTATGTAATTAATTACTTGATTGATGTAAAATTAAGAGTTAATTACACAAATAGTCCCTGTGGTTTAGCGTATTTCCCAGGTTTGGGTACTTACCTTTTTTAGTAACAGGTTTGGGTATTGTATTTTTTATTTTGTAACGACTTTAGGTATTAAGACTAACTTCCGTTAGTTTTTACATTAAATCAAGGTAAAATGACCAAAATACCCTTTAGGGTCATTTATGTAACTTATATCTTAATCTAGTGACCATTCATGTAATTAACTCAAAAACAAAAAAAGCTAACCCACCCATCTCCCTCATCCGCTACCACCACCACCACCAAACATCTCCACCACCACCGCCGGCTACTAGGCGAAATCCCATCTCCCTTCACTCCCACCACCTCCCTCCACCATCATTCTTCGTCTTTCGCCTCCACCCACCGGAAATCCACCAATCATTTGACATCAAGGTCAAAAAAACACAGGGATTGCTAGTCAATCTCTTCAAGATTCTTTCAAAATAAATCCTCCGATTTCACAAAAGGATAACTCCCAAAAATCAAAGATTAGGAATTTACACCCGCCCTCACCTCAATTACCAACAAAACATGCTCCGTTTCAGCCATTGTATCAATCTGAACCCGCATCTGATCATGTTTCTGCAATTGGTTCCTCACCGGCCCATCCAGCAAGCTCGTGTAGTTTGTTAGCCGCTGTTAGCAGCTTATTTGGTGGCGTTGAGCTCATGCCGGCGTTGAGCTCGACAATGAAAGAGGGGAAGATCGTCTAGGGGTTAAATCGGAAGGCGATAAGCTCTTAAAAGGTGAGTCGGTGGTGGTTGTGGAGTCTGATAAAGCTGATATGGAAACCTCACCGACGGTGGAATCGGAGGCACCCAAATTGGCCCCTGCTCCGGCTGTGGCAAAAGTGGCGGCTCCGGTGGCGTCGACGCACCGGCGTCATACGGTGGGAAGAGGGTTTGCGACGGTAGATGGTGATGGTGGCGATGAAGGCGGTGGTATGCAGATGGTGACGGAGGGGTAGTGGTGGTCGGATTGGAGCGGTGGTGGTTGTTTAAGGGGGGCCGACGGGTGGGATGGTGGGGTTGGGTTTCAAGCTTTTGTTTCAGAGTTAATTACACAAATGGCCCCTTCAGTTTGCTAAGTTGTAAAATTAGTCCACAGATTTGAAAAGACTAAAATACCCTTGATTTAACGAAGAAACTAACGGAAGTTAGCCTTAATACCTAAAGTCGTTACAAAATAAAAAATACAATACCCAAACCTGTTACTAAAAAGGTAAGTACCCAAACCTGGAAAATGCGCTAAACCACAGGGACTATTTGTGTAATTAACTCTAAAATTAATGAAAACAAGAAGAACTAGGTAGCGACAGTCAATCAAATTGAATCTGAGGTGTTCCTATTTGATTCAATTCAAGACTTGTATAGCTTCCTCATAAATAGCAAATGCCGTCATCGATTGGAATTGAGGATGCTTAGAATAAATTAAATGACATAGTTACAAGTTCAAGAGGTTAATGGAGATTGAGATCGATGAGTATGTTGTTTAGATTGGAATTGCTGTTACAGAAAGTTCAAATGGATTGATTAGAATGTTTTCCATCTAATATATAGTGAAAATTGAAAGTGCTTCGATTGAAAAAGTTTTAATTTTCTAATTTGGCTGTTTGAACTTAGATTAATGAATAATTCGCATGTTGTTTGACTCAATTAATGAGTTGTTTATGATCATAATGATCAAAAAGGCATTTCCGGTCAATGAATTCGATTAATTTGGTTAGTGACCGAAGTGAACATATCATGTTTTGAATACAAAGCTTTGGTTTCGATTGAGCACAAACAGTCGATTGCTTGAATTAAAGAGAGTCAGGAGTTCGAATCTTTTTCGCGATCGATGAGGGACGGTTTGATTTGGTTAATTTGAATGATTTTGGGTGGTTTGAGAGAATGGAGTTGGCCGGAGAAGCAAGGTCGCATGTAGGGTCGTAGGGGGTTGGTTTGTTTTAAACATATTTTACACTTATGGTCCCTAAGATTTACAAGAGTTATTATTTTATGTTTAAAAAATTGAAGTTTGAAAAATGACGTTTTTAATCTTGAACTTTATTAAACTAATTTGAATGATAAGTCAAATAAAAAATTTATAATTTTTATAAATCTAGTAAATTTTGTAATTTAACAATTTAATTTAACTTAATAACAAAATTCATAATTAACAATAAAACTTTTTTTTATGAAATTATATAAATTGATTAAATAGCATAACTATTGTATTTGAAACATTACAATGAACGAAATGATTTAAATAATGAATTTGATTTTGTAATTGACTCCAATCATTTTCAAATTGATTCAAATGTTACAGGAGTCGCTATCCTAGAGAAGATGAGACATTCAGTGACGGAGCTTGAACAAAAGTAAAGGGCGGCCCAAAAGTCATAGAACCTAAATCAGGGGGGGGGGGGGCATACTCAATATATATAAAATTTTCAGACGAAGTACATATAAATTTCCACTTCTGAGCGAAGGGGACCGACCCCCATAGGCCTGAACTAAACTCCGCCCATTGAGACACTTCTTCGACGGAAGGATTTGAGGGATCGGAAGTATATGTTTCAATGAACTGATTGGCAGATATTGCGTACGATGATCGATAAAGCAGCTACAATATGGATTTGAGATGCTACGAAGGCCAAGTAAACAAACAAACATACCTAGTATATTCCACTAAAGAGTAGGGTCTGGGAGGGGTAGGTGGTGGCGAGTCTTTCCTCTATCTTGAGAGATAGAGAGACCGCTTCCAAAAAAACCCATTGAGAGATAGAGAGACCGCTTCCAAAAAGACCCATGACTTGAAAAACGATAGCCAGCAGATTATAGAGCATACAACACATAGATATATATCACATAAGGGTTTAGAATAAGCATAGGCACATTCATAAGTGTATTCATAGGCATAACATACATCACATAAGCATAAGCATACCCATAAGCATAACAACCCGAAGATAGTGCATACATCAGATAAGTAACACGCTTCACCTATAAAGGGCAAATGTCGATAACCTACACATCACGCGGGGGTCACGCATCAGGTCTTACTTTGCTCTTCCTACCAACAGATCCCACTAGAAGTCCTTAATTTTAATTCTACGCATCCACGCACACCTATCCTTGATCATGTGGTCGGAGAGGTGAAACTCTACCATATCCCACCTAATTAACTCTTCCCAAGTCAACATAGGTTTTCCTCTACTCCTCCTACCATCTAAGGTGATGTTTTCTACTGCTCTAACAGGCGCTGACATCGGTGTCCTCTTCACGTGCCCAAACCATCTTAATCTTCCTTTTCGTATTTTATCCGTGATACAACCCACCTCTAGCCTTCACTGAAACACGTTGTTCCTTATCCGATCCAGTCTTGTGTGTCCACGCATCCACCTCAGTATTCGTATTTTCGGGAACTCCATTTGTCATGCGTACGATTTCTTTACGGCCCAACAGACTGTTCCGTATAACATAGCTAGACGTATTGCCACTCTATATAGTTTTCCCTTTAGTATTGCTGGGAACTTCTTATGTAAGGCCCTGATCCCGGGAAACCTCACAGTTGGTCATTCACATCAAAAACATAGATTTAAAACATTCGTTTATATATATATATATATATATATATACACATATTGCAGCGGAAAAGTATAGTAATCGCAATTCATTACAACATAGTTAAATTAAAATATAAATATTGTCTTTAAACATCAAATACTCTTTAAAAATCCTCTTAATATTCTTCTTTATCAGGGACGCCGGTCTTTAGATGCCAAGAAGCTTTAGATCCATGCTCCCATCCCATAAGCCCTAACGCTCACCTGTCAACTAATATGCATAAAAAGTCAGCTTCGCTGAGTGAATTCTAGGTTTACTTTGTTAAATAACTTTTGTAAGAGATATTAGCTTTAACATTTGAAAATAATCATCATCTATCAGAACATTGATACACACGGATTATCGCTTTATCAATGCTTTGCCATTACTTATTAATTATTACTCTTTCTTATCCGTCAATTCCCAGTTACTATCGGTGCCTATGATAAACACAATACTTTACCGACATGCCAATTTAGGCCTTAATGTCGTACCCAAACAGGCCATTATTGTCATGCCAATCCAGGCCTTACTGACCTACCTGTTCGAGCCTTTACTTTATCATCATGAGGGCACAACAGATGCAACCCTCCTTTATCAATTGCTTGCAAGGCTTTACTTTATTAGGGTACATGTTATGGGCCCAATACAGTTCTTTAAGTTTCACTTATATCTTTAGTTTTCTCATACACTTAACACATAATAAGAAGCAAACTCTTAGTCTAAGGATTCACATTTCATCAACCATGAGAGATAAACCAGATAACCGACCCTCCGCGGGGCAGCGGGGGTTCGGGGGCGGCAGCCCCTGATAGCGGGGTTCTAGGGGCGGCAACCACTAGTGGGGTCCAGGGGCAACGCCCCTGGCTGGGGCCGGGCTGCCAGGTCAGTGCGCAAAATTTTTATTTTAAAGACTTTATATAGCATATTTTGGTATATAGAAAAATGTATTTTCTTGCTAAAACCTTTTCAAATCTTTGCTTTGAAAACTTTAGGTTTACTATGCATAATAGCCCCAAAAATATGGAAAAGCTTGTAAATAAGGGGATCTAGAACTCACCTTGTCAAAGTAAATGGTTTCTCGTCTAGGTTTACTAGGCTAGACACGCACAACACAGCCTGCACATAAGTTAACACTCAAAAACGTTATTTCCATGCAATTTCGCTACCATCAAAACTTAGCCCATTAGGGTTAATTTAGTCCATAGCCCACTTTCTTCGTTATTTAAATTAACTAACCCTTATAAACCCATTATTATTAAATGGTTTGCTTTGAAATTTCGAGGTGTTACAAGTCTCCCCCTTATTTTGGTTTCGTCCTCGAAACCCACCTCGTCGTTAAACAGATCGGGGTATTGTTGTCTCATTTCCTCCTCGGATTCCCAGGTGGCATCTGACCCCTTTCGGTGTTTCCATTATACTTTGACTTGTCTGATCTGCTTGTTTCTTAACTGCTTCACCTTTCTGTCCAAAATGGTGACCGAATGTTCCACATAGTTCAGCCTTTCATCCATTTCAACATCAAGGAGGGGCACAACCATCACATCATCAACCAAGCACTTTCGCAGGTGCGACACATGAAAGGTCGGGTGAATCCCACTTAATTCTTCTGGAAGGTCTAGCCTGTAAGCTACATCCCCAACTCATGCTAGTACCTTAAATGCTCCAATAAACCTGGGACTTACTTTCCCCCTCTTCCTAAATCGGATAATGTACTTCCATGGCAACACCTTTAACATTACTCTGTCACCCACGCTAAATTCTATTGGTCTCATTTTTTTATCGGCGTATGACTTTTGTCTATCTTTTGCAGCCTTCATGTACGCCTTGATTTTCTCCAACTTTTCTGTTGTGGCTTCCACGAATTCTAAGCTTCCCAACTCCTTTTGTCCGATGTCATCCCAACAAATGGGGGTCCTACATCGTCTCACGTACAACATCTCATATGGAGGCATTTAATACTAGCATGATAGCTATTATTGTACGAGAATTCTGCTAATGGTAGGTGGTTGTCCCAGTTACCACCGAAGTCCACGACGCATGCTCGTAGCATGTCTTCCAGTGTCTGTATCGTCCTTTCAGATTGACCATCAGTCTGCGGGTGGTAAGCAGTACTGATATGCAACCTTGTCCCCATTTCTTCGTTAAACCTCTTCTAGAATTTAGAGGTAAACAGCGTGTCTCTATCTGACACAATCGATACAGGCATACCATGCCGTGCAACTATCTCTGTAATGAACAATTCCGCGAGCTTCTTTGAATTGATTGCTTCCCTGATGGGTAAGAAATGAGCACTCTTAGTCAACCTGTCCACTATTAACCAAATTGCATCATTACCCTCAGTTGTACGCGATAACTTAGTAATAAAATCCATTGTAATATGTTCCCACTTCCATTCCGGAACTTCCAATGGTTGTACATACCTATAAGGTCTTTGGTGCTCAGCCTTCACTTGTAGGCACGTTAGGCATTTATTTACATATGCAACCATATCTCTCCTCATCCTGGGCCACCAATAATCTTTCTTCAAGTCATGGTACATCTTATTTGCTCCTGGGTGTATTGAGTAGCGAGTCTTGTGTGTTTCATCAAAAATTTTCTCTCGTAGATCTCCATACCTCGGAATCCATATCCTACCATAGATGACCTTCACACCCAATGTGTTATCGACTAAATCATCGGCCCTTCCCACCATCCGTTCTTTCTTAATTTGGTGTTCCTTCAAGGCTTCCACCTGAGCTTCGCTTATCAACCTCATAACATCTGGGGTCACTACTAGTTGGCACGCCTTCACCCGAATTAGATCATATCCTTCCTTTCGGCTCAGGGCATCGACTACCACATTTGCCTTACCCGGGTGGTAATGGATTTCACAGTCGTAATCCTTTATCAGCTCCAACCACCTCCTCTGTGTCATATTTAGATCTTTCTGCTCAAAGAAATGTTTCAGACTTTTGTGATCGGTTAATATGGTGCACTTAGTTCCATACAAATAATGTCTCCATATATTCAATGCGAACACCACTGCTGCAAGTTCCAAATCATGAACAGGGTAATTAACCTCCGTGTCCTTTGGCTGTCTGGATGTGTAAGCTATAACCTTTCCTCTTTGCATCAACACACAGCCTAACCCGTAGTAAGAGGCATCAGAGTATACCGTTAGGTCTTCATCTCCCTCCGGTAGGGTTAGCACAGGTGCCTTGGTTAACCTATCCTTCAATTCCAAAAACGCATATTCCTGATCTTTTCCCCAGTCGAACACCACGTTCTTCCTCGTTAAACTTGTTAATGGGGAAGCTATCTTTGAGAAATCCTTGATAAACCTTCTATAATAGCCTGCTAATTCCTGATCTCGGATGGGGTCCTTGGGGATTTCCATTGCGTAACTGCTTCAACTTTTTCCGGATCAGCCATAACCCCTTCAGAATTTATAACGTGCCCTAAAACTTCACCTCACGTAGCCAGTTGGCGCATTTATAGAACTTCACATACAGTTTCTCCTTTCGTAATGTTTCTAACGCCTCCTTGATATGACAAGCGTGGTATCCTTTGTTCTTTGAGTATATTAAGATATTATCGATGAAGACTATTACTGATCTGTCTAACATCGGTCGATACACGCAATTCATTGAGTCCTTAAATGCCGCAGGAGCATTGGTTAGCCCGAAAGACATAACCAGAAACTCATAGTGTCCATAGCGCGTTCGGAAAGCCGTCTTTGGGATATTTTGCTCCCTTACCTTCAGCTGATGATATTCGGAGTTGAGATCTATTCGGGAGAACCAGCTTGCCCCTTGCAACTGGTTAAACAGATCATCTATTCTGGGTAAAGGGTTTCGATTCTTCACGGTTAGCTTATTCAATTCTCTGTAATCTATACACATCCTCATGCTGCCATCCTTCTTCCTCACAAATAACACTGGGGCACCCCATGGAGAAATGTTGGGCCTAATGAATCCTTTATCAAGAAGTTCTTGTAGTTGTGACATGAGCTCCTTCATCTCGGATGAGGCTAGGCGGTAGGGTGCTTTGGCAGTGGGTTGGGTTCCTAACAGTAAATCAATTTGAAATTCTATCTCCCTATCCGGTGGTACCCCTGGCAGATCCCTGGGAATACATCAGGAAAGTCCCGCACCACTGGTACATCCGAAAACTCTTTCACTTTATCTTTAACATCTTTTACATACGCTAGATAAGCCCCTCACCCTCGCCTCATACATTTCTCCCCCTTGATCATGGAAATGATCCTTGGAACCTTGCAAATGTTATCACCGTAGATCGTAACTGGACTACCATTGGGAGCCGTTAATCAGATTATCTTTTGTTGGCATATTATGTTAGCATCATGGGTAGCTAGCCTATCCATTCCTAGTACGACGTCAAAACCTCCTAAGGTCATGGCAAACAATTGTGCGGGAAAGTAATGAACTCCTAGTTTAATGTGGCAATCCTCTAACACCCTGACTATTCTAATGGATTTAGCATCGGCCGTTTCTACTTCAAAAACATCATCTATTTCCCTAGTTTGGATGTCTAGGGTAGCACAGAAAGATGCAGATACAAAACTCTTACTGCCACCATTATCAAATAATATGGAGGCACAAACATCATTGACAAGAAACATACCTGACACCACGTCCGGGTCTTTCCTTGCCTCCTTCTTGTTCATGGTGAAAGCCCTTGCCCTGGCCTTGGGCTTTCCATCATCCCCTTTTTCATTATTCCCGCTTGTTCTTGAGTTCCCCGGCTTAGCTTTCTTGCAATCCGTGCTGTGGTGCCCCGACTCATGGCAGTTGAAGCACTTGTTCACTTCCGGGCATTCTCTAGCCATGTGACCAGTTTTCCCACACTGGTAGCACCCATAGCTACCCATTCGACACTCTCCGGGATGCCTCCTCCCACACTTCCCACATTCCTTAACTTTATCAACCCCCTTCACAATCACTTGTTTTGCATCTACCCTTGCTTTCTTGTTTCCCGATTGATAGTTACCATTTCCATACCTCTTCCCATTATTGTTCCAAACCTTCCTCGTTTCACCCACTGTTACTGGCCTGCGATGATCGTACAACCTTCCACCGCTGACCTAAAAGTATCAGGTCGGGCAGTGACCATGTCCCTACGAATGTCCAGAGGCAACCCTTGTATGTACCTCTTAATCCTCTTGGATTCAGGAGTCACCAAGTCAGGCAGCAGACGTGTAATTTCATTAAATTTTGTGGTGTACTCCTGATGTGTCATGTTTCCAGCCTCCAAGCTCACAAACTCTTGTTTAATCTTATCAAGCTCTCTCTCCGGACAGTACTTCTCTATCACCAACCTCTTCATTTCAGGCCACTTCATCCTCTTAATAGCCTCCTCCCCGTAAGAGTCAACGATGTTATCCCATCAACACAGTGCTGGATCCAAAAGTTAATGGGAAGCAAACTTCACCTTTTGGTCTTCCCGGCACTCGCTGATCCTCAGCACGATTTCCATTTCTCTAATCCAACGCTGAGCAGTAGCAGCATTACAAGTACCATCAAATGTTGGGGGCTTACACCTCTGAAAAGCCCCATAGCTGCACCCCTTTGCCACCTCTTCACCACTGAATCATCATTGTTACCCAGACGACCTTCCTCATCGCTCATTTCCTCAGTCTTGACCACTTTCTTCTTATCAACCTTCTTTGAAGTCGTACCCTTTTTACCGTCGCCCTTAACCTGCTCCACAACCTCCGCGAACAAAGAGGGAATCACTCCAGATAGGATCTGGTGCACCTCTTGGGCAATAGCTTCCTTTACTATTTCCTTCAGCTTTGCTTGGTACGTGGTAGGCCCCTCGGTTTTCGTTTCTAACTCAACCTCCTCCTTAACCGGTTTCTCAATCAGCTTTCTGGTTGACCTTTTTATCGGTTTCGTAGCTTTGCTTGCTGTTTCTTTTGCCTTAGCAGGGGGCCTTCCCCTAGTGCTTCTCCGGGTGACCATAGCTGGAACTGCTTTCTTTGGTGCCATTCTTTCTACTTCCTATAAGATTCAGAATGTCAATATGGTCTTTCAAGGCAAGTTCAGATCATAACAAGTTTTGTAAATTTTTAGTAACAGTGGCCAGTTGTGATTAACTACTTACAGAACTTCTCATGTCCTAAACTGTCCTATCCTGAACCACACTAACACTCGAACCTACTATCCTTATTCTATGCACGTATAGGTCACATAAATTCAGATAGGCACCACAGATAATATTATCATACCCTATCCTCGATTCTAACTTAGATAAGAAGGCACTACCCATCAGAATAATACTTACAACATATTTTGTTACCTCTTGGCATGGAGCTTCTTGGACTGGCATACTTGATACTTGGTCCCATTGTCTGTTTAACTTTAGGTTTATAAAATAGTTTTCCCAAATCTCTTAAACATTGGCTATTAAATACCAACTTGTAAGGTCCTGATCCCAGGACACCTCACAGTTGGTCATTCATAGCAAAAACATAGATTTAAAACATTCGTTATATATATATATATATATATATATATATATATATATATATATATATATATATATATATTGCAGCGGAAAAGTATAGTAATTGCAATTCATTACAACATAGTTAAATTAAAATATAGATATTGTCTTTAAACATCAAATACTCTTTAAAAATCCTCTTAATATTCTTCTTCATCAGGGATGCCAGTCTTTAGATGCCAAGAAGCTTTAGATCCATGCTCCCATCCCATAAGCCCTAACGCTTACTGTCAACTAATATGCATAAAAAGTCAGCTTCGCTGAGTGAATTCTAGGTTTACTTTTGTTGGGTATTCTACCTTGGAAGAAATTGAAGATTTCAATAGTATTAAAGTTGAAGACTTGAAGCACGAAATCAACAAAAATATTAGTCTAGGGTTTATATTGTAATTATTTGTAATGCCAGACTAGTATATATTTTAGCACATATCATCCTTGTAAGGGGTGACTAATTCACCACTTGTTAGGGTGAATTAGGTTTTATCACCAACAACAATATATCATCATCCCTCATGGATGATGATTTCAACATTATATCATCATTCTTATGAATGATGATTTCAACAATATATCAAAAAACAACAAACATTATACATGTATGTGTTTATCATCATTGTGTTCTTCATCATGTTCATCATATTTATATATTTTAGCATCTAATCATCCGATTCTTGTTATCATCAATATGAATCCTAAGATCCAAGCTCATGTTCACGTTCAAATCATGAACACACAATTGGTATCAGAGCTGGAGTTGTGGATTCATATTGATTATGATGAGTTTTCATGTTTAGTCTGCTGAAATTATTGAAGATTTGAAGAAAACAATTCAACAATAAAAAAAGGCTGAACGGCAGAAGAGAATTCGAAGGAGAAACTTGCGAGAAAGAAAATTGGAAGAAGAGAAGGAAGAAAGGGAAGAAGTAGAAAAGAGATTGGAAAAGAGGAGAAGTTCCTTGTCGGCAGAATGCTTGGAACAAAGGCTGTGGTAATTAAAAAAATAATTAAAGAAAACAAATTGGAAGAAGAAAGGAAGAAGGAGAAAAGATTTGGAAAAAGAAAGAACTTGCTTGCGGCATAATGGAGAAAAGGAATTAACGAACGGCAGAAAAGAATTTGAAGAAGGAATTTACGGCTGAAATTGTTTTCTTTGGTTGAAACATTAGGGTTTGCAACCTAGGGTTGCAAATGGTCTCAAGAACACAATTGGGTTTGTTCCTTGGACTCTATTATTAAACAAAAACGATAGTTGGAATTGGGCTCAAGTGTTGAAGATTGGCCTTATGATCAACAAAACAAATTTGGGCCTCGTATTTGGGCTCTCAACAACAAAAACAAGTGACATTGAGTTACATAATATAGTTGTTCCAAAGTTCTGAAGACCACGCTTCTGCATCAACGACATATTTCTTGACTTTGGATAGCTATTCAACAAAAACAAGATCAAGCTTCAAGTCACATTGGAAATCTATAATTTAGGGGGAGTATTGTTGGGTATTCTACCTTGGAAGAAATTGAAGATTTCAATAGTATTGAAGTTGAAGACTTGAAGCACGAAATCAACAAAAATATTAGTCTAGGGTTTATATTGTAATTATTTATAATGCTAGACTAGTATATTTTAGCACATATCATCCTTGTAAGGGGTGACTAATTCACCACTTGTTAGGGTGAATTAGGTTTTATCACCACCAACAATATATCATCATCCCTTATGGATGATGATTTCAACATTATATCATCATTGTTATGAATGATGATTTCAACAATATATCAAAAAAAACAACAAGCATTATACATGTATGTGTTTATCATCATTGTGTTCTTCATCATGTTCATCATATTTATATATTTTAGCATCTAATCATTCGATTCTTGTTATTATCAATATGAATCCTAAGATCCAAGCTCATGTTCATGTTCAAATCATGAACACACATGGTTACAATTTCGTTTAAACACCAATTCATATTGATAATTTAGCTGCTATGTTTATAACTGCTAACCCAGTTCAATATAGTAAAACAAAACATATTGAAATCAGATATCATTTTCTGAGAGACTGTTCAGAAAAGGGTTTAATCAAGTTAATCAAAGTGGACACAACAAGCTGATTTGTTCACTAAAGCCTTTGATTCTGTTAGATTTAACTTTCTGATAGAATCTTTGGGGATGATTAACTTAGACTAAATACTCAAAAGTATATGACTGTCCTTATGTAGAGTAATAGTTGGGGATGATTTAATTGTCTGATATAATGTATGTGCATGTCATATGTATGGGAAATGATAGTACACTATGCTTGGATTTCTTTAACTACAATTCAAACTGACTTGTAACATTTTGATATGTGAGTAGGTTCATCTTAAGTGGAAACTAAGCTAAGAGCATGCCAAACTAAATGAAACAGGTAACTGTCTATGGGATCTCCATTTTGAGGATCAGGAAAGTAAGTCATCTCCTGATGTGATCAAATCACTTACAAAAGTACACTATGTAAAATACTTTATAATCTTCTATCTTTGCAAATTCATTTTCCCTCTGTTTTGTGTGAACAAAGACCTGGGAATATGATTCAAGAGTGTGATCTTCATTCTCCCTCTGTTTTGTGTAAACAAAGACCTGGGTTAAGTTCACCTCTGTTTTACGAAAGTAAAGACCTGGTGGCTATGAAGCTCATATCTCAGCTCTTAAAAGAATCACTTGTGATCAACTGTATATCAATTTAAAGAGCTTCAACATCAAAGCATTAATGAGACTGTAATATGTCTCAAGATAGAACTTATAACTTAATGTACATAGTCAATAAGTGTGAAAAAGTGGTGATTTGCCTCACCTACGGAGGACAAACTTTAATGAGAATTGAATGTGGAGACACAACAGTTACTGATTAACAAACTTCAAAACATGATAAACAACATGCCTAGTTGATACATTGCTCATGTATGAATTTAAGTGGACCTATATACTTACAATCAGGTGTGAAATAGATCAACACATATTCAAATAATCAACATCAGCAGAAGCCTAGAGTCATAGTATGATCCCTCTATATATATGCATGCTTGTATCGTTTAAATCATTTGTTTAATTTGTCCCCTTAACTGATTTCCTCTCATTTAGACTGTCATATGCCTTTCATGCCTATTTCCAACATAAATTTATGATGAATGCAATAGTTTAACATTAATCACAAATTTAGGGGGAGTAGTTCATGCATGAAAAATCAATAAAAAGCTGCTAATTCACTTTGAAGGAATGGGAACTTGAGCATTAACTTGAATGCAGGATACAGGAAACTTGCTTTCTTGTACTTAATTGCCATGCAAACAAAGTCCATAATGTCCAATATCAACACATGATTCTACTTAGTAGATATCATACATTTAAAGTTTTTAACAAAACTTTAATTTCCGCAGAAGTTTCAGTAATATTTCTCATCCGCAGAAGTAACAGTGAAATTTATGTTTCAGCAGAAGTAACAGTAACAATGTAACTGCATAATCGTATGATTGGTATACGAATGTGCAACAGGAATTGCATTTGAGCTAAGGCATCCGCAGATGTTAAGACATCCGCAGATGTTAAGGTTCCACAGATGTTCTGCGGAAGATGTGATACATCCGGAATAAACTTGATAAACGGAAAGGGATAAAGGGGAAGTGGGCCCAACATAATTAATAAAAGAAATTAATGTGTTCGCTTATAAATAAGGTATTTGACTCTAAGAATTCATTAATCACTTTTTCAGAGCACTTTTTCAGTTTTCTAACCTAGAAAAACGCACACTTTCCCCCTCATTCAAACTTTCAAAAATCCGTTCAAAAATTGTAAACATCATCATTCAGAAATCGATTATTATTGTCGCGAAGGTAAATCATGTTCTAATCTTCAGTTCGGAACTGATTAATCCTTGATTGTCATTAAAACGATTCGAATTCATGTGAGTTACACTAATGCTAAACTGATTTTCGTTTCTATTTACAGATGACAAACAGATTCGCGAAGGAGCACAACGTGTGTGCATTCTTGAATGCTGATGATCCTGCTGCTGAAGGATGTCGAGATATCATCAGATATCTTGACGGTCCAGGCTCTTCTATGCCTTAACGGCCAAGCCTGTGATTCATCAAACACACATCATCGATTTCTGGAACTCTGCTCGAGTTGAACCAGAAGGAGACAATGAAGTGATTGTTGCTGAGATCCTTTCTAAATGAATACGGATCAATGAAAGCACAATCAAAAGATCTCTTGAGTTGGGTGATCGAGAAATAGGACACCCTGATGTATTCGAGAATGAATACATTGAGAAGGTGTTCAACCTAATGGGGTATGATGGCGATTATGAGAAAGGCGAGATCAAGAAGGGAAGACTATGCAAGCCCTATCGGTTTCTGTGCCACACTTACCTGAAGTGCATCTCCAACAGGAAGGCAGGGCTAGATAGGTTTTCTAGACATATCTCATCAGGAATCATTGGGATCTTTGAGGGTAGAACATATAACTACTCTAAGTACATCTTCAACTGCCTTTGTGATCAAGTGAAACTACAGAGGAGTGACAAGATGTATATGTTCCCAAGATTCATGCAACTGATCATCAATGCTGAACTCCCAAGGATTGCAAGGGAAGGGGAAGTGTTTGTACAAGCCCACCTGGGAAGATCAGTACTAAACAAAATCAGTGGTAAGTACCAGGGTGAAGACATGCCCATGTTTGCACATGTTGTGGATGCTCAGGCCGACATACCACAAGAGTTGATATGGATAGATGAAGAAGCAGAGACATCTGCTGAATCTGTACAAGCATCACACTCACCAAGGCAAACACCTACTCACCAACATCAATCACCCAGCCAAAACCCCCTCACCAACCTCAATCACCAGCCAGCATAAACACCCAACCAATCTCACCCATTCATCAACATGTCTCCCCACAAAAAATATCATCATCATCCACCAACACCCAGCCTATCTCACCATTGCAACAAGAATCACAATCTCCTTCTCATCCATCCTCAAACAACACACAACCACTTTCACCAATCCAACTTGAATCTCCTCCTCATCCACTCCCTGAGACACCAAAGCAACCATCTCCTGAAAGTGCAAATACTGAACCTGTAGACATAACTGAGTCTCTAAACTCTGTTCACACAGGGGAGACTGAGTTGATGTCCCAAACCAGCACTGTTCCTGTGTCACCTACACATTCTGAGGATCAAGCTGTGTCTGATCACACTGCACCAGTTTCACCAGTTGAAGCTCAGCTACAAGTGAATTTGCAACAGCCTGAACTTCAGGAAGAACAAAAGACTGAGGTGGATGTGATTGCCTATCATGAGGATGATCTGAGTGATGATGACATCCCTGTGAGCAAAAGCTATTTGGTTGCTGAGTACAACAAGTTGGTACTCAAATCAAACAAGAGAAAACAAAGAATACAGGAGATGAAAGACATCATTAAAGAAAAGGATGAAGAGTTGATGAAGCAAGAAGCCAGATTGAAAAGGCTTAGAGAGGATGCCAAAAGCAACAATGAAGTAATTGATGCACTTCTTCAAAATGAATAAGAGTTGCAGGCATCATTGAGAAATAAGAAAAGTGCAAAAGCTCAGCTGATTAAAGAAAAGATGAAGAGATAAATCAATTGAAAATGAAGATTTCTACTCTGGAATCAAGGGAGGCTCCAAGTATTGAACAATCTAAACAATCAACTAAAGCTTCAAAGAAACTGATTTTGTATTCAAGAAAAAGACAATACTTGGGCTCTATCAAGAAGAAGATTGAAGAAGAAGCTTGCCCAAAAAGGCAAAAGCTCACATCTCCTGAACATACACCTTCAGTAGATTTATCTACTGTGAAGGTATCATCCAGTGATGCTGGTGAAAGTGATGAAGAATGGAAGGAGCTAACAAAGATGGAGTCACCAACTGATCAAAAAGAATCAAAGGCCGATGACCTTCTAAGCACTGAAGATATTATGGAAGAGAGGCCTGAATCAAGTATGTTCATGACCCTCATCAACCATGGTTTCCCATATGACATGGTTGAAAGGATGAACTTAACTGAAATGAAGAATCTTCTGAAAGAATTTGAGCTTGCAAGATTCATACTCCCAAACTGTGATTATGAAGCTTTCACAGTCTTTTAATCAGTTGAGAAGATCAAGAAAGAGTTGGGCCACTGTGACACAGCCAAACTAAGCAAGTACAATATGACCTGCTGGTTACAAGGCCACAACTACAAACCACATGAGCTGAAAGGAAGATAAACTGGTGAACTGCGGAGGATGATGGAGCATGTCATAGCAGTGGAACTAGAAACTGGTGTCAAATTTAGAACTGCAGCTCCACATCCATCCTATGAACAACAGAGCAAACTGCCTGCTGATCCAATAACTGTTGAACCTAAGGATCAGCATGAAGAAAAAGGAAAACTGATCAGAGAGCCAAGGGCAGTTATCCCCGGAAAGGTATGGCCTCTGGGAACAACAGTTAGGGAAATAACTGAACAGAAATCCACTCTGATTGAACTATATGACCATATCACAACTCCCAGTTCTGTGGAAGAACACAGTATTATGGCCTGGAAATATGATCCAGACTGGGATTGTGCAATCATCAAGAGGACATCTGGAAGAATTCATTACTTCCATGATGTGGAAGCACTATTGAGTCTTCCGGAGCAAGACATCAAAGATCTACAAAGCATACCCATTTCCAACTATCCAATCCATCTTAGGGGAAGAGACTTCTCTGCAGCTGTGAGTGGAATGAAAACTAGATTTATTGATGATGTGCTCAAACAAGCAAAGAGAGATGATATGGAGCACAAAAAGATCAAACAAAGTAGAAAAGAAGAACAACTGAAGTCTCATCTCTTGTAGATGATGATATGTTAAAGAGGGTTGGATGTATGAACAAAAACTCAGAGTCCATCAAAAGCTTCAAAGGAAATCAATTTACTTCTCCCATCATAGAATGGGGTTATGTTGAAAGAACAAAAGAGCTAGTATTATTGAGAAATGCTGATGGGAAGAAAGCTAAAAAGATAAGGATTTTTAACCCAGTAGAGATCAAAATGCTTCATCCAAGCTATACATCATATCTCCATGACAAATTCTTCCCAAGGCTAACAGATGAAAAAGCTCAGAATGATCTCTGCCTTTATGTGCATATGATTCAAGTAATAGACAAATTGCATGCAAAGGCATACAAGAGAAGAAAACATGAAGCTGGGCTGCTGAAAGGATCAATAATAGCAGAAGTGTCAGAACTCAGAATCTCAGAGGAGGATGAGCTTGAAATTGTGCATAACGATAGTGTGGTGGAAACACTCACTACTGAAGAAGACACTTTGGGCCTGAGCTTTGAAACACTGAAGAAGATCAGCAAGATGAAGATCAAGTACAAGTACGATGATCAAAAGACTGCTGTATCTTACTTCTACAACAAGATGATAGCAAGAGTCAAAGAGCTTGCAGTTTTGAAGGACTGATTACAAGGAGCTAAGCCTAAGGGGGAGTATTGTTGGATCTAGATAGTATAGGTCTAGATCATTTTGTATAAGCTTAGAACTTTAATCAAGTCTTGTAATTAATAATTGCAACTGTCAAGTATATATATATATATATATGTGCATTGAATCTATAGGTTAACCCATATATATGTATGTTGCATTGTGATTGTTGACCGGCAAAATCAATATACTTGGTAGGATTCCTGAAATTGACCAAGTGTAAGAAACATCTACAGATGAATATTATTGTTAATCCGTAGATATGTTTCTTACAAGACCACATCACAAGTGAAGATTCCTGCGGATGATCAAGGATTGCATGAAGTGAAGACTTCTACGGAAGACAGAGTTCCTACGGAAGAACAACACTTCTACGGAAGACCAAGACATCTACGGAAGAGCAAAACTCCTGCGGAAGACAAGGCTCCTGCGGAAGTTCAGAACACTTGTATGATTGCAATATCAACAAGTCAAACAAGTCAACCAATCAATATCAAATCCCAAGAGATCCGGTGTTTCCTTAACTGACTCAAACCGTCTATAAATACGAGTTCTAGGTTTCACATCTCGGGGAACACAATCGAGCAATATTACGGCTGTCAAGCATCACATCATCATGCAACCCTAGCCGCCGTCACATCAACAACAACATTAATTCGATTCACAGAAATCATTGTTCATAGTTATTCATAATTATTCTTTTGTAATCATTACTTGATAATTAATGAAATACTTTTGAATAATTATTGTGTTCGTATTTACTGTGTCCGTGTGTTTGTGTTCTTCGATAATCATTAACACAATTAAACAACAATTAATGATAATTCCGCAATCATTAATTTGATTTTATTTTAATACTGATAATTCCTGAATTGAGATCCTTGGATTCACAACTTTGTTAAATAACTTTTGTAAGAGGTATTAGCTTTAACATTTGAAAATAATCATCATCTATCAGAACATTGATACACACGGATTATCGCTTTATCAATGCTTTGCCAGTACTTACTAATTATTACTCTTCCTTATCCATCAATTCCCAATTACTATCGGTGCCTATGATAAACACAGGACTTTACCGACACGCCAATTTAGGCCTTACTGTCGTAGCCAAACAGGCCATTATTGTCATGCCAATCCAGACCTTACTGACCTACCTGTTCAAGCCTTTACTTTATCATCATGAGGGCACAACAGATGCAACCCTCCTTTATCAATTGCTTGCAAAGCTTTACTTTATCAGGGTACACGTTATGGGCCCAATAACAGTTTTTAAGTTTCACTTATATCTTTAGTTTTCATATATACTTAACACATAATAAGAAGCAAACTCTTAGTCTAAGCATGTTGGGTTTGTTAGAACATAAAGCTATGTTCAGGTATGACATAAGGTGATTGTGAGAAACGTATGTAGTCAAGATGGGATTTGTTCCTCTTATTCGTTGAGAGTATGATGTCTAAGGCCTGATTAAGTTAAATCAACAAGGAATGATCATTCTGTGTCCTTGGATTTAACATGACATCTGTAACAAAAGGATAGATGATTGATTCACCTAAATCATTTCAAGTTGGATACTTGAAGGGGATGATGTTATTGAATGGCTTCTAAGTCATGCGTATTAAGGGTAGTAAACCGTTGTTAGGCGGTATTTACTGCTTGCATCAATCTTCTATGTATCTTGTGCAAGTGGGAGATTGTTGGATTCTGTATGCCCAAGACACATAGAACATTGATGTGGTTAGTACGTTGTGATCCAAGTCGGGTCATACCCAATAACAAGCTTAGCAAACACCAACTAATATTTAATTGATGATATGATCATGCAATTAAATAATTACACCAATTTGGAAAATGGGTTTTCTAAATAAATTATATGTGAGAAAGAACAAACTATGAGGATATTTTGTTTATGGACATTATTTGTTATGTTGTTTAAATTAGTTAATCAACATTAAATAATAAAAGTGTGTGTGCATATTATGTATAATTAAAAGGTTAATTATGTTAAAAAACATTTTGTAAAAACTTAGAAGGTTTTTAAAAGGGGAAAACCCTAAAAGGGTTTGTTGTTGTTGTTTCGGCCGCAAGGCCTTTTCTCCTCTTCTCCCCTTCTTGTTTTTGAAACAAAACCTTTCTAAGAACACACACATCTGATCTACTTTTGTTATGCACTAATATATGTATCCACATACATCATTTCAAGAACCAAAATGAACCCCATTTGACCCTAAATTTTCAGCCAACACAAACTAAAATTTAGGGTCTATTGTCCAAACAAAAACACAATCAACCAATTTGATATCTTCCTTTCAAGATCCAATCATAAGCATGCATGATTACAACCTTGAAAGGTTGGGGTATCATCAAATCATCACAAAACAAGGGCAAAGCATGAAAGTCATACCTATGCCTTAGGACTTCGATATTCTAGTGATTGGAATTGATCTGTTTAGTATTATTAATATGGAACAATTGTAATACTTAACTTATCTATGTATTTACGATATTTTAAGTAATGTTCCTTTTAGCATGTTAACATCCATGAATAATTTTATTATTCTAAATGTCCGTAGTCGGTCATATTTGTGGGAACAAATATGAATGTAAGACTATTATGAACTTGGATTGGTGGATATTCATAAGGCATGAATATAGAGCAATTGGTTGCTGCCAAGGTTCATAGATATTCGTGGGATATGAATATGGACTGACCCGCATCTCAAATCTTACTACATGGAATCTTATTGATTGATCATAAGTAAATTGAGTAAAGGCGAATATCATTTGGTATCCTCCGACCTGAGATACATATTGGGTTTTGATATTAACCAAGTGTTATACCTTGAGCTAGTTCTTCACTAATATGAAATAATTGTTAGTACATAAGGCTATGTTCAGGTATGACATAAGGTGATTGTGAGAAACGTATGTAGTCAAGATGGGATTTGTTCCTCTTATTCGTTGAGAGTATGATGTCTAAGGCCTGATTAAGTTAAATCAACAAGGAATGATCATTCTGTGTCCTTGGATTTAACATGACATCTGTAACAAAAGGATAGATGATTGATTCACCTAAATCATTTCAAGTTGGATACTTGAAGGGGATGATGTTATTGAATGGCTTCTAAGTCATGCGTATTAAGGGTAGTAAACCGTTGTTAGGCGGTATTTACTGCTTGCATCAATCTTCTATGTATCTTGTGCAAGTGGGAGATTGTTGGATTCTGTATGCCCAAGACACATAGAACATTGATGTGGTTAGTACGTTGTGATCCAAGTCGGGTCATACCCAATAACAAGCTTAGCAAACACCAACTAATATTTAATTGATGATATGATCATGCAATTAAATAATTACACCAATTTGGAAAATGGGTTTTCTAAATAAATTATATGTGAGAAAGAACAAACTATGAGGATATTTTGTTTATGGACATTATTTGTTATGTTGTTTAAATTAGTTAATCAACATTAAATAATAAAAGTGTGTGTGCATATTATGTATAATTAAAAGGTTAATTATGTTAAAAAACATTTTGTAAAAACTTAGAAGGTTTTTAAAAGGGGAAAACCCTAAAAGGGTTTGTTGTTGTTGTTTCGGCCGCAAGGCCTTTTCTCCTCTTCTCCCCTTTCTTGTTTTTGAAACAAAACCTTTCTAAGAACACACACATCTGATCTACTTTTTTTTCTCACATGCAAAATCGATTCAAGGGCTGGATTTCATCATCTAATAGATGGATTTCATGGTTGAAACAAAGTTCCAGCAGCCTTGTAAAAGTTCACTGCTGAAATACGATTTCAGCTTTGTTCTTGGTTCGAATTGGTGTACAAATCCTAGCAAAAGGTGTTGCTAAAAGGGCTTGTGGGTATGAACACTTGAGAACACCTTCTCTTGGTGTTTTGGCTGCTCAAGAACATCATTCTTTTCATCTACATCCATGATTTTCAGCAGTTTAACAAGCCTCTGCATCAGGAACGCTCCAAGCTGCCATAAGGGCGCTCCAAGCTGCCATAGGGGCGCTCCAAGCTGCCATAGGGGCGCTCCAAGCTGCCATAAGGGCGCTCCAAGCTGCCATAGGGGCGCTCCAAGCTGCCATAGGGGCGCTAAGGGCTGGATCTTCATGATAAATCCACGGTTTTGACAGCTTCTTAAAGGTAGTTCATAATGTTGATTTGGTTGTTTGTTTGCTTCTTGATAACTAATCTATTCACATATATGATCCTTTGTCTTTGGGTTTGTTGAAATAATGTTATGAACTTTAATTTTCAGATTATAGAATACGAAATTAAGTTCATATTCCGCTGCGTTTTCTTGTTTAAAATGGTTAAACAACATTGTTTAGGTCCAACAAACCCAACAAAGCATTCACATTTCATCAAACATGAGAGATAAACCAAATAACCGACCCTCCGTAGGACAGCAAGGGTTCGGGGGCGGCAGCCCCTGATTGCGGGGTTCTAGGGGCGGCAGCCCCTAGTGGGTCCAGGGGCAACGCCCCTGGCTGGGGCCGGGCTGCCAGGTCAGCGCGCAAATTTTTATTTTAAAGACTTTATATAGCATATTTTGGTATAGAAAAATGTATTTTCTTGCTAAAACCTTTTCAAATCTTTGCTTTGAAAACCTTAGGTTTACTATGCATAATAGCCCCCAAAACATGGAAAAGCTTGTAAATAACGGGATCTAGAACTCACCATGTCAAAGTAAATGGTTTCTCGTCTAGGTTTACTAGGCTAAACACGCACAACACAGCCTGCACATAAGTTAACACTCAAAAACGTTATTTCCATGCAATTTTGCTGCCAGTTTTGCTGACAGTTTCGCTGGCAGTTTCGCTTGCAGTTTAGCTGGCAGTTTCGCTGGCAGTTTCGCTGACAGTTTCGCTGGCAGTTTCGCTGGCAGTTTCGCTGGCAGTTTCGCTGGCAGTTTCGCTGGTAGGCTCGCCAACAGTTTCGCCCAGTAGTTTCGTATGACAGTTTCGCTGTCAGGTGCGCCCAACTTTCGTTGGAATTTCCTAGTTTCGCAATATCTATGGGTCAACTTTGTCACTAGTGAAATTACCAGCGAAACCGTGGTTTCGCTGGAACTCTATTAGTTTCACTGGATGAGTCCACAGTTTCGCTGATCGGGCTCACAGTTTCGCTGGATGCATAAAAATGGCGAACCAGCCCGTTTTTAACTCAAAATCTTAACTTTTTACGTCCAAATCCTTGGTTTACGATCCATGAAACCATATCTAACCTTTTTACACGTTTTCATACGTAAAAAATTGACCTTTATGTGTTTCTTTGAAACTTTTGAACCCAAAACCCTAGAAATCCGGATCTGTTCTAAGGGGATGTTTAGAGGATGATTCTTACCTGGATTTGTTGCTCCTTTCTTATGGTTTGAAGCTCTAACTTGTAGATCTTCAATACCTTTCACAATAACACACCAAATCCTTGGGTTTTCTTCACTTTCTCACTCTACTTTCTCTCTCTAGAAACTTGGGGGCTAGGGTTGCAAATAAGGGGATGGAGGCTGATCATGCATGTTTAAGGGCTGATTAAGGGCCCTTAAACCCATTAAAACTTAGCCCATTAGGGTTAATTTAGTCCATAGCCCACTTTCTTCCTTATTTAAATTAATTAACCCTGATAAAGCCCATTATTATTAAATGGTTTGCTTCGAAATTTTGAGGTGTTACATCTTATCACACAAAACGCCTGATGCTGCTCCCCACTTGCACCATCCTGCTTGAACATGATGGGTTACATCACTGTATATCTCTCCATCCTCTTATACGTATGAACCCAGGTATTTGAACCTAGACGTCTATGGGACCGCCAGACCATGGATACTGATTTGGGTGTCCTCTTCATTCACTACACTAAAGTTACAATGCATGTATTCTGTTTTAGAGCAACTTATCCTTAAGGCTTTACGCTCTAGTGCCGCTCTCCACTGTTCTAACCTCTGTTAAGCACCCTTTTAGATTTTAATATTAACACAATATCATCCGCAAAAAACATGCACCACAGGACTAGCTCTTTGACGTGGAGTCAGTACACGTAACTTTAATCCAAATTACAACTCAAAGATAGTTGTAAAAAGGTATCGAACACAAGGAGTTTGTGGAATATGTGTTTATTTTATAGTCTTGTAAATTTGTTACAATTTCCCTAAAATGCAAAAACTAAATATCAAAAGTTGGATTGTTTTGATTTAAGAACTAATAGTAACTAAATAGATTGCAAATCAAAACGTACTTTTGTAACTGATTAAGAACAGCAACCACCCTAGATTTCAGGTTTTAATCCACACTTATGTTTATGCCTACTAGAAAGAACCACATAGACATGGTTCGTGCTTGATTAGTTGTTTGTGATGAAGGAGAACTAAGTACTCGGATTGTAGAATGTGAGGTTGTTACTCGATGATCAATTGAAAATTATCCAACCCTAATCCTTCCCATGATATCTCAATTGCCAATGGCACCAAGAACGTATGGTTTAGATTAACATCAAACAACAATCAACAATTTACAAACAAATATCCAAACACCATAATAACTCAAACAAACATTCAAAGTTATTATTCTAGAAATTCAAGCACAAACAAAGTGTTTCAAAAGTAAACCTTACATCTAGGATGATCACCAAAGGTTTAGCCAAGCATGACTTGATACATTATCATCACACACCGATTAATGTTCATACGAATCAAAAACACAAATCAATTGTTTAGAAATGTTTGGAACCCAGCAAGAACGGCCAAAATAGCCCCTTTTCTGCCCAGAAGTCATCAGATCTCGAGATAATCTGAAAAGGCACCTCCCAAACGATTTTAATGTGGCAGTTACACTTTGTTCGTCATCTCTACCGTAACTTACGATAGCCACCGTAAGTTACGGTAGCCATAAAACTGCTACGGTGATTCTCTTCTGTATTACGGTCGGAAATTCAAGATTTCAGGTCCACCGTAACTTACGGTAGCTACCATAAGTTACGGTGGAGCCCTGAATGTTTTGTTTTTTCTCTTCTTCCTTCTACGCATGTCCACTCCGTTCCATGCTAAGCACCGTTTTATCCATTTTTAGCTCCCAAAAGATACCTGAAACATAAGCAACTGTAGTTATCTAATTCACGATAATTACACGATTAAATGAGAGATAAATTCGTCTTTTAACATTATGAAGGGTTGTCCTATGGACCACCCGTCACATCCCCACACTAAACCGTTGATTGTCCCAAGCAACATATCAAATCATTTTCAAACAAGCGATCAATGTAAACCAAGCATAAACATGTAATACTTTTACTAACCTTTTCTTAACACCCAAAATGACACACCCCTCGCTATGTCCCTTTCCTCTCGACAACAAGTAAGCACTAGCATCTATGAGCTAGACACACAAAAGGCAAACGGGCGGTTGCACAAGCTTGTACCTAAATCGACCTTTCTCCTAACAAGTGTTAGACATGAATGCATATCAAAGGGACTTCAAGGGTGTAACGTGGCTAGGTGTACGGGTAGGAAATGGAATATATATGAAGTAGCGAAAACTTAACCTGGTCTTTTATTATACAATAAGTTAAACAACTAACTACCAAACCTAACTACTATGCATAAGATACTCAACTTCAATCTCTTTTTTCTTTCTTTGTTTTTCTATTTTTTTATTTTTTGTTTTTTTCTTTCATCGCTTTTTCCAATTTTTTTCTTTTTTTTATTTTTTCTTTCTGTAATAACAATAAAACAAACACAAAAACTTCACGCAAACATTCAACATAGCATTGAAAATGATTACAAACTACTAAACAACTACTAACACTATAAGACCAGGTCAAGTTGGGTAAATTTTAAGGTAACTAGCTAAGAGGTAACAAACAATAGGCTTTTAGGCACAAAATTGGGCAACTAAATGTCCAAACCCCCGCCCCTCTTGCAACCAAGCTCATATATATAATTTATGAGGTCCAACCCCCTAAATCCCACACTCGCACACATCAAAGACAAGGCTACCTAAGCCCTTATTCTTTTCACATTCACATCCAACTAAGGCCTCGAATCGTATTCAAGCACAAGTTCTAATGCACCCCCACCCATTGCCACTCTCATCAAAGATAAATATTATTTATTTATTAGTGTGGCTTCAACTCTCACCATGAATAAGAATGGTTAAAGGTTGCCGATGCATGATTCGGAGTTAATCCAAGGTGTTCAAATTCTCACAATGTTTTGCTTGATTTTTTTTGTAAAACTTCAAAATTTCTTAAAACTTCAATATTTCTCCCTATCCCCACACTTGAGGTACATTGACCCCAATGTATAGTTTTGGGAAGATTTGATCGCTTAAACAAACCAAAAGCTCATAAACTCAAGCCACAGATTTCTTTTTGGTATTTTTTCATTTTATATATATATATATATATATTTATTTTATTTTATTTATTTATTTATTTATTTTTTAAAACAGCACACCACCAACTCTCACTCAACCCAAAACACGATAAACATACTAAACTCCACCCATCCACCCAACCATAAACATAACAAACCAACAACTATTCACAAAATGTACAAGAAAGAGCACGACCTGACTAATAGTAGCGCGGCTGAGGAGGCCCGAAGATGGAAGACATCATCTCATTCCATTCTCCGAATGAAAATGCCCCGCTACCACTTCCACTTTGTTGTGAATCATCTTGTTGCTGACGCGGATTCAACCACTGTGAATGATGGAGCGGCGGGGTCGGATACGATACACTACCATCGTAAGGGGTAGGGACGTTTAATCCACCGGAGGTGGATCCACAACCACGGGCCGCCCTGCATGCCACTCCGCATGCATCCTTCTAGCTTGATCATCTTCATACCGATTAGTTAGCTCCACCTCATGGGAATAAGCATGTGCACAATTCCATGCTTCTTGACGATCAAAATTATGCTTTAAAGCTTGTTCCATACTAGCACTCATCATCGTTTGTTGATTAAATAGAGTTCGCTCAGAGGCCGACCATGAATCAAAAACGGGTGCCGGAGGACGTTGGTTCTCAATAACTTCTTGCATAGTACCATCGTAAGCCCAGTTTGGCGCGTATGAACGCTCCGTGTAATCATAGAAAGCAGCACCATGTCCCTTACCTGGACCCCCTTGACCCTCTTGCACATTCTCACCTTGAGGCTCATCCGCATAATCATCATCCCCACTCGGGGCTTCCTCTCCACTCTCTGGTTCATCCTATTCACCCGGTAAAAGTGCCCTTGCGTCAACTTTCAGTACTCTCCATCTTTGACCCTCCGATTTAAGCTTGTGATATCTTTCCGACTGAGTGTAGGTCCATCCAATACCCATCTTCTGAATCTCTAAAGGCTTATGCCTCTTAAATGCTCCTTTATCCTCCGCTGTGATTGCTTTAAACTGCTTCAACAATCCCGTGATAATTCGGCAATACAGGATGATGTTCCTTCCTACTTTGTTACGGCATATCCAAAGATGGTTCATAATTAAATACCGTATCGGAAATGGGGAGACCCGTTAAGCAACGAATAAAGGACTCGTATTTCCGAATACCTCACCTGTTCCTTATCTCCTCTTCGTGGAATGACATTCAAAATGCAAATTGACAGCAACAATTTTGCTTCAATCTTCAAGTTCCTCCGGTACAAAATGCCATTGTAAGTACCAGGCAAAAACAAGGCCGCCAACATGTCATTACACCTTGGATGTTTCTCCGGTTTAATCAACAGATCATCAAGGCTTGGGACCATGGAATCACGAGCAGGCAAACTGTCATATTTTGCTAATTTTCGCAGTGACTCAAATGACATTTCCACCTTTATCCCATTAACCTTGCCAGTTAACTACATCTGTGATGGCCTATCATACCTGTTGCATTTCAGTGTTGCCATCTATTCTTGAATCTCGGTCATAAACAGATTCTTGTTATCCTTGTCGTAACAATCGAGTGTTGCCTCCTATCCTAAAGCGCGGAACCGGGCAAATACATTAAAGGGCCCGAACTCAACTTCTCTGACTTCCCTCTCACAGATAAATGTAGCAGCCTTATTTTTTAATCGGTTCATTCGGTCATGAAATAGTGTCGGTTGCCACTCCTCCAGCTGATCATCTAAAGGACCTGCTTCCCACTTTGGTTTACTGCTTAGGTCCAACTCTATCATCTCTTCCTCATCACTTTCCTATCATCAACCCTACCCACATATTGCCTCTTCTTTGTTTTTTGTTTCGGTTGTTTGCCTTTGCCTTTTGAAGAAGAACTCGCTACAACTCTTTCTTTAGTTCGTACCATTTTTCTACACACAAGGCAAACAACATAACCAACACAATAAGTTAGACCATTTTTCCACAATATCCCCACACTTGCTTGTTACTGTGGTTGTAAATGTTAGTGAACAAAGAGTTTTCGTACTTGATTCTAACAAAAATTGGGCATGATGCCTCTACAATGTTAAAATATCCAAAGGTTCACAACTTGCATCTCAAACTTATATCTACTACCATAATAATGACCAAATCACCATATCACACAAACATAAGCTAAGAACAAGCAAGTGTGTATGAACCAATAAGAACAACAACCTTAATCTTCACAATGCACCATCAAAAATAACAAAACAATATCACATACCTTTGATTGATGATGTTAAAAGCCAAGAAATACAAAAGCTTGAAAACCCCCAAAAATCTCGGACCTAGGGCTTAAGATTCGAACCAGAAAACTTCATTTTTTCGCAATGTGCTTCTCAAAATCAGAATATACGTGAAATTCTAGTTAGGTTAGACCAAAAAGTCACTTGATATGGTTAAGGATTGAAGGATTTATGAAGAAATCAAGATTGGAAGTTGTGGGTGTTTATGGAGAAAAAGAAAGATGGAAGATGATAGATGGAGAAGATGAAAGTGGTTAGGGATCAATGTGGGTTTTGTAAAAACAAAAGGAATTTTTTTTATAAAAACTGAAACCGTCGACCCTCATTAACCCAGGTGCCACCGTAATTTACGGTGGCCACCGTATCTTACGGTGGACTCTGGGTTCAAATGTCACCGTAAGGCAGTGTAATACTGCCGTAAAGGCCAAACAAACACCTGGCTACCGTAAGTTACGGTATCTACCGTAATTTATGGTAGACTTGGATTTAATTTTTTAATTTATTTTTTTACAACTAATCTCTTGAAAAAATTAAATTAAACATGTTAAGACATGGAATGTCGATTAGATAGAAATTACCTACCCCCTCAAAAATCACGTGTTGTCCTCAACATGATGCTAGAATTATTTGTTACCCCAACAAAAACGAAAATTATGCAATCAAACAAAACAAAGCAAAACAAGACAAAACTAAATATTTACACTACCCAGACCTGGGCCTCTTATGATTGTTCCTCATCGACCGGGTGTAATATGTAGCCCGCTTTGTCAAGCTCCAAATTATTGATGTCGTTACCTTCCAAATATGGCTTCAATCGATGTCCATTCACCGTTTGTAGCTTGTTAGTTTGCTCATCTTGGATGTCTACATCACCAAACCTCTCAACTCGTCGAACGACATACAGGCCCATCCATTTGCTTTTAAGCTTGCCCGTGAAAATCTTGAGCCTTGAGTTATACAATCAAACCTTTTGACCTTCCTCAAAAGTCTTTTTCCTTAACTTTGCATCATGTACCTTTTTAAGTTTGTCTTTGTAGGCCGATGCACACTCGTACGCCTCGTCTCTAATCTTTTCTAATTCATTCAATTGTAACTTCCTCATCTTTCCCGCTTCATTATAGTCTGCATTCACCGTCTTAATTGCCCAATGCGCTCGGTGTGCTAATTCCATTGGCAAGTGACAACCCTTCCCATACACCATCCGGTAAGGGGTTGTGCCAATTGGAGTCTTGTAATCCGTTCGGTATGCCCACAACGCATCATCCAACTTACTCGACCAATCTTTCCTCTCTGTCCTAACTGTCTTCATGCGGATTTCTTTAATTTGACGGTTAGATACTTCAACTTGTCCACTTGTTTGCGGATGATAAGGTGTGGCAATCCGGTGATTCACGCTATACCTCTTCAGTAATTTTCCGAAGTTGAAGTTCTTGAAATACGAACCACCATCACTTATGATAACTCTTGGAATGCCAAAACGGGAAAAATGTTGGATTGAACTAATTTACAAACAACTGAGTGATCGTTTGTTCTTGTTGTAATGGCTTCAATCCACTTAGAGACATAATCCACTACCACTAAAATGTATAAAAACCCATTGGAATTTGGAAAGGGACCCATAAAGTCAATCCCCCATATGTCAAATATTTCCACAACCAAAATTGGTTGCAATGACATCTCATCCCTTTTTGAAATGCTTCCCATCCTTTGACACTTAATACACTTCCTTACGAACTCACATGCATCCTTGAAAATAGTGGGCCAATAAAACCCACACGATAACACTCGATAACCCGTTTTATATCCGCTAAAATGACCTCCATATGCAGATGAATGAGCATGAGTCAGGATTTCCAACACCTCAGTTTCGGGCACACACCTTCGAATGACTTGATCAGGCCCGATCTTAAAAAGATCCGGTTCATCCCAAACGTATTGTTGCACTTGGACCATAAATTGTTGTCTTCGCTTTTTAGTCTAATGATTTGGGATGGCCCCCATGGCTAGGTAGTTTACATAATGAGCATACCACGATGCAGCAGAAGTGGAAACGGCTAGGAGTTGCTCATCGGAAAACCTTTCATTTATTTCACTTATATCGTCAATTTCTTCCACCGGGATCCGAGACAAGTGATCCGCTATTACATTCTCACTCCCCTTTTTGTCCCGGATCTCTAAATCGAACTCTTGTAACATCAACACCCATCGAATTAAACGGGGCTTCGCGTCTTTTTTCTCCATCAAGTACCGGACCGCACTATGATCCGAATAGACAACCACTTTGCTCCCCTAAATATACGAACGAAACTTATCCAAAGCATACACCACCGCTAGTAATTCCTTCTCGGTCGTAGTGTAATTCAGTTGCGCTTCAGATAAAGTTTTGCTTGCATAGTAAATTACCACCGGCTTCTTATCAACTCATTGACCCAAAACCGCACCAATTGTGGTGTCTCTTGCATCACACATGATCTCGAATGGCTTTGACCAATCCGGTAGTTGCAAGATAGGAGCTTTGACCAAATGTTCCTTCAAAACAGTAAATGCTTGCAAACATTCGTCAGTAAAGTCAAATGGAACATCTTTTAACAACAAATTACATAAAGGCTTTGTGATAACACTAAAACCTTTGATGAAATGTCTATTAAAACCCGCGTGTCCTAACAATGACCTTACACCTTAACATTTTTTGGTGGTGACAAAGATGAAATTACCTTTATTTTTGCCTTATCCACCTCCATCCCCCTTTCCGATATCACATGACCTAACACAATACCCTCTTGCACCATAAAATGACTTTTCTCCCAACTAAGCACTAAATTTTTCTCAACACATCTTTTTAAAACTTTTTGTAATTCGCCGAGGCAAGATTCAAAACTAGTGCCGAAATTTGAGAAGTCGTCCATAAACACTTCAAGTGACTCTCCAACCATGTCCGAGAAGATACTTATCATACATCGTTGGAAAGTCGCTGGTGCATTGCACAAACCAAATGGCATTCGCCGAAAGGCAACGGTGCCATATGGACAAGTGAAGGTGGTCTTGTGTTGGTCATCTGGGTGTATTGCTATTTGATTGTAACCCGAATACCCATCTAAAAAACAGTAGTATTTTTGACCAGAAAATTTTTCAATAATTTGGTCAATGAAAGGTAGCGGGAAATGGTCCTTAGAAGTGGCGGCATTCAATTTACGGTAGTCAATACACACACGCCACCCGGTAACTGGTTGGGTGGCAATTTGTTCACCGCTTTCGTCCTTGACTACTTGAATGCCTGCCTTCTTAGGCACAACTTAGGTAGGACTTACCCAAACACTATCTGAAATTGGATAAATAATTCCCGCATCCAACCATTTAATTACCTCCTTCTTTACTACCTCCCTTAGATTCAGATTTAATCACCTCTGAGCTTCCCGTGTTGGTTTTGCATCTTCGATGGTGATTATCTTGTGCATGATGATTGATGGACTAGTTCCTTTGAGATCAGCAATCTTCCATCCAATAGCTCCTTTGTTCTCCTTTAAAACCTCTAATAAAGCTTGTTCTTGTGCCATCTCTAAATTAGAGGCAATAATGACAGTAATGTGTCATTATTCCCTAGAAAAGCATACTTCAAATGGCTTGGCAAGTTCTTGAGCTCCAACTTTGGTGGTTCTTCTAGTGATGGTTTAGTACCCGAGCTTATCTCCACCGGCAAGTCTTCGAATTGGTGAGTCCATGGTGGTCGACCTTCCTTCAAAGCCATAGCATCATGTTTTTCCTCTTCAACCCTTAGTGCACAAGTATGTACCTGTTTAGAAAAATCACATAAACAAACATCCATACCATCCTCCTCATACTCATGCGGGTTGCATCTGTCAACTAAATCTATGATGAAACACTCATCAACACCAACGGCATTAGAATTGTTAGTAAAAACACTCAAACGCATTTTTTGATTGCAAAAATCATATCGACTGTACCAAATCTACAATCGATCACGGCATGTACGGTGCTCAAAAAGGGCCGACCCAAAATAACATTTTGTTGTTGTTTTGGGTCCGTGGATGAGTAATCCAATACTAAAAAGTCAACCGGGTAATAGAACTCATCAATTTTCATAATCACATTTTGAACCATCCCCCTAGGTAGCTTATGAGACAAATCGGCTAAAAAAATCGTCGTCTCTACCCTTGCTAATGGACCAAAGTCGTATTGGTCATACAAGCCCCCCGGTAAAATGCTCACCCCGGCTCCAAGATCTAGTAACGCCTTTGCCTTTTGAAAATTACCAACTTGAATGTTAATTAATGGCGTACCCGGATCTTGAAGCTTAGGTGGAAGCTCCCCATTCAAAAGCGCACTTACTTAGCCGGTTAAATCCACCCGCTTAGGCATTTTCTTCTTTTGTTGTCTTTTTTGTGTGCATAAATCTTTTAGAAATTTAGTATAAGCGGGTACTTGTTTTATTGCATCAAGTAGTGGAAGATTAATTTTTACTTGCGTAAACATGTCCCACAATTCTTCTTTTTGGGGACCTCTGGATGCAATAAAATTTTTTCTACCCGGGTCAAGTAAGGCCGATGGAAATGGGACTTGACCCGTTTCACCCTCAACTTTTTCATTCCTAACATTTTCACCCAACCCCGATGTCTTGCTATTCGATTCTTTAGACGTCACCGGTGGAACATCATTATCACTTTCATTACCCGTAATATCTTCAACTACCCCCTCGATTAAAACGGGAGAAGATGGTGTTTTATAATCTTTGCCACTTCTCAAAACACTAACATGGTTAATAGGAATATTACGAGATGAACTGTGAGAGGGATTTATCTTGGTGTCACTAGGAAGTTGGCCCTTGTTCTTCTTGAGATTCGCCACATCCGTTGCAAGTTGCCCCATTTGATTGGTTAATGATTGAATAGCTTTGTCTCGAATTTCATTTTTTTGAGCTCTAGCATCATCCAATTGATTCCTCTTTTGCATCTCCTGTTGCATGGACTTTAGCATCTCCATCACTTCATTACCACCACTTGACGAAGCTTGATTCGACCCATTTCCTTGATCATTTCCCGATGGTTGAAAAGGCTTTTGATATCCTTGATTGTTTCCCCCTCTAAAATTTCCTTAAGAATTTTGATAGTGTTGCCGAGGAACAAAATTACCTTGAGGCTTTCCTTGGAAATTTGGGTTAGATTGATTGGCCGAATTCCCATAACTAAAGTTCGGATGGTTCCTCAAACCCGGATGATAGGTATTTGAATTCATGTTATAATTTCTTCCACCAAACCCTTGACCTTGAATAGCGTTCACTTCCTCTACTTGTTCAAAAGTACCGTGCAAGAATCTACTGTATGCCCCAACTCATTGCAATTTGTACAAACATTATAAACTTGGTTTTTAGCTTGTACATTACCGTCATCTGCCGCATGAACTGGAGCTCGTGTAATGACCGGTCGTGCTCGTCTTGATGATTGAGCCTTCCCCTTTGATGTGACCGCCATTTTTTCCAAAAATGCCCAATCGTCTTGCTCATAATTTGTACCAAATGTACCATTTATGATAGACATCAAATCCCGGGCACCTTTAGAATGAAGCCCCTCGTGAAAAGCATTCAACAACTCCAATAACTCAATTCCATGATGAGGAAATTCTTGATCATCAAGTTAAACCGCTCAAAAGCATGGCTTAAAAATTCACCTTGTTGTTATTGGAAGCTTCTCAAGCTTCTCTTAGCATCATTGGTCTTTGGGCTGTGAAAAACTCTTCCAAAAACCTTTGTTGCATCTCAGCCCATGTGTAAATTGAAGCGGATGGCAAAGTGTAGAACCACATCTTTGCCTTATCCTCTAATGAAAACTGAAACAACACCAACTTGACATCATCCGCAGAAAATCCTTGACCACCAATTGTGTTACAAATTGAGTCATAAGCTTCTAAATGAAAATAGGGTTCTTCTGTTGCTAACCCTTTGTACTTTAGAAAACTTTAAAGTGAATTTGTTTGGACTTCAAACGTTCTCCCTTGATTGTTTTGAGGGATGACCACTGGTGAAGGGTTATTTGTGATGATTGGACAAAAGTGTGCCTCAATACCCCTAGCAGCGTCCCAATTATGCCTTCGTGGGACACCCAACCTAACTCTTGGTCGCTGAGGACCCATTGGTCTTTGAAGTTATGGTCCTGGAGGCACGAATTGCTGAAGCTGTGGTTGAAAGATTGCTCCCCCATGTTGTGGAGGAATCTGCCCTTGAATTTGTGGCCCATGTGGCCTCATTTGGGGTTGTATTTGTTGTGGTATAATTTGTTGTTACGCAACTTATGGTTGTGGTCTCCCATATCCTTGCATATCTTGTACTTGACTATAAACATAATTTCCTTGATCAGCATCTCCTTCGTACGTGTACCCTTCTTCCTCATATCTCCTGAATTCATCATCATAACCACCATCAACACTAGCTCCTCCTGCTCCCGAGGTTTGTACAACGTGAGGTTGTTGGTATTGTGTATCCGGTTGCATCTGAGAAGTAGGGGGAGTATGAAATGTGGATGGGTTGGGTTGATATGGTTGTGGTGGTGGTACTGGTTAAGATGACGATGATTGACCGGTTGTTGGGAAGAAATATGAAAAGGGCGGAATGGGTGCTGAGGGGTTAAAGCTAAAAGGGTGTTCGGTTTTGGTACTTGTAGGTAATGGGGTATGGGTTGGTTTAGTCTCAGGTTTTCATGTAAGATTGGGTAAAGGCTTGGATGGTGTTGTTTGACCCGTAGTAGGAGGTGGTGAGGGCGGATCTATTGTTTTTCGTGCTGTAACAGGTGATGTAGGTGCTATTAGTGAACCACTGATTTTGTTTTGTCGGTGTAATACTCTGTTTCTACGAGTAGCTCGTTCAATTTCTGGATCAAACAATAATGGTGATAATGAATGTGAATTCCTGTTATGCATACACCTGTAGCACCTGCACACTACACACAACCAGCGTAACACCGAAAATAACAACACAAAACTAATAAACAAAACACATGTTGGGCACTACTCCCCGGCAACAGCGCCAAAATTTGACGTGGAGTCGCAGTACACATAAATTTAATCCAAATTACAACTCAAAGATAGTAGTAAAAAGGTATCGAACACAAGGAGTTTGTGGAATATGTGTTTATTTTATAGTCTTGTAAATTAGCTACAATTGCCCTAAAATGCAAAAATTAAATATCAAAAGTTGGATTGTTTTGGTTTAAGAACTAATAGTAACTAAATAGATTGTAAATCAAAACGTACTTTTGTAACAGATTAAGAACAGCAACCACCCTAGATTTTAGGTTTTAATCCACACTTATGTTTATGCCTACTAGAAAGAACCACATAGACATGGTTCGTGCTTGATTAGCTGTTTGTGATGAAGGAGAACTAAGTACTCGGATTGTAGAATGCGAGGTTGTTACTCGATGATCAATTGACAATTATCCAACCCTAATCCTTCCCATGATATCTCAATTGCCAATGGCACCAAGAACATATGGTTTAGATTAACATCAAACAACAATCAACAATTTACAAACAAATATCCAAACACCATAATAACTCAAACAAACATTCAAAGTTATTATTCTAGAAATTCAAACACAAACATAGAGTTTCAAAAGCAAACCTTACATCTAGGATGATCACCAAAGGTTTAGCCAAGCATGACTTGATACATCATCATCACACACCGATTAATGTTCACACGAATCGAAAACACAAATCAATTGTTTAGAAATGTTTGGAACCCAGCAAGAACAGCCAAAATCGCCCCTTTATAGCCTAGAAGTCGTCAGATCTCGAGATAATCTAAAAAGGCACCTCCCAAACGATTTTAATATGGCGGTTACACTTTGTTCGTCATCTCTACCGTAACTTACGGTAGCCACCATAAGTTACGATAGCCATAAAACTGCTACGGTGATTCTCTTCTGTATTACGGTGGGAAATTCAAGATTTCAGGTCCACCGTAACTTACGGTAGCTACCATAAGTTACGGTGGAGCCCTAAATGTTTTGTTTTTTCTCTTCTTCCTTCCACGCGTGTCCACTTCGTTCCATGCTAAGCAGCGTTTTATCCATTTTTAGCTCCCAAAACATACCTGAAACATAAGCAACCGTAGTTATCTAATTCAAGATAATTACACGATTAAATGAGAGATAAATTCGTCTTTTAACATTATGAAGGGTTGTCCTATGGACCACCCGTCACTCTTGTATAGACTTGGCAATCTCATCTAACACTACTGTGAAGAGAAATGAGCTCAATGCTGATCGTTGGTAAAGTCCTACTTCCACGGGGAGGTGTCCGTGTCTCTGAATGGGGCTCGCACACACGTTTTTGCCCCATCATACATATCCTTGATTAACTTAATATATCTCTCTGGTACCCTTCTATGTTGCAGACTTTATTAAATGAATTGTCGTGGAACTCGGTCATAGGCTTTTTCTAGGTCGATGAAGACCATAGCAGATCCATGTTCTTTTCTCTGTATTTCTCCATTATCCTTCTTATGACGTGTATGGCTTCTGTTGTAGAGCGCTCTAGCATAAATCTAAATTGGTTTATCACTATTCGAGTTTCGCGTCTAATTCTCGCATCAATAACTCTTTCCCATAGTTTTATCGTGTGACTAAAGAGCTTTATTCCCCTGTAGTCTGCACAACCTTGGACATCTCCTTTTTTCTTATATATGAGGACTATGACACTGCTTCTCCACTGATCTGGCATCTTTCCGGTCTTGAATACAGTGTTAAATAACTCTGTTAGCCATTGCAGTCCATCTTCTCCTAGGCACTTTCACACTTTAATAGGTATGTTGTCTGGCCCTACCGCCTTAGCCCTCACCATTTTCTTAAGAGCTCTCATAACTTTATCGACTGTGATGCTTCTACAATAACACTTATTTTGTTGTGTTGTTTTAGTTGTTTGATCGATCTCTGTTTGTTGATTAGGGTTCCTTACATTGAAAAGGTTATTGAAGTAAGTTTTACACCTCACCTTGATGGCTCTCTCCTTTACCAAGACCTTTCCATCCTCAGCCTATATAAATTTCACCATTCTCAAGTCCTGTCTTCAATGTTCTCTTGCTTTGGCAATCTTCAACATGTCATGTTATCCTTCATTCGTCTCTAATCGCTTGTACATCTTCTTATAAGCTATGTTCTTTGCCTCTGACACAGATTTTGTCGCCTCTCGTTTGGCCTCCTTGTATTTATCATTTAGTTATGCTTAATCTTTCTCATTATTACAGCATAAAAGCTCTCTAAATCTTGGTTGTTTAATTCTTATCTTTTCCTATACATCTTAGTTCCACCAATAGGATTTATGACTAAGTGTCCTACCTATTGTAACTCCAAGAGTTTCTTTAGCTGCTTGAATGACTCTACTGGCCATGTGTAACACCCCAACCCGACAAGACTAACGAGTCACTATCACGGTAATCAAAATCCAAAAAATAATCCCATTATTAATAACGATTAAAAGTCCAAATTCCAAAAGGAAAATACTAGTCTAAAACTCAATAGAAGAGTCGATTACATCAAATTAAATAAAATATTTTTATGCAGATCTCCACTCTTCACTCTCCTCCTGGATGACCTTGCTGACCTGATGTGCATGAAAACAAAAGCACGCCTGAGCATAACGCTCAGTGAGCGGAATAACAGATAACAAAAATAAACAAACATGATGACAACAAAGAAGAAAATAGAATAAGATATATATCAAATAGAACATAACCCGAGCAAATAATCATATCATATAATAACTGGACAGAGGGAACACAGGTAGCGAGCCCGTGAACCAATGCGAAATGGAGTATGGGCAGACATACAAACCATTCACCGGAGTGCTAAATGGATGGTGTGCAACCATCCATCAGGAAATACAAGACTAAGCTAGGATCAATCCATACGTCCCTTAGGAAAATAATAATATAACAAGACGACCAATATAATTTCAGAGTCCTCTTTAGAAATGCCGTGATCTCAGCTCACCGCCACGGTTGGTGCCACATTATCGATAACGCAATAACGCGTCTTGGTCACTCCCAAGATAGGAAGAGCTCGGGTAACAAATTATATAAATATAAAGTTGTAAGGCTACGTTCCCGAGCGCCTCACAGTTAGTCATTTATCGCTCATAAAACTTATAATTATTTAAAGAGTAAATTACCATTTGCATCCTTAAGATTTGGTGATTTTGACCATTTCATCCCTACAGTTTAAAAATCCTCATATACACCCTAACGTTTCATTTTTATTCCCATTTGAATCCAAAACACTAACACCGTTAACTTATTCTGTTAACTTTTTGTAAAATGACAAAAATGCCCTTAAATCAACCACTACACAATATAAAAACCCCTAACCCACTACCCCATTTTTTCTCTCTGACTAGAGTCAACAACCACCGTCACCTCCACTGACTCCTCCCGCCGTCACCACCACCTCCACCACCACCGCACACGGCAGCGCCCCACCCTCCGGCAACCGCAACCCGCCGGAGATGCATCTGCATATCCCTAACCCTCACCACCCTCACCGTCGCTCTCCTCATTCTAATTCTATCCCTCAGCTCCCACCATCGGTCTGAAACCAACACCGGCCGACGCTTGACCACCAGATCATAAGGCGCCCACAGCCCATCCAACATGCACCTTCAGCCTACTCTGCTTCAATTTAGCAGTTCAATTCACCTTCAACCCAAATAAAAACGCCCAAATTACCAAAAGGATTAAACAACAACTGATTCATAAATTATCCAATAACCAATCGAAACACAATCAATATACAAAATTAACACATACCCTCTTAATCTTTCCAAACTCCTTACAGTTGGATGCAGCAGTGGGGATTGAAGCGTTGGCGATCGAATTGCAGCCCATGATTGATGATTCTTGAGCAAAAACCCTAGGAAAATCGAATTGATCAAATGGGTGGGGTGAAAGATTGAATTAAATGGTGAAATATGTTAGAGATTACAGATTGAGATGAAGATGAAGTGATGGATGTAAAGATTTTGAGAGATTGTGAGACGATTGATTTCAATTTCGATGGATTCTCAGTCACCTTCAACCTTCAGCCTTCTCCACTTCATCATGTCAATCACCATCACCCCCGTGTTAAAGTAGCAGGCTTTCGCACGGTGGTGGTCAACACGCCGGAGAAACATGGGTTTGACCATAAGTTGTGGGTGAAGTATCTCGTGAAGTTTGCGTGACAGTGGTGGCGATGGTTCGGCGGAGGGGTTGTAATTGAGGGGTTGATGGAGTGATCGGCGGATGGAGGTGGAGATTTTGGGGCGACGAGGTGGTGTTGACGTGGTGGAGGTGGAAGCGGAGGTATGGAAGGTGGTGGCGATGGTTTGGCGGAGGGCTGCGGAGAGGCGGTGGGTGGTGAGGAAGTGGAAGTGTTTTGGATTGGGAGTGGGGTGGGTGGAAGGGTTTTTTGGATGTGGTTGAAGGGTATTTTTGTCATTTTATAAAACTTAACTCAACAATTTAACGGTGTTAGTATTTTGGATTCAAATGGGAACAAAAATGAAACGTTAGGGGGTATATGAGGATTTTTAAACTGTAGGGATGCAAATGGTCAAAATCACCAAACCTCAAGGATGCAAATGGTAATTTACTCTTATTTAAAACATCGCAGCTGAAATTAAATAAAACCATTTCATATATTTTAATGACAGCTTTTGCAAAGTAATACAATACAGTTAACTGTTACAAAATAATATAATTGCATTACATCACAAATGTTATACTAATGTATGCCATCCCAAAAATGACAAGTAGCTGTCCCGTGCCATACTCAGCAACTTTTATCTGCCAACTGGAAAACACATAAAAGTCAGTGTTGCTGAGTGAGTTCTAGTTTATAAATAAAATACTTTACTTTCGATATAAACTTCCTTTACATTCATACGCGGTCATGCATCATACGTACAGATAAAGAATATTACTTTTAACTTTTACTAACATTCATTGTTCACCATCATATTCATAGCATGTTTTCATTTCATGCTTTTCTTTAACATTCTCTTACTTTCGTTCTCATTCTTTCGTAATGTTTTTATTATCATTCTTTTACTTTCGTACTTGTTTACTTTCTTTCTTTCTTTCGTACGTTACGTCTTTCTTTTACATTCATACGGATTGATGAACAATACCCCGTATATTGTGCACGAAGCTGATGCTAGAATTGTGTTCATTAAACCATGAACATTGTGCACGAAGCTGATCCAGTCACCTAGGGCAAGTCATCTTTCCCGTTCATTCAACCAATTGGTCATGCCCCGAACATCGTGCACGAAGCTGATGCTGGACCTGTGGTAATTAAACCACGAACCTTGTGCACGAAGCTGATACAGTCACCTAGGGCATACCAGAGGGCCTTGTCAATCTCAATGATTGACCCTGTGTGCATCCTTTGTGGTAGCTGACCCGCATCATAGTTGAGCTAACGACAACATGGTCGTGCACCTCCTTTCATTTGCTTGCAAGCAATTCTTTCGTTCATTACGTTTTACTTTTCATCTTTGCTATCTTTCATTCATTACGTTATTTTTTACGTTCTTTCATTCGTTTGTCAAACTACGTAAAGTAATAACATAATGCGTAACGTATTTTATAATATAATATAAATACTTTAATCATCATTAAAACATAACATATTTATAACATCCGGTTTCTAAATCCGGACTTGTAATTATATTATAGTTATGATTAATTAACTAAGTTGAGTTTGTTTGATTGATTAAGTGTTCAGTCGCATGAGTCATATGCGAATAAACTTCAGTCGCACCCCTTACGTGCGATTGAGACGTAGTCGTACGAATAGTAGGCGCATCAGCTCCAGTCGTACGCTTCAGTCGTACGAATGGTTCAGTCGTGCGACTGGGGGTAGGGCGGTTATGTGGCACATGTGAATAAGTAAGGCGGTGAAAGGAGATGAAAAGCAGATTTCTATCTGCATCTACTTCATTCCCCTGTTCTCTTTACACCCAAACACCCCTGTTCTTGCCAATCGACTAGGCTTAACTCCGTTTTTGTAAGTTTTGAGTATTACGGATCAATCTAGGGATGTTATAAGCTGTGTAAATGGTTGAATTTGATCCAACAACGTGTTTTAAATCATTGAATTGGTCTGGTTCATTTCTAAATTAAAATCCGGGAATTCGGATCCAAGTTTTGTGTAGTTTTGATGAAATAATGGTCCGAAACCATTGTAAACGATGTGTATATGATTTGTTTTGAATATAACATAATTTGGATGGTTAAAACTCAAATTTGAGTGAGTTTGGATCAAAAAACATCAAGAACACAACTGCTGATCCGTTTCAGACGAATGGGCTCAATCGTATGCCTCAGTCGTACGAATGAGAATCTAATCATGCGACTGAGTGCGAATGGAGGTTCAGTCGTATGACTGGGAACCCAGTCGCCTGGTTAGAAGGCCGAATGAAGACGAGTGAACACTGGGTACGAATGAGAACTCAGTCGTGCGAATGAGTGGCTAGTCGTACGGCTGAAGGTTCAGTCGCATGGTTCATCCGCATAGGTCCAATCGTGTGGCTGCTCATTCGCATAAGTGTTCAATTATATGAGGGCCCTGTTTAAGAATAAGTTTACTGAATCAAGGTTTATTGCTTTAGATATACCTTGATTAGAGGAAGGACTAGTTACCTTGTGTATGTGGATTGTGTAGACTGTGGTGAGGAAGTTGATAAGGTGAGTTCTAAGCCGAACTGGTAGTTGCTGGATGTGGGCAACCGACGTTCGGGGGGATAGGTCCGATGGGACAAAGTAATGATAAAAGTTAAAATATAATATTGCCAATATAAATATAACTCTTGTGTGTGTAAAGGTGCTGTTAATGTTTTAATGAAAATGTAGAACTCACCAGTTTATCTGATGTTTTGAGTATGTTGTGTGTGCTAGGTAAGGAGGGATCCTCTGATAATAGAGGAAAGCAAGTATGAGCTGAATGAGGATGCTATCCCGGAGTAGTTGCTGGCATAGGATATAGGACCTGTTAATACTGTAAATAGGGCAATGTATAATTAAATACAATTATATGTAAAATGTTTTAAAAAGTTGGGTTAATATATAATGTTGTTTAAGTCTTCCGCTGTAAGTAGAAAACCCTGATTTGTGTCTAAAATATTAATCCAACTGCGTGACATGCCTCCGATGCCCTGCCGGGTTTAGGGCGTCACAGGTTGGTATCAGAGCAGTAGTTAAAGGGATCTAGTGTCATAATAACTAGACTTTAACTAGAAAATAGATATGCCAGCAGGGATAGCTAGATAGAGTAGTTTATTTAAACAAGAGAAGGTGATGGAACTATCATGAGAAGGAATAACGAGAATAGTAAAAGTAAAGTAAACAATTAATAGTACTTGGCCAACATTATTAATAATTTACTTTACTTATAGTATTCTGGTTATATACTTACATGCGAGTACCAAATAATCCTGATCTCGTTTTAATAGGTTATGGTTGAGAGGGAAAGTGAAAGAATGCAAGGTGGAACCTCGGAAGAAAATGTTGATGAGAGCATAGAGGTGCTCAGTATGACGAGACAGCAATTCCGTGATGCAATTGCTGAGGAGGTTCGTAAAGCCTTGAATGAAGCTAGACCTAATGAAAGTAGGATTCTTGATAAAGCTGAGGGGTCTAGCGAGAAGAAGGGAGTTACGTATAGTCAATTCAAAGAGTGTAATCCTCCACGATTTTCTGGGGCTATGGATGTGGTAGCCACTTATAAATGGCTTCATGAAATGGAAGGCGTGATCAAATTGAGTGAGTGTAGGGAGGATCAGAAAGTAAAGTTTGCAGCCCACTCGTTTGTAGGTGAGGCTTTGTATTGGTGGGATACGATTATCCAGACGTTAGGTGAGGAGGCTACTGACAAAATGTTATGGCCTGAATTTAGAAAGTTAGTATCGGATAAGTTTTGTCCGAAGGGTGAGATGGATCGAATAGAGATGAGTTTCCTGCAGTTTCAGGCAGGTAATATGTCCCATAGGGAATACACGTCTAAGTTTGAAGAGATGGCGCGGTTGGTGCCTCACTTGGTGGTTCCTGAAGAAAAGAAAATCTTGAGGTACACTCAGGGGTTGCCTCAAGAGGTTAGAAAGTTGGTTAGATCATCTGCTCCGAGTAGTTATCAGTTAACGGTAAACTTAGCAGCAGATATGTATCAAGAAGTTTATGGTAGTAATGTAGCTCCTGATGGAAGTAAAAGGAGGCGTGAAGAACCTGTAGTACAAAGAAGATTTGAAAATCCAAGTATTCAAAAGAAGGGTAAGTTTGGAAGGGGCCAGTTCCAGAGGAATGTCAGAAATGAGCTACCACGTTGCGGGAAATGTGGCAAGCTACACCAGGGTGAATGTATGATTGGTGGTAGGGCTTGCTTTAGATGTAGGAAGTTGGGGCACTATGCCAATGAATGTAGTGAAAGTCCTCGTAGATGTTATGAGTGTGGAGAAATGGGTCATATTCGTAGTGAATGTCCAAGATTAATCGTTAGAAAGCTTGAACCAGTTAGATCGATAAAAGGGTTAGGAGAAGGGTCGAGTGTGGTGAAAGGGCGAGCTTATTCTATGTCAGCTAATGAGGCTAAAGTGTTGCAAGATGTAGTCTCAGGTACGTTTCTAGTTAATGGAATTCCAGCTAACGTGTTATTTGATTCTGGTACAAGTGGAAGTTTCGTATCTGTTGATTTTTTGTCCTATGCTTACGTGTGAAATTCGACCATTAAAGGTAGCCTTTATAGTTGAAACTGCTAATGATAGATCTGTGATGATTAGTAGTGTGATTGATGGTTGTTATATTGAATTAGAAGGATATAGGTTGCCTTTTAAACTATATCCTATGGTGTTAGGAGGGTTTGATGTAGTTTTGGGTATGGATTGGTTGGTAAACCATGAAGCCTATATTGTATGTAACAGGAAGTTAATTCTGTTAAGAGCACCGGGTGGGAAAACGATTAATGTATATGGTGATAGAGAGGAGTCAACGATGAAAATAATATCTATGATAAAAGCTGATAAGTTAATGAGCCGCGGGTGTGCATCTTATTTAATATATGTAATTGATTCTCAAAAGCCTGTAAGAAAGATAGAGGACATTCCTGTGGTTAGAAATTTTGTAGATGTGTTCCCAGAAGAATTACCGGGTATTCCTCCAGATCGTGAAGTTGAGTTTAGAATTGATTTGATTCTGGGTGCTAAGCCAGTTGCCAAGTCACCTTATAGACTAGCTCCATCAGAATTGAAGGAATTAATGAAGCAGATTGAAGATTTGCTAGAAAGAGGCTTCATTAGACCCAGCTCTTCCCCGTGGGGTGCTCCAGTATTGTTTGTGAAGAAGAAAGATGGAAGTATGCATATGTGTATTGATTACAGAGAGTTGAATAAGTTGACGATAAAGAATAAGTATCCACTCCCACGAATAGATGATTTGTTTGATCAGTTACAGGGAGCCAGTTGGTTTTCTAAAATAGACCTTCGTTCGAGTTATCATCAGCTAAAAGTTAAAGAAGAAGATATACCTAAGACAGTGTTTCGTACATGTTATGGTCATTATGAATTTTTGGTTATGTCTTTTGGGTTGACGAATGCACCTGCTGCTTTTATGGATTTGATGAATATAGTGTGCAAGCCAATGTTAGATCGATCAGTAATTGTGTTTATTGATAATATACTGATTTATTCAAAGAATGAGGGAGATCACGCCTGCCATCTTCGTGAAGTGTTGGAAAGGTGAGAAGAGAAAAGCTTTATGCAAAGTTTTCTAAGTGTGAATTTTGGTTGCGGGAAGTACAGTTTTTGGGACATGTGATCAATGCAGAAGGCATTTTAGTAGACCTTACCAAGATTGAAATAGTAGTGAAGTGGAGCCCTCCGAAGACGCCATCTGAAATTCGTAGTTTCTTGGGTGTGGCTGGTTATTATAGAAGATTTATTCAGGATTTTGCCAAAATTGCATCCCCGTTAACGAAGTTGACAAGAAAGAATGAAGAATACGTTTGGGGACCAGAACAAGAAAATGCATTTCAAAAACTGAAGCAGAAATTAACCCAGTCACCAGTATTGTCGTTGCCAGATGGAAATGAAGATTTGGTGATTTATTCAGATGCTTCGTATCAAGGTTTAGGCTGTGTATTGATGCAGAGGGGATGAGTGATAGCTTATGCTTCTAGACAATTGAAAGAACATGAAAAGAATTATCCGACGCATGATCTAGAACTGGCAGCAGTGGTGTTTGCTTTAAAAATATGGAGGCATTACTTGTGTGGGGTGAAATGTACGATTTACACGGATCATAAGGGTTTGAAGTATTTCTTTGATCAAAAGAATTAAACATGCGCCAGCGGAGATGGTTAGAACTGGTGAAAGATTATGATTGTGAAATATTTTACCATCCTGGTAAAGCAAATGTGGTTGCTGACGCGTTAAGTAGAAAGAATGAACACCCTCCGATCCGAGTTAAGTCATATAAGCTAGTAATAACCCCAGATTTTATGCATCAGTTACGAGAAGCCCAATTAGAAGCATTAAAGGAAGAGAATGTGAAACGGGAATGGATGAAGGGTCAAATAAAGGATCTGGAAGAAAATAATTTTGGGGTTAAAACAAAATGTGGTCGTATGTGGGTTCCTATTAATATGAGAGAGTTGGTGCTAGATGAAGCTCATAAATCCTGATATTCTGTACATCCTGGTGCTACTAAAATGTATAAAGACTTAAAACAAGAATATTGGTGGCCAGGCATGAAGTTTAATGTAATGCAGTATGTAAATAAGTGTTTGACATGTCTTCAGGTCAAAGCTGAGCATCAAAAGCCATATGGTAAGCTTCAACCCTTAGAGATCCCGAAATGGAAGTGGGAGGAGTTGACAATGGATTTTATAACTAAACTTCCGCGTACAGCTAAAGGTTATGATACCATTTGGGTCATTGTGGATAGATTGACACATAGCGGGCATTTCTTACCAATCAAAGAGACGTATAACTCTAAGAAGTTAGCAGAACTGTTTATTTCAAAGATTATTGCTCAACAAGGGGTACCGTTGTCTATTGTGTCGGATAGAGATACGCGTTTTACTTAGAGGTTTTGGAAAAAGTTTCATGAAGATATGGGTACTCGTTTATTACATCGCATATCTTTTCACCCAGAAACTGATGGGTTGACTGAAAGGACTATCCAAATAGTTGAAGATATGTTACGAGCTTGTGTTATAGATTTTGGTGGTAGCTGGGATAGTCACCTGCCATTAGTTGAATTCTCCTACAATAACAGTTATCATTCTACGATTGGGAGAGCCCCTTATGAGATGTTATATCGCAGAAAGTGTAGGAGTCCGATATGTTGGGGAGAAGTTGGGCAGAAAGAGTTGGGCAGTTTTGAAATTGTACAGGCTACGAATGAGAAACTGGATCAGATCAAAGCTCGGTTTAAAGCGGCTCAGGATCGACAAAAGTCTTATGAAGATAAAGGCGAAGGCATATAGAATTTGAAGTAGGAGATAGAGTCATGTTGAAAGTATCTCCTTGGAAGGAAATTATCAGATTCAGAAAGAGAGGAAAGTTGAGTCCTCGTTTTATAGGACCGTTTAAAATTATAGAACAAATTAGGGAAGTGGCCTATAAACTAGAATTACCCGATCAGTTGCAAGGAATCCACCCAACCTTTCATGTATCATAGTTGCGCAAGTGTTTGGCCGATGAGAATGCTTATATGCCTTTAGATGAGATAGAGGTGGATGATAAGTTGAACTATGTTGAGAAACCTACTGCTATAGTAGACAGAAAGGTGAAAAGACTGAGAAATAAAACCATTGAGTCAGTTAAAGTGAAATGGTCGAATAGAAAGGGGTCGGATTTCACTTGGGAATTAGAAGATGAGATGAAGAGAGATTATCCTCAGTTGTTTGAATAGTCGGTTTCGAGGACGAAACCTATTTAAGGGGGGAGAGTTGTAACATCCGGTTTCTAAATCCGGACTTGTAATTATATTATAGTTATGATTAATTAACTAAGTTGAGTTTGTTTGATTGATTAAGTGTTCAGTCGCATGAGTCATATGCGAATAAACTTCAGTCGCACCCCTTACGTGCGATTGAGACGTAGTCGTACGAATAGTAGGCGCATGAGCTCCAGTCGTACGCTTCAGTCGTACGAATGGTTCAGTCATGCGACTGGGGGTAGGGCGGTTATGTGGCACATGTGAATAAGTAAGGCGGTGAAAGGAGATGAAAAGCAGATTTCTATCTGCATCTACTTCATTCCCCTGTTCTCTTTACACCCAAACACCCCTGTTCTTGCCAATCGACTAGGCTAAACTCCGTTTTGGTAAGTTTTGAGTATTATGGATCAATCTGGGGATGTTATAAGCTGTGTAAATAGTTGAATTTGATCCCACAACGTGTTTTAAATCATTGAATTGGTCTGGTTCATTTCTAAATTAAAATCCAGGAATTCGGATCCAAGTTTTGTGTAGTTTTGTTGAAATAATGGTCCGAAACCATTGTAAACGATGTGTATATGATTTGTTTTGAATATAACATAATTTGGATGGTTAAAACTCAAATTTTGAGTGAGTTTGGATCAAAAAACGTCAAGAACATAGCTGCTGATCCGTTTCAGACGAATGGGCTCAATCGTATGCCTCAGTCGTACGAATGAGAGTCTAATCGTGCGACTGAGTGCGAATGGAGGTTCAGTCGTACGACTGGGAACCCAGTCGCCTGGTTAGAAGGCCGAATGAAGACGAGTGAACACTGGGTATGAATGAGAACTCAGTCGTGTGAATGAGTGGCTAGTCGTACGGCTAAAGGTTCAGTCGCATGGTTCATCCGCATAGGTCCAATCGTGTGGGTGCTCATTCGCATAAGTGTTCAATCGCATGAGGGCCCTGTTTAAGAATAAGTTTACTGAATCAAGGTTTATTGCTTTAGATATACCTTGATTAGAGGAAGGACTAGTTACCTTATGTATGTGGATTGTGTAGACTGTGGTGAGGAAGTTGATAAGGTGAGTTCTAAGCCCTTTTCAAATGTTTGGTTTTTAACATTCGGGCTGGCACACATACAATGATAAATGAATTGAATGTTTTAGTACCAGAAATGTGATAGCGATGTTGATATGTTTCTAACAGTTTGTAAAACTGTTAAGGGGAAAAGTGGGGGTAATGAATGATTACCTGAACATTGTTAATCATTACGTGATGGTAATGATTTCAGTGGGTCAGGTAGAGGGTAAAAGATGGTCATCTGAACATTGTTAATCATTACATGATGGTAATGATTCCAATGCGTCAGATGGGGGTAATGATTAATGAAAATATGATAAAACTGGTACTAAAAGAAAGAATATGTGGGGTGTGAATGAATGTGATAATATTGGCAATAAGTAAAAGAAATGTTTTTGAAATGGTAAAGTGATGTAAATCTCAACAGGCCAGTTAGGGTAAGATGCCTGGGGGTATAAACTGTATAGTTTGATAGGAGTGATGACGATCACTCAGCTTTATGAACATCTTGTGGTGACGACCCTAGATGATTAATTGGTGTCCTACTGGATGAGAGAGAGTAACTTCAGTTTCTGGATGTGGGAAACTGGTAGTTGCTGGATGTCGGCAACCGACGTTTCTGGATGTGGGAAACTGGTAGTTGCTGGATGTGGGCAACCGACGTTTCTGGATGTGGGAAACTGGTAGTTGCTGGATGTGGGCAACCGACGTTTCTGGATGAAGGGAACTGGTAGTTGCTGTATGTGGGCAACCGATGTTCAGGGGGACAGGTCCGGTGGGACAAAGTAATGATAAAAGTTGAAATTATAATATTGCCAATATAAATATAACTCTTGTGTGTGTAAAGGTGCTGTTAATGTTTTAATGAAAATGTAGAACTCACCAGTTTATCTGATGTTTTGAGTATGTTGTGTATGCTAGGTAAGGAGGGATCCTTTGATAATAGAGGAAAGCAAGTATGAGCTGAACTAAGATGCTATCCCGGAGTAGTTGCTGGCATAGGATATAGGACTTGTTAATACTGTAAATAGGGCAATATATAATTAAATACAATTATATGTAAAATGTTTTAAAAAGTTGGGTTAATATATAATGTTGTTTAAGTCTTCCGCTGTAAGTAGAAAGCCTTGATTTGTGTTTAAACTATTAATCCAACTGCGTGACGTGCCTCGGATGCCCTGCTGGGTTTAGGGCGTCACAATATTATACATACCATAGATCATTCATGCAATCTATAACCCTAAAACCTACCACAATCATGCTTAAAAATAGGTAATCATAGCCCATAAGTCAAATCAAGTCAAACCCTAGACTTTCTGTTTTCCCTGAATTTTCAGAAATTATTCTAAGCGTCTAGACGCATGGGCACTATTTGGGCGTTTCTGCCCTGTTCAGGCGCTTTGCTACTATGCAGACGTTTGGACCACACTTGGTCAATTTTCACTTAGACGCATGGGCCTATTTAGGCGCATGGGCACTATTCAGGCGTTTGGGCCTAACACTTAGCCACTTTTCACTTAGACGCATGGGCCTATTTAGGCGCATGGGCACTATTCAAACGGTTGGGCTTTTGGGAGGTTGGGAACACTTAGAAAATTAAACCGTTAGATGCATGGGTTACTGTTCAGACGTTTGAGCAACTAACTTTTACTAATCAACTTATTTTCAGTCCCAAATCCAAATCTAACATGTTCTAAGCTCAGCCCGTACATTCTAAGCAACAAAACACATTCTTAATCATGACCATAACATCATTTACACCAAAAACATACACCCACCCACATACACATTCGCACACACATATGGGTAGAAATTCATTTTTTAATAAAAACATGTTCACATGCATTTTCCAGCCCCAAAGTTGTTCAAAACATGTTAAAAAGGGGGTTCTAGAACTCACCTTAGCTGCCTTCATGTATGACTTCCTCAAATCCGAATGTAATGAGTTCAAATGCCTAAAAACCTACCAAAACACACACATGAACGTACATAACACATATAAGCATATAACCGAGAACAAAACCCAACATGAACACTTAAAAACTTCGAATTTTAACCTGCAATCGGCCTTTTTCTTCTTCTTCTTTCGAAACCCGAAAGTTCTCTACTCTTTCTTCTCTCTCTCTCTCTCTAAAAAAATCCGAATGATAAGGTGTAGCAGGCAACATAGGTGGCCATGTTGCTTTATTCATCAACTTTTCCAAAGTTTTGTCCTTTTGGACATCTTTAACCCCTCAACTTTGGGTTACATTATATTTCTCCTCTTTATTCGTGTTTATTCTTTCTTTCTCGTCTATGAAAATGTTTGGGGTGTTACAAGTCCTCCCGCCTTATATAGGTTTCGTCCCCGAAACCTGTTATTCCTCAAACAGATGAGGGTAATGCTGCCTCATCTCTCCTTCAGTCTCCCATGTAGACTCGGATCCCTTCCCGTGCTTCCACTGTACATGCACAAGAGGAACCACTATATACCTTAACCTTCTCTCTTTACGATCAATGATCGCCACTGGTTGCTCCTCGTAATTGAGCCGTTCACCTACTCGATATCTTCCAGTGGTACAACCATATTCTCGTCTGCCAAACACTTCCGCATATGGGATACGTGGAATGTCGGGTGAATTCCACTTAACTCATCTGGTAGTTCTAACCTATATGTCACCTCTCCTACTAGAGCAATGATTCAGAAAGGCCCTATGTACCTTGGGCTCAACTTGCCCCTCTTTCTGAACCGAATGATACCCTTCCAAGGTGAGACCTTTAACACAACCACCCGGAACTCAATCGGTCTACGCCGTTTATTGGCATACGACTTTTGCCTATCTTTGGTTGCCTTCATAAAGGCTTTGATCTTTTCGAGCTTCTCAGTCATAGCCTCAATCACCTCAATACTTCCCAGCTCTTTCTGACCAATGTCACCCCAACAAACGGGTGTCCTGCATCTCCTACCGTATAACATCTCGTATGGTGGCATGCCAATGCTGGTATGGTAACCGTTGTTATACGAGAATTCTGCTAACGGAAAATGGTCATCCCAACATCCTCCAAAATCGATCACGCACGCTCGAAGCATGTCCTCGAGTGTCTGGATCGTCCTCACAGACTGAGCGTCCGTCTGAGGATGATAAGCCGTGCTGATGTGTAGCCTCGTTCCTATCGCATCGTGGAATTTCTTCCAAAACTTAGATGTAAACCGAGTGTCATGATCAGACACAATAGACACCAACACACCATGACGAGCTACAATCCCTTCGATAAATAGATCCGCGAGTATCCCAGAAGAATACGTCTCTCGGATCGGTAGGAAGTGAGCACTCATCGTCAAACGATCAACTATCACCCATATAGCATCATACCCTTTCGGGGTATGTGGTAACTTCGTAATAAAGTCCATGGTGATATGCTCCCACTTCCACTCGGGTATATCCAACGGTTGGATTTTCCCGTATGGCTTCTGGTGTTCCGCCTTCACTTGCAAACAAGTAAGGTATTTACTCACATACTCTGCTACGTCACGTTTCATACCCGGCCACCAGTAATCTTTCTTCATGTCGTGGTACATCTTGGTAGCATCAGACGAGCTACAATCTCTTCGATAAATAGATCCGCGAGTCTCCCAGAAGAATACGTCTCTCGGATCGGTAGGAAGTGAGCACTCATCGTCAAACGATCAACTATCACCCATATAGCATCATACCCTTTCGGGGTATGTGGTAACTTCGTAATAAAGTCCATGGTGATATGCTCCCACTTCCACTCGGGTATATCCAACGGTTGGATTTTCCCGTATGGCTTCTGGTGTTCCGCCTTCACTTGCAAACAAGTAAGGTATTTACTCACATACTCTGCTACGTCACGTTTCATACCCGGCCACCAGTAATCTTTCTTCATGTCGTGGTACATCTTGGTAGAACCAGAACGAATGGAGTATCGAGTCTTTTGAGCCTCGTCCATGATCTTGTCGCATAAATCCCCGTAACGAAGAATCCACGTTCGTCCGAATCGGATTCTAACACCAAGAATGTTCTCACCCAATTCCATGACAAGACCTTTCATCCTTTCAGAGTTAAGATGATCTTCTTTCAAAGCCTTATCTTGAAATTCCTTGACTTGTGTCATCACATCAGAGGTCATAATGAACTGATAAGCTTTCACTCGAATCGGCTCGGGTCTCTCTTTTTGGCTAAGGGCATCTGCCACCACGTTGGCCTTGCCCAGATGGTAATGGATCTCGCAATCGTAATCTTTTATGAGCTCCGACCATCGCCTCTGCCTCATATTCAAATCTTTCTGCTCGAAGAAGTACTTCAAGCTTTTGTGGTCTGTGAAGATGGTGCACTTTGTCCCGTACAAAGAGTGCCGCGAATCTTCAAAGCAAATACCACAGCTGCCAGTTCTAGATCGTGTGTGGGATAGTTGATTTCGTGGGTTTTTAGCTGTCGGGATGCGTAGGCTATCACCCTTCCACGTTGCATCAATACGCAACCTAGCCTGAAATAAGATGCATCCGAATTTACCACTAAGTCTTCACTACCTTCGGGTAATGTCAAGACAAGAGCTTGTGTTAATCTCGCCTTTAACTCCTCGAAAGCATCCTCCTATTCTCGACCCCACACGAACTTCACATACTTGCGAGTCAGTTTAGTCAAAGGTGAGGCTATCTTGGAAAAGTCTTGAATAAATCTCCAGTAGTAGCCCGCCAATCCCAAGAAGCTACGAATTTCGGATGGCGTCTTTGGAGACTTCCATTGGATCACAGCCTCAACCTTTGCCGGGTCCACCATGATTCCCTCAACATTTACCATGTGACCCAAGAACTGAACTTCGCACAACCAGAACGCGCACTTGGAGAACTTAGCATACAATTTCTCCCTCCTCAATGTCTCCAACACTTTTCGAATGTGACCGGCAAGTTCTTCTTTTCTCCTTGAATAGATCAGGATATCATCGATAAATACAATCACTGATTTAGCTAACATCGGCCGACACACTCGATTCATCAAGTCCATAAAAGCAGCTGGCGCGTTGGTTAAACTAAAAGACATAACGAGAAACTCGTAGTGTCCATAACGCTAACGAAAAGCTGTTTTAGAAATATCTTGCTCCTTCACATACAACTGATGGTAGCCAGATCGAAAATCTATCCTCGAGAACCAACCGGCACCCTGGAGCTGATCGAACAAGTCATCAATCCTCGGTAATGGATACCGATTCTTCATCGCCAACTTGTTCAATTCATGGTAGTCGATACACATCCTCATGCTACCGTCCTTCTTCTTTACGAAAAAGACCGGAACACCCCAAGGAGAGATACTTGGTCGAATAAAACCCTTATCAAGCAACTCTTGTAGTTGCTCCATCAATTCCTTCATCTCAGTCGGAGCCAACCGATACGGTGCCTTAGCCACAGGCTGAGCACCGCGTATCAAGTCAATCTGAAATTCGATTTCACGATCCAGTGGCACACCTGATAAGTCCTCTGGAAACACATCAGGAAAGTCACACACCACCGGAACATCGGACAATTGTGGTGTTGACGCGTCCACATCTTTCATGTAGGCCAAATAAGCACTACATCCACGCCGCATGCACTTTCCCGCCACTGCCATCGAAATCACTTTCGGAATTCTCATAACTCGATCACCGTATATCGTCACCAAACTCTCGTCGGGCGCCGTCAGTCTAATCATCTTCTTACGACACACGATGTTTGCTTCATAGGTTGCTAACCAATCCATCCCTAGTACTACATCAAATCCACCTAGGGCATCACATATAACTTAGCAGCAAACCTATGACCCTCTAATTCTATGGCACAGTCCTCTATCATATCAGTAACTCTAGTGGACTTACCAATAGCAGTTTCTACATCAAAGGGCTCATCAATACGTCTACTACTAACAGGCAATTTAGCAGAGAAAGCAGCAGAAATAAAACTCCTACTAGCATCAGAATCAAATAACACAGAAGCAAGAGTTTGATTTACTAGAAACGTACCTAACACAACATCAGGGTCCGTTCTAGCCTCCTCCCTGGTCATCGTGAATGCTCTGGCGCTCGCCCTTTGCCCCTCAGTCCCGATCTTCTTCCCCGCTCCGGAACTCTCTGCCCTCGGTTTCTTGCACTCCCTACTCATGTGGCCTACTTCACCACAGTTGAAGCACCTCGCCACTCTGCAATCTCTAGAGATGTGGCTGGGCTTCCCGCACTTGAAACAGATATTAAGCCCTAGCCTGCACTCACCAGCATGCTCCTTTCCACACTTCCCGCATCTCTTCACTCCCGAGCCTGCGGCAATCACCCGTCGATCATCCACCCTAGCCTTCTTGTTGTTCGGGGTAAAGCCACCCCGTCAAAACCGTTTCCTGTTCCAGTTCCGATCATCACCAGGAGTCTTCTTCTTCTCATCCACCATCACCTCCCTTTCATCATACAACCTTCCAGCAAAGTCAACTACCGACCTAAACGTACTCGATCGGGTGCCGATCGTGTGCCTACGGATATCTGCCGGCAAGCCCTGGATGTATTTTTTAATCTTGCGTGATAGGGGCGTCACTTGATCCGGCACCAGCCGTGCCATCTCGTTGAACTTGGTGGTGTATTGTTGATGTGTCATGGTTCTCGCCTCCAGCTGCAGGAACTCCCTTTCCACCTTGTCCATCTTCCGATGAGGACAGAACTCCTCGATCACCAACTTCTTCAGTTCACTCCGCCTCATCCTGCCAATCGCCCTACTACTCTCGGCTTGGACAATGTTGTCCCACCAACATAGTGCCGAGTCCACAAACAAATGAGTGGCGAACTTCACCTTCTGGTCTTCCTAGTACTCGCTGATTTCAAGGACAGCCTCCATCTCCCTCACCCATCGGTGAGCAGCAGCAGCAGTGCCATTACCATCGAAGATAGGGGCGTGCATCTTTGGAATGCCCTATAATTACAGCCTCATGCTGCCTCAGGCACATGCTCTTCTTCCTTCTCTTCCTCATCAGTGGGAATAAGCGTCTTGGTCTCGGGTTGCTCTCTCCCTCCCGAAGACCTGTTCCTATCCCTCCTCTCTCCTTCTTTAACAGCTTTGATCACTTCAGTCACCACAGACGGCAAGATCGTCTGCATGACCTGATGAACCTCGTCCACCACGACCTCCTTCACCGAGGCTCTCAAGTTAGCACTCTCGTCACCACCCTCCGGATGAGAGGTCTCAGGCTACTCATGGGTCACCTTCTCAACCCTGGGCCTTCCTCTTGTGGCCCGTGGTTCAGCACCACGTCCACCACATACTCCGCCTCGTGAAGCCTTAGAAGATCTACCTCCAGCCATTCCTAATCGCTATAAGATTCAAACACTAACACGGTCATTTAAGGTAATAGCACAGTTTATGTCAAGTATAGTAAGTCCCTAATTACAGTGGCCAGTTGTGATTAGCCACTTACTTTACTCTTCACACCCCAAACATTTCCTATCCTGACTACATCAGTATCTAAATCTACTAAGGGCAAACAGATCAAATAACATTTACACATAATACCGGTTAACATTAAAGAAAATACCTGATGGCATGTAGCTACTTGGACTGGCATCCCTTCCCTTTGTCCTATTCTCAGTTTAAGTTTAGGTTTCTTTTGAAAATATTTACCCTTTTTCACTTAAACTTTGGCTCTGATACCAACTTGTAAGGCACCGTTCCCGGGCACCTCACAGTCGGTCATTCATCGCTCATAAAACTTATAATTATTTAAAACATCGCAGCGGAAATTAAATAAAACCATTTGATATATTTTAATGACAGCTTTGCAAAGTAATACAATACAGTTAATTGTTACAAAATAATATAATTGCATTATATCACAAAAATGTCATTGTTATACTAATGGATGTCATCCTAAAAATGACAAGTAGCTGCCCCGTGCCATCCTCAGCAACTTTTACCTACCAACTGGAAAACACATAAAAGTCAGCGTTGCTGAGTGAGTTCTAGTTTTATAAATAAAATACTTTACTTTCGATATAAACTTCCTTTACTTTCATACGCGGTCATGCATCATACGTACAGATAAAGAATATTACTTTTAACTTTCATTAACATTCATTGTTCACCATCATATTCATAGCATGTTTTCATTTCATGCTTTTCGTTAATATTCTCTTACTTTCGTTCTCATTTTTTTGTACCGTACTTATTATCATTCTTTTACTTTCGTACTTGTTTACTTTCTTTCTTTCTTTCATACGTTACGTCATTCTTTTACATTCATATGGAATGATGACAATACCCCGAACATTGTGCACGAAGCTGATGCTGGACCTCTGGTAATTAAACCACGAATATTATGCACGAAGCTAATCCAGTCACCTAGGGCAAGTCATCTCTCTCGTTCATTCAACCAATTGGTCATGCCCCGAAAATTGTGCACGAAGCTGATAATGGACCTGTGGTAATTAAACCACAAACATTGTGCACGAAGCTGATCCAGTCACCTAGGGCATACCAAAGGGCCATATCAATCTTAATGATTGACCCTGTGTGCATCCTTTGGGTTAGCTAACCCGCATCACAGTTGAGCTAACGACAACATGGTCGTGCACCTCCTTTCATTTGCTTGCAAGCCAATCATTCGTTCATTACGTTTTACTTTTCATCTTTGCTATCTTTCATTCATTACGTTATTTTTTACATTCTTTCATTCATTTGTCATACTACGTAAAGTAATAACATAATACATAACGTATTTTATAATATAATATAAATACGTTTAATCATAATTAAAAGATAACATATTATACATACCATACATCATTCATGCAGTCTAGACGCATGGGCACTATTTGGGCATTTCTGCCCTGTTCAGGCGCTTTGCTACTATGCAGACGTCTGGACCTACACTTGGTCAATTTTCACTTAGACGCATGGGCCTATTTAGGCGCATGGGCACTATTCAGGCGTTTGGGCAAAACACTTAGCCACTTTTCACATAGACGCATGGGCCTATTTAGGCGCATGGGCACTATTCAGATGGTTGGGCTTTTGGGCGGTTGGGAACACTTAGAAAATTAAACCGTTGGATGCATGGGTTACTGTTCTGACGTTTGAGCAACTAACTTTTACTAATCAACTTATTTTCAGTCCCAAATCCAAATCTAACATGTTCTAAGCTCAGTCCTTAACAAAACACATTCTTAATCATAACCATAACATCATTTACACCCAAAACATACACCCACCCAGATACACATTCGCACACACATATGGGTAGAAAATCATTTTTTAATAAAAACATGTTTACATGCATTTTCCAGCCCCAAAGTTGTTCAAAACATGTTAAAAAGGGGGTTCTAGAACTCACCTTAGCTGCCTTCGTGTATGACTTCCTCAAACCCGAATGTAATGAGTTCAAATGCCTAAAAACCCACCAAAACACACACACAAACGTACATAACACATATAAGCATATAATCGAGACCAAAACTCAACATGAACACTTAAAAACTTTGAATTCTAACCTGCAATTAGCCTTTTTCTTCTTCTTCTTTCAAAACCCGAAAGTTCTCTGCTCTTTCTTCTCTCTCTCTCTCTAAAAAAAATCCGAATGATAAGGTGTAGCAGGTAACATGGACGGCCATGTTGCTTTATTCACTAACTTTTCTAAAGTTTTGTCCTTTTGAACATCTTTAACCCCTCAACTTTTAATTACATTATCTTTGTCCTCTTTATTCGCGTTCATTGTTTCTTTCTCGTCTATGAAATGTCCGGGTGTTACAAAAGTAGTCTAGGTACTTATAATAGAATCAAAAAGAAACTAGCTACGTATGACAAGAATCAAAACTAGAGATGAACAGGAATAAAATATGATACAAGAATCAGGAATCCGTACCTTATTTTAACATGACAACCACACTTAAGTTGGCTCAAATCGTACGAAAACCTACACCTTAATTATATTATGAGTCAGGTTCACAACACTTGGTATACGTTATATCAAATTCCTGATGACAAAGACCTTGAAGATTCTTGACTACTTATCGGGTATTATATATATAAATATATATATATATATGTATATATATATATATATATGTACATATATATATATATATATATATATATATATATATATATATATATATATATATATATATATATATATATATATATATATATATATATATATATATATATCGGGTATTCTATATATATATATATATATTCATATTGTCATAAGCTAGTGTTTTAATTATTTAATAATATGAGCTTCATCATTAGATAAGTTACACATTATTTAATAGTTTATGTTTTAACGTGAACATAATCTAGTTTTAATTTCTTAGATTTCTACACCTGTATGTAACATATATACCTATTTATCTATTACCGTCATCAAATTAGTGTAGTCTTCTATTTGCTTTATTAGACTAACCAAACATATCTATAATTATAAAGTTGTTGAGTATTATTCATAAGTAATTATATTTCCTTTTGGTATTAATGTGCAGGACATCGGTGGCAAGCACTTAGTTGACTAGAGTGCACAAAAGTAATCTTGATTCATTGAAAGGGAAGGCAACCGACTTGAACACTAACAACTAGTTTGGTACAGATGATGGATACAATTAGTTGGGCAGTTGCTAGTATTATCTCTAGTTTCAGTATGGTACAGATGATGGATACAATTAGCTGGGCAGTTGGTAGTTTTAGTGGGCGATAGTTTTTTTTCTTCCTTTGGCTCTTAAATGTCACGACTTATATGTTTAACTGATATCATTAGATTTACAAGAGTTAAAGAATTACTAATGCAGAGCAGATATTGGTAAGTTTATTTCTTCATGAACAAAGTATCAATTATTAAAGCTTTTGTCCCCGGAATCAAAGCCATAATGAACCGGACCATATAAATGCTTATATCGGAGAGGAACGATGAACAGAACAACTTTATTACCTGAACCAAAAAGAATCGAGGAAGAAAGTAACAACGGTGAAGTCGTAAATGGGGGGTCGATGGCTGCATAAATCAAATTGAAGATGTTTTCAAAAGTGAAGATGTTTTGGAGTACCTTATCACGAACTAATGACAACCGAATCGAAGTCTAAAGCAGAAGGAAACAAAGCAACTTGAAGAGACAAATGAGGCAACGTCCGGTGGTGCCGCAGTGGAGCTTCGTGGAAGAAACGCAGCTTCTGAAGGCGGAGGTAACCGTGTTGGTGGTGCAACAATCGTCAAATCAAGTAAGGAGATCTGGTGGCTGTTAATTCGAGGTTAGCATCCACCGTCAGCAGAAATAGTTTACAACTCGAAAGGATTTATGACATGGCATAAACAGCATGATAAAACATAACAAGTGAAGTTCATAATTATTTTGATATTAAACGAAACCGATTTGATAAACTAAAACATGTAGCTGATTGTTAATCTGATTACTGGGACAAATAACTTAAATTCTCAAAACTTTGAGCCATAACATGTCAAAAGCAGATAAACTGAATACAAAATACTAGATGTAAACATATTCGGATATTGAGAACGGATCGTCTCTTCCGTTTCCCATGTGGCTTCACGTTCAGAATGATTCTTCCATAACACATTAACGAAAGGAATAGTTTACTTACGCATAATGCGCTCTTGCCGATCAAGAATAGCTTTCCGTTCTACCTCGAATGATAAGTCACGTGAAAGACGTTATGTACATGTGATAATTGAGGTGGTAATGCCAAAAGATATGAGACTTCACCCACTCTTTCCAAAAATTCAAATGGCCCAATGAATCTAGGGCTGAGCTTTCCTTTAATACCAAAACGACATATGCCTTTACAAGGCGAAACCTTTAGGAATACTTTGTCACCGACCTTAAACTCCAAGGGTCGACGATGTCGGCCGCATAACTCTTCTGTCTACTTTGGGCCTCCTTTAACTTTTCTCGAGTAATCATAACTTTCTCATTCGTAACCCGTACTAACTTAGGACCTTCAATAATTCTTTCACCGAAATCTTCCCAACAGATTGGTGCCCTATATTTTCGACCATATAATAACTCAAAGGGTGCTATGCCAATGCTAGCTTGCCAACTATTATTATAGGCAAACTCGACTAAACATAAATACCCATCCTAGTTCCTGGTCCACTCTAAGGCAAAGGCTCGAAGCATGTCTTCGAGTGTCTGAATAGTACGTTCTGACTGGCTGTCTGTTTGAGGGTGAAACGCTGTGCTAAACCTCAACTTAGTACCCCGCGCAGCTTGTAAACCTTTTCAAAAATGAGAAGTTAACCTCGGGTCTCAATTAGAAACTGGAGTTCTATGAAGTCTGATAACCTCTTGCGTAAACACTTCAGATAGTTTGCTAACAGAGAATCCCTGCTGAATTGGAAGAAAATGAGCTTACTTTGACAATCTGTCGACAACAACCCATAATGCATCATTCTTCTTGAATGTTCTTGGCAACCCGGTTACAAAATCCATGGAAATATTATCCTATTTCCATACTGTAATAGGTAGTGGTTGAAGCAGCCCACTAGCTCTCTGATGCTCAATCTTAACTTGTTGACAAGTAAGACATTTTCTAACAAATCTAGCCACGTCCTCTTTCCTATTCGACCAGAAATTCTGACGAAGATTACGATACATCTTAGTAGACTCAGGATGGATAGAGAACGGAGAACTATGGGCCTCGGCTAATAACGATTCTCGAAGAGAAGAATCATTTGGCACACACAAACGTTTGTGATACCAAATTACTCCATGCTCATCCATTCTAAATGCGGCATGTTTTCCATCATCCAAATTCTTTATAATTGCCCAAAGTTCACCATCGTCTTTGTAAGGCCCCGTTCCCGGGCAATTCACAGTTGGACAATCATCGTATCATTTCATATATAATATATAATTCATAAAATAAGAAGCGTAAATAAATTTAACAAAAGCCATTCATTTCATTGATAATTACTGTTGTTATGCAATACAACATTGTTTAAGTTACAAAGAAACCATCCGTTAATTCCATTACAAAACAACAATAATATTATGCGTGAATGGATGCCAGTCTTGCCCTGCCGAGTAGCCTCCCCGTGTGCCATCCTCAACAACATTACCTGCCAACTGAAAATGCATAAAAGTCAGCGTTACTGAGTGAGTTCTAGTTTTGTAAGTATCAAAATACTTTATACGGTTCACACAAGAAAATATTTTCTTTGCTTTCGTACGTAAGCATTTATCGTACATACAACAAGGCATAACCTTATTGTTGGATCATGATAAAGGCTGGTGCAACCAAAACCATTTCACTTAGTCCATTTTGGTGCTACATACAAAGGCTTCCGAAGCTAAGTATGAGAACTTCCGAAGGTTGAAGAGTTCTTCTGAAGTCAAGTAAAAGATCAACTTCTGAAGACAAACTCTACTTCCGAAGACAAAGAAGAAGTTCCCAAGCCTCGGAAGAAGCAGTCTTCCGAAGTATAAGTGGCTTCGGAAGAAGTTATTCTTCCGAAGCAACTTAACCTTCGGAAGACACTGCTATAAACCAGTGGACATAAGTATGGTCTCTGACATTCCGCTGCAGACTTTTGACACAGCATGGCTTCTTCCTAAAGAGCCATGTAGTTGACCATACTTTATTCCACTGTTTACCTTTTATGATAGTACATGTTACTAACCTTAGTTGGTGACAAAAGGTAAGTCAGGGACATGTCCTGACTACCAAATCACAGATAAAATATCTGAGATACCTTAACCTATAGTCTTGTAGTATAGGCTTTTGGTTATAGGTTTTCAGCTGGAATCAAAGTATATCCGGCTGTAGGTAGTATTATATATATAGTTCTCATTGTAACTCATTAGGTAGAGAGATTGTGCTTGCAAGAGTCTTGTAATCCTTTGAGTTGAGAATCAATATATAAAAGTACCTTGAAAATTTACCTCTTGTGTTTATTATCAGTAGTTACTTGTTATATTGTAATCAACTCTTGTTAGACTCATTCTGAGTGTTGTTCTAGGTGAGTTTGAGAGAAAAGCCACTTGTTCAGTGACTAATACCGATCCTGCAATTGGTATCAGAGCTTTGTTTGGCTCTTGATTGCATGATCTAACCATCCAAATCAACTTGTTTCTCATTCCTCCCTACAACCCACTCACTCAAATGGCCGCTCTCACAAAAGCTGATATGGAAACTGGTACCATGACCAAGTCCCCACTGATCACCCCTGAAGATTTTAACACATGGTGCACAAGAATGGAAGGCTTTATTAAGTGTCAAGACTCAAGGATGTGGGACTCCGTTGTTAATGGTCCTTTCATACCAAGCACTACTTCTGCTACTGGTAATCGTATCATTCCAAAAGATGTGGACGATTACTCAGAAGAAGATAGGAAAAGAATAGAGCTTGATCAAAGGGCTATGACTTGTCTTCAAACTGCTCTTCCAAACTCCATCTACAGAGGCTTCAAGAAGTGCAAGACAGCTAAAAACTTATGGGATGCACTGAAGCTCATGTATGAAGGATCCAAGGAGACTAAAGAGAACAAGAAGGATCTCTTAAAGCAACAGTTTGAAAACTTCACTTTCAAGGCTGGTGAAACCTTGACTCAACAATACTTCAGGTATGTTGAGATAGTGGATACTCTGGTGGATATTGGGGTAACTCTTGAGAACAGGGACATAGTAAGGAAGTTCATGTCTTCCCTTCCTAAACTATGGACACACTATTGTGTTGTGATTAAGAGAACATCAGACCTTAAGACTCTTACTCTCACAGAGTTATATGGTATCCTCAGTGCATTCCAGATGGAGATGAACATGCAAAACTCCTCTGGTAACTCCAATAACCAACTGAGTTCAGCCCTTCATGTGGTTGAAAGGGAAAGCATAGAACCACAACATCAGTTGCTATGCTACCCTGACAACTCGTAAATAGACCCTACATTACTCTACCTGAGACTCCAAAGTCTCAACAGGTTCAACACAACTCCTTTGAGGATAGTTGTGCCTTTGTCTCTGGAAGTGGACACTCTGGTGATTTTCAATATTGCTTTAATGACCTTGAGTGCTTTAGTCCAGATGATGTAGAGTACATGGACATTGTCCAACAGATGGGTCTTTTAACTTATAAAGCAAAGAGGTTCTTTAAGAGAACTAGAAGGCAATTCCCTCAAAACCCCGTCAACAGCAAGTTTGGGTTTGATAAGACCAAGGCAAGGTGCTACAACTGCAACCAACTAGGTCACTTTGCTAGGGAATGCAAGGCTCCCAAGAACAACCCGGGAACCCCACTGGCCTTCACACATCCCTCAACCTCGAAGTCCAAAGAAAAGACAACTGAAACAGCTGCAATAGCTCAAGATGTTGACTGGAGCTTCATGGTACAGGAAGTGACTCCTGCTCAAGCACTCATGGCCGGAACAAATAATGCTCAGGTATATGAACATCTTTGCACTCCAGCCTGTATTGCTAAAGTTAAACTTTACAAGGATTACAATATGGAAATCAGATCTGAGGTTGAGTATTTAAATATCTTAAAATCTGACTTTAAAAGAGCTGAATCTGACTATCAAAAGAAAATTGATGAGTTAGAGAAAACTGTTTCTCTTTTAAAACATGAACAAACCAACTATAAGACTCAAATCAAAGATCTGATATCCAAGTTGTCTGAAGCTCAAGCCCAGCTTGTCACTGCTGAGGCTCAGGCCAGGAAGCAAGCTATTGCTGAGTAAAACTTCAAACTATTCTTGCATCATCCTCCCATTCCAAAATATTTTATCAAAACAAAGGAGGGTTAGGAACCAATGAAATCGCTCCACCACACTCTTATGAGTCTATTAGACAACCTAGATGTGGTACTAAGGAGCAAGAGGTTCCAACTGCTGACCCTTCTTCACTAGAATTGAAGGAGGATGCAACAATAGTTGCCACCACAGGGAAGAAACAGGTAAATGCACCTATCTCCTCCTGTGAAGATCAAATCCTAACCACCAAGGCAAAAAGAAGCAGAGCTAAAGCTGCTAGAAAGACTGCCAAGATGGTTGCTGAGTCTAAGCTAAAGATCGACCCAAAGCAAAAAGGTGCCTTTATCTCAGCTGGATTTCAAGTGTTAGGTACCTCTGATTCAGGAAAGGAGTGTAATACCAGCACTCCTGTCCTATCAAAGGATCAGAAGTTGAAAGGAAAAGTTGCTGATAAAAAAGAAGCCCAAGAAATAGCAACCTTTAAATTCCCAAAAGACTAACATCTCATGCATAATGTGTAGTCTGCACAACCACATGGCTAAAGATTGTTACTACAATCCAGCAAGCACACATTATGCAAATAATGTTAGAAAAGAAGGAGTCAGGGAAGGTTTCACATTTGGACCATTTCAAACGATCCAAGTGATGAAAAAGGGAAAGTTGGTCTCGGAAGCCAAGTTGCTTTCGGAAGAAAGTACTTCTTCCGAAGGGAAAATGGCTTCGGAAGCTAAAGCTTCAAAGGTTCGGAAGAACAAGAAAGCTTCCCTGAAACAAACCCAGAAGAAGACTACTTCGTAAGAAAATGTGGTGAAGGCTTCTTCCGAAAAGAAAGAAGCTTCGGAAGAAGTCCATGCAGCAATTGCCTCAACAAGCTCATCCTTAAAGATCAACCAAGGGATAGATTAGAAGATCAAGGAAGATGTTGCAGCCCAAACCTCTTCTTCAATGACCTCTGTTGAACCCCAATGCATATCTTTTGGTTCAATTATGTCATCATCTTTGGAAGAGCCCAAGACCAGCAAGGCTTGGGCTTCCAAACAAAACTAACAATCTCATCTTATGTGCAGGGACATCCATTTGACAAGAACAACAATGTCTGGATTGTAGATAGTGGATGCTCCAGGTACATGACAGGGAACAGATCCCTCCTTCAAAATTCCAGAACTATGATGAAGGACTGTAAGCCAGCCAAGACACCCATACCCAGAAACCATAATCTTTGCCCTGACCTTGAGGGGGAGGATACTGATAAACATCATAGAGCAATTATTGGTTCTCTGATGTACCTTACTGCTAGTAGACCTGATATCATGTTTGCTACTTGCATTTGTGCAAGATATCAGACTGCTCCAAAGGTGTCTCACCTAGCTGTTGCAAAGAGAATCCTCAGATACCTCAAAGGAGCACCTAAACTAGGTCTCTGGTATCCAAGAAATAGTGACTTCAATCTCTATGGATACTCTGACAGTGACTATGGTGGCTGTAACATTGACAAGAAATCAACATCAGGAGGATGTCAATTTCTTGGTGGAAGGATCATCTCATGGCAATGCAAGAAACAATCCTGTGTATCTACATCAACTACTGAAGCTGAATATATTGCTGCTGCTAACTGCTGTGCTCAGCTGCTGTGGATTCAGAACTAGATATTAGACTATTGATTCAACTTCATGAGCACTCCTATCCATATTGACAACAATAGTGCTATCTCCATCACCGAAAATCCAGTGAAGCACTCCAAGACAAAGCACATTGATATCAGGTATCATTTCATTAGAGATATTCATCAGAAAAATCTGAGCAAGCTAATCAAAGTAGACTCAAATGAACAATATGCTGATTTGTTCACCAAAGCTTTTGATGAACAAAGGTTTAAATATCTCATATCAGCTATTGGGATGATAAACATTGATTAAACTACCTCTTTTGAAAGCTTTTTAATGTGTAATGTCTTGTGTCAATACAATCTAAGCCCTGTTACAAAAGATCTCTTTAAAAAAATTCCCAGTGTAGATTTCTTCCGAAAAGGAATTAACTCTCGGAAGATATTCTTAATATCTTCCGAAGTCAAATTCCTCCATGAAATTTTCTTCTCGGAAGAGTTTTTAGTCTCGGAAGAAGCGATTGATTTCACATCAGATCTACTTCTGAAGCTTATAAAACTCTTCATTCAAGAAAACAGTTCTTATCTTCGGAAGCAATGCTTTGCTTCGGAAGAAAGAGTTACCTTCGGAAGACAAGTTACCTTCGGAAATGTTTTACACTCGGAAATAGAGTTTTTACTGTGTAATGGATATATTTTTAGGCCCCACTCTATAAAACGCAAAGATTTTACTAATAATTGTCAGATTATTTAAACTTATCCCTTGCCGCCATTGTCATTTCATAACCGCAAACCATCATAACCACCGAAAACCACCATAACCCCCACAATTACTCTCCACAATCACCCCCAATGTTTAAATAATCCAGACTCATTCAACTTTTACCATTTTACTGCCCTAAAAGTTTCCTCACTTCCAATTCACCCAAGTTCAAACTGATCTTCATTCACCTTTCACAATGGCGCTAAACCCTCAGCACAACCAAGTCACACTACTTGATTCTTCAAGAGATGCTGACTTCTCTGAAATCATCACCTTTCTCTCTGAATCAACCTACCTCATAGCCCTTACCGTTAACCCCACTGTTTACTCGAACCAAATGGCCGAAATTTGGGGAAATGGTCGAGCAGAAACCCTAAATAGGGTTTGCATACTGAGGACCAGCATTTGTGGACAGGAGCTGATCATTACTGAACAACTCATCAGGGAACATCTAGAGCTCCAGGATGAAGGAGCTCCTACTGAGTTTCCCAAGGACGACTTAGAAAGCACTTACACTCTAATAGGATATGGAGGAGATGTAAGCAGGTCAACTGTGTAAAAGTTTAACTTCTCCTACAACTGGAAGTTTCTCTTGCCCATCGTTCTCCGCTCTCTGTCTAATAAGTCAGGGGATGGGATCAAATTCCTTATGAACTAGGATGCTTAGTTCATGGGTTGGTGAGAGGCCTGCGCTTCAACCACTCAAGGTTTGTGCTGACTAACCTCATAGAAAATCTTCAAAGGGAAACATTCTTCATGTACCCTAGATTCCTTCAGCACATCATCAACTGTGAGTTGGACCAGAGTCAGCTTGTCTGTGCAGCTGCTCTGACTGTCCCTCACATGAGCCTTCCATTTTCAAGACTATGAAGAAGGTGTCCACAAACTTCACTGGAAGACACACTGATCTACTTCCAGTATGATTGAGCGCATAGCTCCTGGTGACATCCCTGTTAACCCCACAGGTGATGAACCCACACCAGCAATCTTCACCACAAATCTCACTTTACCTTCTCCACCCATCATAATCACATATCAAAGACGCCCCAAACGAACCCTTGTTCAATCTACCTGATTGAACAAGCTCCTCCTGTTCAATCCAAAAGGACTAAAGTGGAACAATGGGCTCCCACTCAGTCCGAGGTCACACCATCCTTCACTTTTGACCTTAATTTGGGATTTGAGCTTCCTCACTCTCAAACCCAAGAGCCCGACACCCAAGCCTTTAGCTAAAGCTTAGAAAGATTTGAGATGAAGGACTGTAAGCCAGCGAAGACACCCATACCCAGAAACCATAATTTTTGCCCTGACCTTGAGGGGGAGGATACTGATAAACATCAGTATAGAGCAATTATTGGTTCTCTGATGTACCTTACTGCTAGTAGACCTGATATCATGTTTGCTACTTGCATTTGTGCAAGATATCAGACTGCTCCAAAGGTGTCTCACCTAGCTGCTGCAAAGAGAATCCTCAGATACCTCAAAGGAGCACCTAAACTAGGTCTCTGGTATCTAAGAAATAGTGACTTCAATCTCTATGGATACTCTGACAGTGACTATGGTGGATGTAACATTGACAAGAAATCAACATCAGGAGGATGTCAATTTCTTGGTGGAAGGATCATCTCATGGCAATGCAAGAAACAATCCTGTGTATCTACATCAACTGCTGAAGCTGAATATATTGTTGCTGCTAACTGCTGTGCTCAGTTGCTGTGGATTCAGAACTAGATGTTAGACTATGGATTCAACTTCATGAGCACTCCTATCCATATTGACAACAATAGTGCTATCTCCATCACCGAAAATCCAGTGAAGCACTCCAAGACAAAGCACATTGATATCAGGTATCATTTCATTAGAGATATTCATGAGAAAAATCTGAGCAAGCTAATCAAAGTAGACTCAAATGAACAATATGCTGATTTGTTCACCAAAGCTTTTGATGAACAAAGGTTTAAATATCTCATATCAGCTATTGGGATGATAAACATTGATTAAACTACCTCTTTTGAAAGCTTTTTAATGTGTAATGCCTTGTGTCAATACAATCTAAGCCCTGTTACAAAAGATCTCTTTAAAAAAATTCCTAGTGTAGATTTCTTCCGAAGAGGAATTAACTCTCGGAAGATATTCTTAATATCTTCCGAAGTCAAATTCCTCCATGAAATTTTTTTCTCGGAAGAGTTTTTAGTCTCGGAAGAAGCGATTGATTTCACATCAGATCTACTTCTGAAGCTTATAAAACTCTTCATTCAAGAAAACAGTTCTTATCTTCGGAAGCAATGCTTTGCTTCGGAAGAAAGAGTTACCTTCGGAAGACAAGTTACCTTCGGAAATGTTTTACACTCGGAAAAAGAGTTTTTACTGTGTAATGGATATATTTTTAGGCCCCACTCTATAAAACGTAAAGATTTTACTAATAATTGTCAGATTATTTAAACTTATCCCTTGCCGCCATTGTCATTTCATAACCGCAAACCATCATAACCGCCGAAAACCACCATAACCCCCACAATTACTCTCCACAGTCACCCCCAATGTTTAAATAATCCAGACTCATTCAACTTTTACCATTTTACTGCCCTAAAAGTTTCCTCACTTCCAATTCACCCAAGTTCAAACTGATCTTCATTCACCTTTTACAATGGCGCTAAACCCTCAGCACAACCAAGTCGCACTACTTGATTCTTCAAGAGATGCTGACTTCTCTGAAATCATCACCTTTCTCTCCGAATCAACCTACCTCACAGCCCTTACCGTTAACCCCACTGTTTACTCGAACCAAATGGCCGAAATTTGGGGAAATGGTCGAGCAGAAACCCTAAATAGGGTTTGCATACTGAGGACCAGCATTTGTGGACAGGAGCTGATCATTACTGAACAACTCATCAGGGAGCATCTAGAGCTCCAGGATGAAGGAGCTCCTACTGAGTTTCCCAAGGATGACTTAGACAGCACTTACACTCTAATAGGATATGGAGGAGATGTAAGCAGGTCAACTATGTAAAGTTTAACTTCTCCTACAACTGGAAGTTTCTCTTGTCCATCGTTCTCCACTGTCTGTCTAATAAGTCAGGGGGATGGGATCAAATTCCCTATGAACTAGGATGCTTAGTTCATGGGTTGGTGAGAGCCCTGCGCTTCAACTACTCAAGGTTTGTGCTGACTAACCTCATAGGGAATCTTCAAAGGGAAACATTCTTCATGTACCCTAGATTCCTTCAGCATATCATCAACTGTGAGTTGGACCAGAGTCAGCTTGTCTGTGCAGCTGCTCTGACTGTCCCTCACATGAGGCCTGCCATTTCAAGACTATGAAGAAGGTGTCCACCAACTTCACTGGAAGACACACTGATCTACTTCCAGGTATGATTGAGCGCATAGCTCCTGGTGACATCCCTGTTAACCCCACAGGTGATGAACCCACACCAGCAATCTTCACCACAAATCTCACTTTACCTTCTCCACCCATCATAATCACATATCAAAGACGCCCCAAACGAACCCTTGTTCAATCTACCTGATTGAACAAGCTCCTCCTGTTCAATCCAAAAGGACTAGAGTGGAACAATGGGCTCCCACTCAGTCCGAGGTCACACCATCCTTCACTTTTGACCTCAATTTGGGATTTGAGCTTCCTCAGTCTCAAACCCAAGAGCCCGACACCCAAGCCTTTAGCCCGCAGGATGAGTCTTTACACTCCCTTGTGCAGCCAATTAGGGACAGCCCCACCAAAGGCTCAATGCCTGTAGAAATTGATCAAGGTCCCGGATCAGTAGGTTTAGCCTCCCTATCCTTTACTGATCTCCTTCTTAAAACTGATGAAGAGATAACATCTCTCCATGGCAATGAAGTTGATCTACCACACCATCTCCAAGATCAACAGAGCCTGGAGACATCCCTTATCTCTAGCCCCCATCAGCAAACCTTAACTGAGGTGAGTCCCACTGATGTGGAGGGGACTCATGTAGGCTCAGCTGCCACTACTCAGAGTCTCTCATTGAGCTCTCAGGACAGTGGTGACATTAATCAGACTGAGTCTACGGCAACTTTGCCTATTGATGTCTCTGAAAGAGATGACTTTGATCAAAGGTATCCAGGGTGCCAAGAAGCCACATCTGGTGGTGAGACTGAACATACTAGGTATGTTATCTCATCTCCCCGTGATTCTTCACATGAAGATAAGGGTAGTATGCGACTCACCATTCAGTACTTGATCTCTAAGGTCTCAAACCTTGAATCTAAGGTTAGGATCTTAGAGAATAGGTCAGCGACTCAGCAACTTGAGATTGACAATCTCAAGGCTCAACTAGCTGAGACACAGACAGAGAGGTCTGTTAGGCATGTACCAGTTCAAGTCTATTGACTTCTTCTCTAGCTCATCTAGCTCTCAAGATGATGCTACCAAAAAGAGGGAGAATGTTCAGAGACAAACACAAAAGGAACCACTGGTCCAAGCTTTAACTTCAACTTCCTACATCATCACTATACCCAAGTCATCCCAATCTGTCCTTCAGATTGACTCACAGGTGATTAAGGATCTCTACAGACTCTTCATCAAGTTTGTATGGAGATCCTCCATTGATCAGCCAAGCCTTGATCCTACACTGATCTACTTTGGAGCTGAAGAGCTTCAAAGGATCATTGCACCTTCTACCACTGTGGAAGAGGTTGGTCAACCTAAGGTCCACATGGAACCTAAGATTCACTTCAAGGGAAATGGGGACTGATGGCCCAGCAACTGAAACAATTGGGACAGAAGGTGTATTTCCTTCAACTTCCGAAGCTACAAGGAAAGCTTTGGAAGAACCAGCTAAAGCCTCAGAAGAACCAGCTAAAGCCTCGGAAGAACAAGCTGAATCTTCCGAAGCTGAAATGGAAGCTGCGGAAGGACTGTTCCAGATGTTCGAGGATCTAATCATCAAAGATGCAATTCTTGAAATGGAATCTGAGGTGAATAGTGAGGACTCACTCAAACCTGCTCCATCCCAAACACCATCTGAGCCTCTATCTCAATCTGAACCCTCTATCCAAGAACCACCACAGTCAAGCTCTTCAAAAGACAAAGGAAAAAGGAAGATGACTACGGAAGAGCTTCAGGATGAGGAAAGGATTGAGAAGCTAAAGAAGAAAGGTAGATTCCCTGCTGAGAAGCTACTAGCTGCTAGTTCAAAGGCAGCTGCAGCCAATCAAGAGGCAATCAACAACAAGAAAAGAGAGGAACTCATTGATCAGTTCATCAACTTAGGAGCTGCAAATGAAGAAGTATTCCTACTACCACTAGAGGATTTGGTAACTTTGGAGAGGACAACCAGGCTTAAACAAGAAAAGAAGCTAGGTTGGCCTTAGAGAGGGAAGAGGAGGAACAGCGGAAAGCTGCCTTGCAGCTGAGGGAAGCTAGGATAAAATTCCTACTTTCTAGAGGATTCAACCTTCAAGAACTTTCTCCACATGATAGTGATACGATCCTCTGGCTCCACAACAAAGAGCAGGATCAAATGGAGAAAGAAAGGAAGAAGGCTGCAAGGGAAAAGAGCAAAGAGAAGAAGAAAGAAGAAGGAGCAAGGATCTCTACAACCAAGAAGCTTAGTGACAAAGCCTGGATGAAATACTATCTCCGGCTCATGGCTTCTCTAGTAGACAGGTGGGTCCTATGTCTGAAAAGACACTCCAGCGGATTGTCAGTGAAATCAAAGCTGACATCCGTATGGGAAAGAAGAGAGAGATGTACAGAAGGAGACAGGGAACGATCCTCACCCCAACCACTCAACCACAACCAACACCAGAAGAACCAATTCCATTCTCCTTACCTATCAAAACTGAGCCCTTAGATGAACCCTTCACCCCTGAACCTACAACTCTACCCATACCCACTTCATCAACCCAACCATCTAAACTTCCCATCCTTCAACCCAAAACACTTCCCAGAACCTCTAAACCACAACCTACACAACCTCCATCCAAACCATCCCGTCAGCCTTCTCAACCTTTCTCTCTTAATGAATTCAAGGCAATCAAGACTAAGCTCATAAACTGCACAACCTTGAGCGATATCTCATGTGAAGAAGACTCTGTCAACATCACCTATGTCGATGGATCTTCACGTTCCTTCACAAGAAATCAATTTCTTGACTTGCCTAGAGGAACATTGGACCAGGCTGCAAGACTTCTAGGCGTCAACTCGGATTCATTAAATGATGAAGAGAAGAAACTTAGAAGAAAACTGGTGACTTTGCTGGATACAAGGAAAGAGGACAAGGTTCCTAGTCACTCTCTTGTGCCTAGAAAGAAGATAGTCCAGTGGAGGTTCGATGAACCTTCTCACAACTTTATTGTGGAAAGAGAAAGTGGAGAAGTCAACAGACTTAATGCAACCTCTCTGCTACACTCCAGCAGATTTGACATTGCTGAGTTAGCAGAGAAGCCATTTTTCAACCCCTCCAACTCTAAAGCTGTTGTAGTCATTAGAAATCATATCAGCAATCTTCATCTAGCTGAGCTAACTGCAAAAGCCAAGATTGAAGAAGAGTTGAAGTTGAGAAGAGAGAAAGACAAGGAAAGATCTTCCACCAAGGGCACTGCCTTTCTACAGATGATGGAGGGTCCAGACTTGGAACCTGTAGTTAGATGGGAATATGATTACAGTTCCCATCAACTAACTCTTTTCAAAGGGTCACAACAAAGGGTACATATAATCCAAGGTAACAAACTGGATCTTCTGTCTACCAAGGATTTGTACAAACTTCTCAGCACCACATCAGGAAGAACAAAGAAACTGATAAGTATCTTCTTTCCCTAGTGCTGAAAGTTTTGAGAAGCCGAGATAAGTGAAGTTTTGATAGCATCAGCCTAGGGGAGTTTGCTGGATCATGATAAAGGCTGGTGCAACCAAAACCATTTCACTTAGTCCATTTTGGTGCTACATACAAAGGCTTCTGAAGCTAAGTATGAGAACTTTCGAAGGTTGAAGAGTTCTTCCGAAGTCAAGTAAAAGATCAACTTCTGAAGACAAACTCTACTTCCGAAGACAAAGAAGAAGTTCCCAAGCCTCGGAAGAAGCAGTCTTCCGAATATAAGTGGCTTCAGAAGAAGTTATTCTTCCGAAACAACTTAACCTTCGGAAGACACTGCTATAAACCAGTGGACATAAGTATGGTCTCTGACATTCCGCTGCGGACTTCTGACACAGCATGGCTTCTTCCTAAAGAGCCATGTAGTTGACCATACTTTATTCCACTGTTTACCTTTTATGATAGTACATGTTACTAACCTTAGTTGGTGACAAAAGGTAAGTCAGGGACATGTCCTGATTACCAAATCTCAGATAAAATATCTGAGATACCTTAACCTATAGTCTTGTAGTATAGGCTTTCGGTTATAGGTTTCCAGCTGGAATCAAAGTATATCCGGCTGTAGTTAGTATTATATATATAGTTCTCATTGTAACTTATTAGGTAGAGAGATTGTGCTTGCAAGAGTCTTGTAATCCTTTGAGTTGAGAAGCAATATATAAAAGTGTTAGTCCTCTAGAAAGATTAACATTAGTCTTAGTATGTCATTTACAATTTTGCCTTAGTATAGGGACTAGAATTTTAAATAGATAGTCTTTAGTTTGTTGGTAGTATAAATAGCTTAGTCTAGAGTAGAATTAAGTAGTCGTAACAATTTTGTAGGTGCTGCGTTCTTACTCTTGTAATTGACTTTGCTATATCAATGAACTGAGAATTTTATTGATATTTGCTTGATTTGATTACAATTGTTTGTGTTTCTTTGAATTGTTCATATAATTTGTTACAGATTGATGCATTTGATCCTATCAAATGGTATCAGAGCTTTCGGTTGAGTGTTTTTGAAGTTCTGTCGAACATAGAAACTTCAAAAATTCACTAAAATCTGTAATAGATTGACAATTCAAGTGAAACATTGTGAATTAGAGCTGTGTTTCATCATCAGAAACATGATTTGAATCACAAATTGCAGTATATTTCATCAAAATTGAGTGAATAAGTGAAAAAGTGTTCGAGAAACTGTTCTTGAGTTGACGACCTGAGATTCCTGAAATTGAATGGATAATTATTAATAATTACTGAAATTGATGTTAGAAGATTGATTATCGGCATCATAATGAACAAATTATAAAGTTTCTGTTCAATTCATCAACATTTGAAAGATTTTGAAATTTCAGAGTTCGTTACATTCATAAGAACATGATGAATGTGGCGCATTAGGGTTGAAAAATCACTGAAATTCGCCTTAGTGTTCAGGCGTTTGAACACTGTATAGGCGTTTTTCAACTGTTCAGACTTTTTGACCCAGGCGTATTAACACTATGTGGGAGTATTAGCACTATTGAGCAGTTCACTGTGAAGGCGTTTGAACACTGTGAAGGAGTTTTACCACTGTGAAGGCGTTTTACTACTAGTTGGGAGTTCTAACACTGTTGAGAAGTGTTGGAAATTTTTCTAAGGCAATCCCTTAGACTTATATCAACCGTTGAGGCGTTTCTTACTGTTGGGGCGTTTCATTGACACTTAGAATTTTTTTAAAAATTCAAAATCCAAAAATATTTTTTAAGTCTTTTCTTAATTAAAAAAAAACTTAGAAAATCAACAAAAATATAAGAATGGTGAAATCAGAAGATTCTAAAAACAGAGTTCCAAAACTTAAAATATAGCTGATTTCAAAAACTGGTCTCTTAGGTTGAAACATCACTTGAATTCCATAGACACTGATCTATGGAAATCAATTGAAAAGGGACCTTATATTCCTGTGACTACTGATGGTCCAGACAGAGGTTTTGTGTATACAAAAGATACACAAGAACCTTATCCTGAAGACAATCTACATGGAGATGATCTAAAGAAGGTGAAAATGATATCAAGGCTTATTCTCTCATGTGTAAAGGGCTACCATTGGAAGTACTCTCCAGACTTGAAAATTATCAAACTGGATATACAATGACAAAGCATTGAAGATTATCTGTGAATGAGGAAAGGAAATTCAAGATCTTAAAAAATAGAAACTGAAAAGGCAACTGGAATTATTTGAGCACATCTCAGGAGAAACAATTAATCAGATGATGAACAGATTCGTGCAACTTACAACAGAAATGTCTACTATGGGAATCAAGAATGTTCTTGAAGATCTGAATAATAGACTTCTGAATGCACTACCATCATCATGGAAACAGACTGTTACTTTGTTGAAACACACTGAAAAGTTTCCAATGGATCTTAATCTTCTCATTGCAAAGATTGAATCAGTAGAGATTGATGAAAGTTTAAGAAACAATGACAGACATGCATCAACATCACAATATAAGTATGTTGCTTCTCCAGCAAATACAGTAGAGAATGCATTTCTTGCTAAAAATCAGGCAACTCCTGAAGATGAAGGTGATTTGTTTGTGGGAGCAGGATTCTTCACTAGTACACCTGCTTATTCTACTCAACCACAACTACAGTCTCCTCCTAAAGCTCAAATGCCTAAACCACAAACTGAAATTCCATCCTCAAACTCTCCCAATCCTAGCAAAGTAAAGATGTCATTAATATTCTTTTACAGGATGAAGAGTCAAAATCTGCATTTACACCTTTCATGGCAAGCTTTCAAGCTTACCAAGGCAGTCATCTAACTCAAGTTGAGTTAGTTCTACAAGATCTGTTTGAGATGGATCCTGTTGATGTAGAAGAAATGGATCTCAACTGGCAAATGGTCATGATAGCTTACAGGACACAAAAGCACTCATATGCTAACAGAAACTACAAACCCAGTGCAAACAAAACTGTTGGGTTTGATAAATCCAAATCAAGGTGCTTTAACTATAATAGCTATGGTCATTTTTCTAGAGAGTGTAAAGCTCCAAGGAATCAAGGAGGAAATGGTCAAGGTAGCTCAAACAGTCAGAAATATCAGCAACAGGCTAACAAGACATTTTAAAAGCCATATCAAAGCCTACCTATGCCAGAACCTAAAGAAGAGAAGACTAGTGAGGAACCAAAGAAGGCACTAGTTGTAAACATCAAAGATGGTTATGATTGGAGTACATATGCAGAACAGTTTACTGCTGATCTCACTAATAGTCTGGCTTTGGTTGCTGAACTGGATGATGAAGACTGGTCTGCAGATAAGGATCCTAAGAAAGATAATGAATCAGATTAAGAGGAAGATTATGACTGGAGTGACAAATCAGATCCAAAAGAAAGCACTGAAGAAGTTGGTCTTATGGCACAATCTGAACAACCAAAGGTTGTTAATTCATCTTCTGATACTGAATCTGCTCATTCTTATCAAGAAATACCAGTGGAAGTAAGAGAGAAAATGTGCACTAAAGCATGTTTTGAACAGGTTGAACATTACAGAACATACTTATTCAAAATATGTGATAAACTCAAACAAGAGGAATTAAAGCACAACAAGCTAAAACAAATCATAAGATTACTGATGACAAGATCATATCTCTTCAAGTTTCTTGGAACAAAACACTTAAAGATCTTGAACTGAGAATTTTATTGATATTTGCTTGATTTAATTACAATTGTTTGTGTTTCTTTGAATTGTTCACATAATTTGTTACAGATTGATGCATTTGATCCTATCACTTTATGTTCCACTTTCATTAGCATTAATCTTATCTCTTTCTTTAATGATAATACTTTACGTTTTTTATTATAAACATACTAAGTAAAGTTATACATCAATATACATGAGGAACATAAGAAGAAAGCATAACTATGCATAAAATAGGCTTATAGAAGCGCTAGGTCAAACTAGGGTCAAAAACCTAAAAATCTGATTTCCCAAAAAAAATTCAGAAAAATTTTCTAAATGTTAGGCGTTTTAACACTATGTAGGCGCATGAGGCCTGTTCAGGCATTTTATCACTACTTGGGCGCATGGCCCTATACTTAGCCATTTCTCACTTTTGGGTGCATGAACTGTTTAGGCGCATGAGCCTACATTTAGGCGCCTGAGTAAAATTTGGCCGCATGAACACTATTGGGGCGCATCACCCCTATACTTAGGCGTTTCTTCAAAAAAACTTAAGCGCATGGACTACTGTTCAGACGCACGAGCATGTACTTAGTATTTCTAAGGCATTTTCTAGGCGCATGGGCAACTGTTTGGGCGTATGACCTTACTTAAAATTTTCTAAGGAAAAATCTTAGGCGCATGGGCCTTGTTTAGACGCATGACCTTACTTAAAATTTTCTAAGGCAAAATCTTAGGCACATGGGCCCTGTTTGGGCACATGACCACCTACTTACATGTTTCTATCATATTTTTCAGTCCCAAAGATCAATTCAACCTGTTCTAAGCTCATACAACCATTCTAAACACTATACACAACATTTACAACCTTAAATCATCAAACATATGCACATATACATACGGTTACATACATATCTTTTGTGAAAAGCATTTACATGCATTTTCAGCCCCAAATAATTTATAAAACATGTAAAATACGGGGTCTAGAAACTCACCTCTTTACAGCCTTAAAATAACTTCTTTGAACTCAAGCTTTCAAAGAGTTCTAACACCTAAAACACCAAGAACACATATGTCCGGACACATATAAACACCTAAGTACATGTAGAACTTGGTTCTAAAACTAAAAACTCGGATGAAACCGAACATTTACAAGAAAATCTCACCTTTAGCAGCTTCTTCTCCTTCTTCTCTCTAGAACTCAATAAATCTCTGCTCTCTCTCTCTAAAATCCCAAAAGTAGTGATGTAACAGAAGTAATGGGCGGCCATGCCCACGTTAAACATAATAATATTATTATTTTGTCCTTTTTACATCTTTAACCCCTCCACTTATGTTTTTTTCTTTTTAACTAACAAAAAATTTCTGGGTGTTACAGTCTTTCTGTGCATCCTTAATTCAAGATACTAGGTCTGGCTCAATCTGAAGTCTGGTGAGATATCCATTCTTACCAATCTTTAGACCAATACCCAGTCTATCAAGATCAGTAATAATCTAAGTCTGTAACTAGAGCGAGACTACCATCCCAGAACTCTTTCGGCTAAGAGCATCAGCTACCACATTAGCCTGTCCTGGATGATACTGAATGTTAACGTCATAATCTTTCAACATCTCTAACCATCTCCTTTGTCGCATGTTTAATTCCTTTTGAGTGAACATACACTTCAAACTGTTGTGATCGGTAAAGATGTCACAAGTCTCTCTATAAAGATAGTGACGCCAGATCTTTAACGCGAAAATAACAGTAGCAAGCTCAAGGTCATGCGTAGGATAATTAACCTCATAAGGTTTCAACAGTCGTGAAGCATAAGCAATGAACTTTCCGTGTTGCATCAACACATATCCAAGCCCTTTCTTGAGGCATCACTGTAAATCTGGTATCCACCGTACCCGATAGAAGTGTAAGAATCAGGGTAGACACCAATCTTTTCTTAAGCTCTTTGAAAATTTTCTCCTACTCATCATTCCAAGAGTATTTAACCCCTTTCCATAGAAATTACGTAAGGGGTAGATCAATAACAGAGAACCCTTCGACAAATCTGCGAAAGGAACCAGCAAGACCAAGAAAACTTCGGACTTCTGTGGCTGAAGTAGGTCTTGGCCATTTAGTGATTGCCTCCATCTTCGCTAGGTCATCATAATACCATCTGTAGAGACCACATGACCCATAAAGGCTAATTTACTCAACCAGAATTCACATTTTGAAAACTTAGCATAAATCTTCTTTTTACGTAAAGTTTCAAGCACGATACGAAGATGGTCTTCATGTTCCACCTTACTCTTATAATAGATAAGAATGTCATCTATAAAAATGATGACGAACTTATCCAGATAGTCACGGAAAACTCGGTTTATTATGTCCATGAAAATAGCCGGGGCATTCGTTAGCCTGAACGCCATAACAAAGAATTCATAGTGGCCATATCCCGTACGGAAAGCTGATTTCGGAACGTCAGATTCTTTATTCTTCAACTGATGATACCCGAACCTCAAATCAGTTTTAGAGAAACACTTCGCGCCCTGAAGCTGATCAAATAAGTTATCAATATGAGGTAGAGGGTAACGATTTCGAATAGTGATCTTATTTAATTCCCAGTAGTCAGTACAAAACCTCATAGTTCCATCTTTCTTCTTTACAAACAAAACCAGTGCGCACCAAGGCGAGACACTTGGTCTGATAAATCCAAGATCTAAGAACTCCTGTAATTGATCCTTTAGTTCTTTGAGTTCAAGTGGTGTCATACAGTATAGTGCCTTGGAAATCGGCTCAGCACCAGGAATAAGATCAATAGTGAATTCCACCTCGTGATCCGGTAGATGTCCAGGTAACTCCTTAGGAAAAACATCAAGAAAGTCACAAACAATAGAATAATCAGAAATGTTAGGTTCCTCAAAAGATAAAATTAACTGAAGCAAGGAATCCTGCACAGCCGTGCAGTAGGGATTTGTGGGTTTTAAGTGCTGAAATTATCTGTAGAGTTTTACGAGGTTTAGTCACCAGATAAATGAGTTCAGGATGATGGGGATCTCCAAACAGAATGAAACAAGTCTGACACTCAATTATGACATGATGCTGAGTTAACCAGTCCATTCCTAAGATAATATCAAAATCTTCCATTTGCATGGGCAACTGATCCGCTGTAAGAATGAGCGATTCAACTCGGATCAGACAATCCTCATACACGTGAGAGATTGTGTAGAGTTTCACATAGGAGTCATAATATTTAGTGTATTTTCTAATAATGTTGGGCTCATCGCTAGATGTTTAAGAAAGCATTAAGAAACTATGGAGTGTGTTGCTCCGGTATCAAATAAGATTTGAAAATCACAAGTGCCTAACATGAGAGTACCAGAAACAATACCTAAAGAATTTATGATACCATGATATAGTTAGTAAATACATAACAAGCATAATTTGAATTGTAAGAATATTAGATTATTCAGATATGACAGGTTCACATATGTGAGGAATATCTAGAATCATACCTGGTGTGTTTGCTGCATCCTTTGCGTTCAATGCAAACAATCGTCCTCTATTAGTAGGTTGTTTAGTGTTAATTCCAGCCTTTCCTTTATGATCAGGATATGGATAGTCCTTCAGTAAATGGCCGGTCTTTCCACATCTAAAACAGGCTCCTGAAGCTCGACAACAAACACCAAAATGATGTTTTCCACATGTAGTGCATAGCGAGGCTTGCTCTTGACCTTGGTTTTCAGCAGGTTTAGGATTCTGATGTTTTTTTCATTGATTACCTTAGCGGTTATTATTTTTATTGAATTTGGCTTTCCGATCACCTGTATTATGCTTCTCGTTCGAATATTGCTCAGAATGTGCGGTATAGTTCCTTTAATGATTTCTCTTACGGCTCTCCTCAGCTTTAGCCAACCTCTTCTTGTTCACCATGTCAAGTGCTTTCACAGCGTCTACTACTTCATTATGTTGTTAAACTTTTGGGTTACTATCCATCTTCGAGTTCTCTCATGAACAACCCATTTCAACTTTTCTGCTTGGACCACTGGCTACATGCAGCTTCCCCAAGAAAACTAGCCAGCCTACAGAATCCAGATATGAATTCTTGCCAAGGTTCATCATCTCCTTGCTTAATAGATGCATATTCCTATGCATACTCATTTTGTTCCACTTCAGATAAATACTTTCAAAAGAATATTATGCGGAAGTCAGCCCAAGGAACGGTAGCAGCATAACCCTCTCCACCCTGTGCAAGTTGAACCCCTTCCCACCAAACTAGAGCATCATCCATCGGTATAGCAACATCTCTAAAAGATCTTGGTCTTTTTTTCATAAAGCACTCAAGCCAAACTTGAATCTTGGCCACAGGCGGTGTTGCTTTCCACCAGGAGGTGGTCTCGTGTTGTTCCCGCCAGGAGGTGCACCTGAGTTATTTCTACCAGGTGGAAGTCCTGTGTTGTTTCCACCAGGTGGTGGGATATTGTTATTTCCACCGGATGCCGGTCCCATATTATTTCCATCCAAATTCGCCTGTTGCATCTACTAGACGACTGTTTGAGCAGTCTGAGTCATCAGATTAGGGAGTATTCTAGAAATAGCTACATTTACGGAATTAGCAACACGAGTTTCAAGAGGAGTATCAGATGAAGAGTTAGTCCCAACATTTTGGTTGTTGATGCGTTTTTTTGGAGCCATGATAACTGAAAACCATATTTACGCATAAGCAAATAGGTATAGATTAAGCGGAAGATTAGAACCTAACCCCATGTCTACCCATTACCTCACATTTTTAGTTTTAAAATACTTAAGTTTCTACAGGAAAGAGCCTGGGCTCTGATACCATAACTGTAACACCCCAATCCGACAAGGCCGAGGTGTCACTTTCATGGTAATCGAAATCCAAAACATAATCCCATTATTAATAACGATTAAAAGTCCAAATTCCAAAAGGAAAACACTAGTCTAAAACCTAATAGAAGAGTCGATTACATCCAATTAAATAAATTATTCTTTATGCAGATCTCCAATCTTCACTCCCCTCCCAGATGACCTTGCTGACCTGACGTGCATGAAAACAAAAGCACGCCTGAGCATAACGCTCAGTGAGCGGAATAACAGATAACAAAAACTAACAGACATGACGATAATAGAGAATAAAACAGCACAAGATATATATCAAATAGAACATAACCCGAGCTAATAATCGTATTATATAATAAATAAATAGAGGGAATACAGGTAGCAAGCCCGTGAACCAATGTGAAATGGAGTATGCGTAAACATACAAACCATTCACGGAGTCCTAAATGGAGTGGCGTGCAACCATCCATCAAGAAGTACAGAACTAACGTAGGATCGATCCATACGCCTCTGCGAAAAATAATAATAAAACAAGACGACCAACATAATTTCGGAGTCTTCTTTAGAAACGTCGTGATCTCAGCTCACCGCCATAGTTGGTGCCACGTTATTGATGCCACAATAACGCGTCTTGGTCACCCCCAAGACAGGGAGAGATCGGGTAAAAAATTTTAGAAACATAAAGTAGTCTAGCTACTTATACCAACATCAAAACAAACTAGCCACGTATGACAGGAATCAAAACTAGAGATGAACGGGAATGAAATATGAGATAAAAATCAGGAATCCGTACCTTATTTTAACTGGATAACCACGCCTAAGGCAAGCTCAAATCATATGAAAATCTACACTTTAATTATATTATATGTTTGGTTCACAATGCTTGGTATACGTTATATCAAATTCCCGGTGACAAAGACCTTGAAGATTCTTGACTACTTATAGGGTATTACACACACACACACACACACACATATATATATATATATATATATATATATATAGCAATAAGCTAGTGTTTTAATTATATAATAATATGAGCTTCATCCTTAGATGAGTTACATATTATTAAATAGTTTATGTTTTAACGTGAACGTAATCTAGACTTAATTTCTTAGATTTCTACACCTGTATATAAACATATATACCTATTTATCTATTACCGTCATCAAATTGGTGTAGTCTTCTATTTGCTTTATTAGACTAACCAACCATATCTATAATTATAAAGTTGTTGAGTATTATTCATAAGTAATTATATTTCCTTTTGGCACTAATGTGCAGGACATCGGTGTCAAGCACTTAGTTGACTAGAGTGCACTAAAAGTAAACTTGATTGATTGAAAGGGAAGGCAATCAACTTGAACACTAACAACTAGTTTGGTACAGATGATGGATACAATTAGCTGCGCAGTTGCTAGTATTATCTCTAGGCTCAGTATGTTTAAAATTCAAGCTTTAGATCTCTATGTCATTCTTATGGTGGGCGACAGTTTTTTTTCTTCCTTTGGCTCTTAAATGTCACGACCTATACGTTTAACTGATATTATTAGATTTATAAAAAAGAATTCTTAATGCAGAGCAGCTATTGGTTAGTTTATTTCTTCATAAACAAAGTATCAATTATTAAGGCTTTTGTCGCTGGAATCAAAGCCATAATGAAACGGACCATATAAACGCTTATATCGGAGAGGAACGATGAACAGAACAGCTTTATTACCTGAACCAAAAAGAATTGAGGAAGCAAGTAACAACAGTGAAGTCATAAATGGGGGGTCGATGGGTGCATAAATCAAATCGACGTGTTAAGAACCGAACTTCACATAAGGTGGTTTCAAAAGTAAGGATGTTTTGGAGTACCTTATCATGAACCGATGACAACCGAATCGAAGCCTAAAGCAGAAGGAAACAAAGCAACTTGCAGAGACAAATGAGGCAACGTCAGGTGGTGGCGTATTAGAGCTTAGTGGCAGAAACGCAGCTTGTGAAGGCAGATGTATCTGTGTTGGTTGTGCAGCAATCGTCAAATCAAATAAGGAGATCTGGTGGCTGGTGATTCAAGGTTAGCATCCACCGTTGGCAGAAAAAGTTTGAGTGTGGAGAAGCCTCGTAAGTTGCTTTTGAGGTTGAATGAGATATAGATCGTTAGAAACTAATTTTGGTAGAAGCGGTCATCCCTATTCTTATGGAAGTTCATTGAAGAAAATTTTTGAATTTGAAAGTTAAGTTGATCAAAAGGAGGTTAGGTCAAATTGCAAACAAATAAAATTGTTGTTGGGAAATCTTGGGTCGCAAACGGGTCGGTCAGATTCGCTTGAGTTCACCACCCTACCCCATGTTCCTTTAACCTTTATATACTTGTTTATTTCATTGATATTTCTTTAACTATTAAGGCAAAATACTTTCAGAGCATAAAGCCTTGAAGACCAGCACAAGTCTCAGAAGAAGTAGACTCTTCCGAAGTATAAGTGGTTTCAAAAGAACTTGTTCTTCCGAAGCCAGTTTACCTTCGAAAGAACCTACTTTGAACCAGTGGATTTAAGTATGGGCCTAACAAGCCGCTGCAATCTCTGATATACTGCATAGTGCTTTCCCAAGCCCATATAGTTGACCATACTTTATTCCACTGTTTATTCTTTATCAGTTAGTCCAGTTATCACGTTTAGTTGGTAGCAAAAAGGTAAGTCATGGACATGTCATGACTACCTAATCTAGGATAATATTTTATCTTAGATACCTTATGTCTAGCAATGTAGTAGTGTTTAGATGTAATTTCCAGTTGGTTTTCAAAGTATAACCGGCTGTAGATAGTAGTATATATAGTTTCTCATTGTAACTCATTTAGCTACTTGTAAAAGTCTTGTACATCCTGAGTTGAGAAGTAATATATACAAGTATCTTAAAAATATTTTTTGTGTGCCGTTTACTTAGTATATTATTATCAACTTAGTTTGAGATTCTTCATTCATCAAGAGTGAAACTTAGCGAGTTTTGAGAGATAAAATTGTGTTGATAAAGACAATATCGATCCTGTAATTGTATAAGAGCTTCCAGGCTCTTGATTCTGAGATCTAACCATCCCAAATCACCCTTACTTCTTCAAACTCATTCACTCTACCCAAATGGCCCTCAATCAAAGTTATTCTAAGACTGAGATGGGAACCATGACTAAGGCTCCTATTATCACCCTTGTTAATTTCAGATGTTGGTGTCAACATATTGAACGATTCATCAAGTATCAGGATACCTGGATGTGGAAATCTGTCACTCATGGTCCTTACAAACCAAAAGTGGCTTCCTCAACTGGTGATGGTACCATGATAGAGAAGGAAATTGAAGACTACTCAGATGAAGACTTCAAAAAGATGGATACTGATAGCAAAGAAATGACTATATTGCTTACTACCATACCAAACTCCATAATGGTAGGCTTTGAGCATTGCACTACATCCAAAGAACTCTTTGATGCTTTGATATTGATGTACTCTGGTTCCTTAGAATATAAAGATTCTAAGAAGGATGTACTGAAGTAGAAGTTTGAAAACTTCACTTATATTGCTGGTGAGACCTTAAGCTAACAATACTTCAGATACATGGACCTAATTGCATCTCTTCAGTCTATGGGTGTAACTCTTGAGAAGAGAGACATAGTCGGAAAATTCATTAGTGCACTTCCTTATGAGTGCACTTTCTATTGTGTCTCTATCAAGAGAACTAAAACTTGAACACACTCACCATGACTGAACTATATGGGATCCTTGATGGATACAATATGGAGATGGAGACTCAAAAAGACCATCAGATGAATAGAAGCTCAAACCCTTCTATCAGCAATGCCTTACATGTTGTTGAAGGGTCAAGAACTCCCCAGCCCTAGATGTACCTGAACAACAATCAACAACCATCTTGCTCCTCTGGGCCCTACATCACATTTCCTAAGACACCTAGGTCTCAACAAGTTCAACAAAGTCCTTTTCAGGATAGTTGTGCTTTTGTCTCAGGGAATGATTACTCTAGTGACTTTCAGTTCTGTTTTGATGATCTAGAGTGTTTCAGTCCAAACGAGGTTGAATACATGGACATTGTCTAACAAATGACCCGTTTAACCTACAGAGCAAAGAAGTTCTTTAAAAGAACTGGAAGGCAGTTTCCCTATAACTCAACTAAAAAAAGTTTGGGTTTGATAAGTCAAAAGCGAAATGTTACAACTGTAACCAACTTGGCCACTTTGCTAGGGAATGCAAAGCTTCAAGGTCTGATCTTAGAGCTACTCAAGCCTTTTAACATCATGCTACCCCAAAGGCTGGAACCAAACAAACTGAGCAGCAAATTGTAGCTGTTGGTCGGGAAGTTGAATGGAGCTTCATGATGCAAGATGTAACTCCTGCTCAAGCTCTCATAGCTGGAACAGATGATATTAAGGCATATGAACATCTCTGCCCTCCTGCCTGTATAGCTAAGGTTAAAATGTATCAGGACTACAACGTGGAAATCAAATCTGATAGTGAGTCTTTTAATATACTAAAATCTGATTTCAAGAGAGTAGAACCTGACTATAAACTTAAATTGATGAGTTAGAGAAAACTATTTTCTCTTTAAAGCATGAATACTCAAATTACAGAACTCAAATAAAAGATTTGATTTCTAAGTTAACTGAGGCTCAAGCCCAGCTAGTAATAGCTGAGGCTAAAGCAGAGAAGTATGCTACTCAAGGGCATAACTTCAACACCATTATTGCATCATCCTCCTACTCAAAGATGTGCTATCAGAATAAGAGTGGAATAGGAACCAATGAAATTTCTCCACCACACTCTTATATGTCTATCAGACAATAAAGTTGTGGAACTAATGAGAAGGAGGTTCTAACTACTGATCCACTCTCCTTTGAGAAGAAGAATGATGTAATAATGAAGACCACCACATTGAAGGATAAGGTAGAAAACCTAATCCACATAGCTGAAGATGAACCTCTGACTATCAAAGACAAAAGGAACAAGATCAAAGCAACTAAGAAAACTGCTAAAAAGGTGGCTGAGTCCAAGATGAAGATGGACCTCGACAAAATGGTGTGTTCATTCAGCTGGATTCCAAGTGGCTGGAAACTCTGATTCAGGAAAGGAGTGTAGTACCAGTGTTCCTATCCAGTTAAAGAATCAGAAGTGGAAGGGAAAGGCTGTTGAAGAAGATAAGAAGTACATGAAACAACAGCCTTCTTGCCTAACCAAAGTTAACATTGAATGCATAATGTGTGGACTGTACAATCACATGGCAAAATATTGCTACTATAATACTACAAGCACACATTATGCAAATAATGTTAAGAAAGAAGGAATCAAGGAAGGTTTCACATTTGGACCATATCACATGGTTCAAATGTTAAAGAAAGGAAAGCTTGTTTCCTAGGCTAAGTTACTTTTAGAAGAAACTCATTCTTCCGAAATGAAAATAGCTTCGGAAGATAAGCCTAGACCAAGCAAAGAAATAAAAGGAATCCTTTGAAATCTTTCGAGAAGAAGATTGCTTTGAAAGAAAAGGTGGTGATAACTTCTTTTGAGAAAAGAGAATCCTCGAAAGACAGTCATGCTGCTCAAGCCTCTTCAGGCTCATCTACACTGATCAATCATAGGATGGAATGGAAAATCAGAAAAGACGATGCAGCCCAAACCTCTTCTTCCCAAACCATAGATGAATCCCAAGCTTACATTTTGATTCAATTATGTTATCAACATTGGAAGAGCCCAATACCAATAAGGCCTGGGCTTCCAATAGTAACTAATCATTTCACCTTATGTGTAGGGACATCTACATGACAAAAATGGAAACATTTGGATTGTAGATAATGGATGCTCCAGGCACATGACAGGGAATATATATCATCTTCACCAATTTCAATATTTTGATGGAGGTCCTGTTTAATTTGGAGGTGAAGTCGGGTGATATATTTCTGGTAGAGGTAATGTATGGTAAGTTAAAATTTGACAAAGTTTACTTTGTTAAATAGATTGAACATAATCTCTTGAGTGTTTCTTAATTCTATGATCAAAAGCACCAAATGCTTTTTACATAACATGAGTGCATTATCCTCAAACCTGGGATATCAATTTCTCAGGAGTTGGTGCTTCTTAGATCTCCCAGGAAAGGGGATATGTATAAGTTGGATATGAATAATGCTTCCCCACTGAGAGAAGTATCATGCATTCTTTCCAAAGCAAATGGTGATGAATCAACTCTTTGGCATAAAAGAATGTGTCATGTTAATTTTAAAAGCATGAATAAACTGGTGAAAAATAACTTGGTACATGGAGTGCCTAAAAAGGAGTTTTTCTATAAAGATAACTGTATTGCTTGTCTTAAAGGAAATTAACATAAAGCAACCCACAAATCTGAAGTAGTTAATTCTATCACCACTCCATTATACTTGTTGCATATGGATCTTTTTGGTCCCACAAGTATAATACGCATTGGAAGGAAATCATATTGCATTGTGATAGATGATGATTTTACAAGATTCACATGGGTATTTTTTTTAAAATCTAAAGATGAAACTGTTGAAACATTAAAACCTTTTATTCTTAAAATAGAAAATCAATTTGATCTCAAGGTAAAAACCATCATAAGTGATCAGGGGACTGAGTTTAAGAACCATATTCTTGACTCATTCTGTAACTCAAAAGGGATTATCAGATAATACAATACACCTAGAACTCTTTAATAGAATGGTGTTGCTGAGAGCAGGAATAAGGCATTTATTGAGGTTGCAAAAACTATGATAGCTGATTCAAAGCTACCCCTAACTTTCTGGGCAGAGGCAGTCAGCACCGTATGCTATGTGCAGAATAGAGTTCTTGTTGTTAAGCCCTATGGAAAAACCCTTATGAGCTATGGAACAAGAGGCCACCGTTCATTGGCTTTCTAAGTTTCTTTGGCAGCAGTGTACCATACTTAACACAAAAGACAATTTAACAAAATTTGCTGAAAAGTCAGATGATGCTATATTTGTTGGATACTCTTCAAGCTCTAAAGTTTATAGAGTATACAACATTAAGAATTAACAATTTGAGGAATCATCCAACATTGTTATAAATGAGCACACTCCTTGTGTTAAGGGGAATGGCCCTGACCATATTTTGTACTTCTCTGATGATCAATTGTTTGAGTTACCCAGACCTATGCCAATTTCTCCAAGAAGACATGAAGAACAGGCTCCAAACACTTCAAGTCCTGAAAGTTTGAATATCATAGGAAATGGTGGAGCTTCAACAAGTTTTCAGTCAGTAAAGCCTCAAAATTCATTGGCTGACAACTTAAACACTCAACACCAAGCTGATGAATATAATAATATGGAGGAACATGCAACTGTTAATACTACTTCACAGCAAAACAATATTGATGGTGTCACTCATTTATTCAATCAGTCCTCATTGAATAAGTGTGAGAGCTAGAATTAATGTTCACAATCCTGAGCAGAATCTTTTAAACTTGGATCTATATTATTGAATGAGTATGAGAGCTAGAATTAATGTTCATAATCCTGAGCAGAATCTTTCAAACTTGGATCTATCAATGCAATTAGATGTGATTCCAAGACTCAGGATACACAACACTTATCTAGCTGAAAACATCATTGGAGATGTCTCAGAAGGTGTGAAAACTCGAAGGCAAACTCATAATGGGAATGTCTATCTGTACTCATGCTTTGTCTCCTAGATGGAACCCAAGAAGGTGGTGAAGCTCTCAAGGACAACAGTTGGGTTGAAGCAATTCAAGAGGAGTTGCTTCAATTCAAAAGACAAAAGGTGTGGAACCTATGTCCATTGCCACCTGGTCAAGTCCATATTGGTACAAAGTGGGTATTCAGAAACAAAAAGGATGATAGAGGCTTCATTATTAAGAACAAAGCAAGACTGGTAGTTAAAGGATACACACAAGAAGAAGGAATTGATTACACTAATGTCTTTCACCTGTTGTAAGACTTGAGGTAGTAAGGATCTTTCTTGCTTATGCTGCATCCAAAAAGTTTACGGTTTACCAGCTTGATGTCAAGTGTGTTTTTCTATATGGGGATCTAGACAGAGAAGTCTATGTGTGTCAACCTCCAGGATTTGAAGACCCACAACATCCTAACTACGTGTGCAAATTGGATAAAGCTCTTTATGGGTTACACCAAGCACCTAGGTTGTGGTATGAGACCTTTTCCCATTTTCTCCTGAAGAATGGTTACATTAGATGTACCATTGATAAGACTTTATTCATAAGAAAGACTGGAAAAAACATTTTGCTAGTACAAGTCTATGTTGATGACATCATATTTGGTTACTCAAATGACCAATGTGTAAGGACTTTGAAAGCATTATGAAGAAGAAGTTTGAGATGAGTTCCATGGGAAAAATGGACTTTTTCCTTAAAATTCAGGTGAAGCCGATGAAAGATGGATTCTTCATCAATCAATCTAAATATGTCAATGACATTTTAGAAAGATTTAAAATGAAGGATTATAAGCCAGCAAAGACACCTATACGCAGAAATCACAATCTCTGTCCTGACTCCGAGGGGGAGGATACTGATCAACATCAATGTAAGGCAATTATTAGATCTCTGATGTATCTCACAGCAAGTAGACTTGATATTATGTTTGCAACCTGCATTTGTGCAAGATATCAGGCTGCTCCAAAGATGTCTCACCTAGTTGCTACCAAGAGAATCCTTTGATACATCAAAGGAGCTCCCAAGCTGGGTCTCTGGTATCCTAGGAATCAAGATTTTAATCTCTATGCCTTCACTGACAGTGACTATTGTGGCTGCAACATCAACAAGAAATCAACATCAGGAGGATGTCAATTTCTTGGTGGAAAGATAATCTCCTAGCAATGCAAGAAGCAATCTTGTGTGTCAACATCAACTGCTGAAGCTGAATACATTGCTGCTGCTAGTTGCTATGCTCAGCTACTGTGGATTCAAAATCAGATGTTTGATTATGGCTTCAATTTCATGGAACTCCTATTCACCATTGATAATAAGACCGCCATTTCCATTACTGAAAATCCGGTCAAGCACTCAAAGACAAGGCACATTGATATCAGGTACCATTTTATTAGAGATATTCATGAGAAAAATCTAATCAAACTAGTCAAAGTTGACTCAAATGAATAATATGCTGATTTGTTCATAAAAGAATTTGATGAACAAAGATTTAAATATCTGATTACAGCTATTGGGATGATAAATATTGACTAACTTATCTCTTATGAAAAATCTTTTAATATGTGTTTTGTCTATGTCATACAATCTAAGCCCTATTACAAAAGGTGTTTCTTCCAAAATTTGCTAAGTATGAGTACTTCTGAAGAGAAACTTTTCCTCAGAAGATATCTTTCTTTATCTTCCGAATGAAACTTTTCCAAACTTGTATTATCTTCGGAAAAGCTTTAAGCCTCAGAAAAACATTCAAAGTGTTATCAAATCTATTTCTGAAGTTATAAAATATTTCATTCAGAAAACCTTCTTATTCTCCAAAGCAAGATTATCTTACCTTCGGAAGTAAGTTTGGCTTCAGAAGATATTACACTCGGAAGACTCATACTCTCGGAAGAAAAGCTTTACTATGTAACTTAAATCTTTGGGCCCCACTCTGTAAAAAGGTAAATATTTTCTTAATGATGTCGGAATACTTAAATGACTTATCCTTACTGCCCATGTCAAATCATAACCCAAACTGTCCTTTAACCTTATCCATCTATTACTTTACCCTGTTTAAATACTTATGACTTGTTTCCTTAAATCTTTTTACCCAATTACAAGCCCTAAGTGTTCATCATCTTCACTCTCAATCTCACTATCTAAATTTACCTTACCTCTCTTGAACTTTTTTAAAAATGGCTCTAAACCCTCAGTAAAATCAAGTCGCACTCCTTGACTCTTCAAAGGATGATGACTTCTCAGAAATCATCCAGTTTTTGATCCAATCCAACTACTACACAACTTTCATTGTTAACCCCACTATTTACTCCTACCATTTGGCTGAATTTTGGGCAAATGGTCAGATTGACACCCTGAACGGAGTTAGGATTATCAGGTCAAGGATTTGTGGCCAAGAGTTGGTCATATCTGAACAGATCATTCGAGAGGACTTGAGCTTCATGATGAGGGATCTCCTATTGAATTCCCTAAAACTAATTTGGAAGACGCATATGCTCAAATGGGATATGGTGGACACGTAAGTAGGTCCACAGTCTACAAGTTTAACTTCTCCTACAACTGGAAGTTCCTACTTTACATTATTCTACATTGTCTACCAAACAAATCTGTGGGATGGGATCAGATTCCCTATGATTGAGGATGCCTAGTTCATGGATTGGTAAAAGGCCACCGGTTCAACTATTCAAGATTTATGCTGACTAATCTTAGAGGAAGCCTTTAAAGGGAGACATTCTACATGTATCCCGGGTTTATTAAGCATATAATCAATTGTGTATTGCATCAGGATAAGCTTGTCTTTGCAGCTACTCTTCCTATCCCTCACTTGAGGCCGGGCATCTTCAAGACTTTGAAGAGGGTGTCCACCAACTTCACCGGAACACATATTGCATTTCTTCCAGGTATGACTGAGCCAATGTCTTCTGGTGACATCCTTGTACACCCTAAAGGTGATGAACCCACACCAGTACTAACCACTTCAGTACCAACTCTTCCTTCCTATTCCATCAAATATACATATCAGAAACGCTCCTAGTGAACCCTTGTTCAATCTTCTCTAATTGAACAAGCGCCCCCTGTTCAATCCAAAAGACTAGAGTGGAAGAATAGGCTCCCACTCAGTCTGAGGTCCAACCATCCTTCACAATTGACATCAATATGGGTATTGAGTCTTCTCAGTCTCAATCCCATAAGCACCAAACCCAAACTGAAAGCCCTCAATAGTGAGTCACTATACTCCCCTAAGTAACCAAAAAGGACAACCAAATCATTGGCTCTATGCCTTAGATATTGATCAAGGTCCCAGGTCATTAGGCATAACCTCCATATCCTTTACTAACCTACTTACGGTACTGATGAAGATATCATGTTCCTCCAAGGCCATGATGTTGATCTATAACACCCATAATCAATGGATCCTAGAGAAATCTCTGACTTCTAGCCCCTATCAGAAAAATTCAAACTGAGGTGAGTCCCACTAATGTGGAGGGGACTCGTGTAGATTCAGCTACCACTACTGAGCGTGTCTCATTGGACTCTCATAATAGTGGTAACATCTCTAAGACTTAACCTGCAGCAACTCTGCCTGTTAATGACTCTAAAGAGACATAACCTTGTAGAGGAAACCAGGGTGCCAAGAAACCACATCTGGTGGTGAAGATGAACATACACGGTATGCTATCTCATCTTTCCATGATTCTTTTAAAGAAGATGAGGGAAGTATGTAACTCATCATAAGAGACCTACTTTCTAAAGTCTCAAACCTTGAATCAAAGGTTAAGACTTTTAAGGATAGGTCTGCTACTCAGTAACTTGAGATTGAATATCTCAAGGCTCAACCAGATAAGGCACAGATTGAGAGATCTGTTAGGCATGTACCAGTTCAAGTCTCTCTGGCTTCTTCGTCTAGCTTATCAAGCTCTCAATATGATGCTACCAAAAAGGGGAGAATGTTCAGAGTGAAATACATATGGAGCAAAGCTTGGCTCTTTCAACACTCTCTTCAAGATACCCTGCTCAACAAGTAATTGTTTTTCCCGAGCCACCTCCTATCATTCATCAAGTGGACCCAAAGATACTCATAGGTCTTAACAGATTCTTAACTAAGTTCCTAATAAGCTCTTCACTTGAACAACCAAGTCCAGATGTTGTTATGGCATACTTTGGAGTTAAAGAACTTCAAAGTTTAAATGCACCACCTACCACCGAGGAAGGAGTTGGTCAATCTAAGGTCCACATTGAACCTAAGATTGATTTCGAATGGGGTATAGGGACTGATGGCCCAACAACTGAATCAGTTTGGACAGGTAGTGCAATCCCATTAACTTCTGAAGCTGAAATCCAAGCTGCAGAAGGGCTATCCTCTTTGTCTGATTATCTAATTATCACAGAGGCAATTCTTGAACTAGCCTCTGAGGTAAATAATGAAGACTTTCTCAAAACCCCTCTTACTCAAACACCTCCATTACCACAAGCTCAAATCACCACTCACCAACCTGAATCCTCTGCACCAGAATCTCCAAAGGATCAAGCTTCCAAAGACATTAAAGGTAAAAGGAAGATGACTGCGGAAGAACTGTTAGAGGAGGAAAGGATGGAGAAACTCAAACAAAAAGGTAGACTCACCACTGGAAAAGGGTGGAGATTATCGACAAACTTGCCAACCTTGGAGTATCAAATGATGATGTGCTTCTCTTACAACTTAAGGAGCTGGTGGAGTTAGAAAAGGCAACCCTGTTATAAAAAGAACAAGATGAAGCAGCAAGGTTGGCCTTAGAAGAGAAAGAGAAACAAAAGAAAGAGGAAGCTGAGCAACAACTGAAAAATGAAAGAACAGGTTTTTTAATTCTAGGGGATACTTTGTTAAAGAACTAACTCCTCATGACAATGACATGATCTTATGGTTTTTCCTCAAAGAACAAGATCAAATGGATAAGGAGAGGAAGATGGCAGTCAGGAAAAAGCTTAGCGAAAAGAATAAGAAGGAAGAAAAAGCACAACTAGTAGCGGCCAAGAAGATGAGATATAAAGCATGGATGAAAGCATATCTCAGAGCCCATGGATTCTCTGGCAGACAAGTTGGCCCCATGTCTGAAAAGTCCCTACAGCGACATGTCAGTGACGTCAAGGTTGACATTCGCTCAGGAAGAAGGAAGGAGGTTTACCCAAGTTCTTAGAGGACAACACCCAAACCTGCACCTCACCTCATCCCTAACCTAAGCCTAGACAACACCCTTTCCCTTCCCAATAAAAACTGAACCAACCACTAAACCCTACACCCCTGAACCTACACCATCAGCCATACGCTCGTCCTCACCTATTGCTTCACAACAACCACCTCCACTAACCGTTCTAAGACCCAAAACACTTCACACAACTCAACCATCTTCTACCCTACAATCAACCATCCACTCATCACCCAAGCCACCATCTGAGTCAAGTAAACCTCTGACCTTGAAAGAATACAAGAAAATCAAGAAAAAGCTCATTAATTGTACTACTCTGAGTGAAATTTTCTATGAAGAGAAGTCCATCAAATTAACATTCATTGATGGCTCTTCCAATTCTCTCATAAGAGAGGAATTTATTGATTTGCCTAGGGAACTCTGGAGCAGGCACTTCAGCTATTGGCAACTAACTCTGATTCACTCAACAAAGAAGAGAAGAAGCTGAGAAGAAGATCGGTGACTCTCTTGGACACCAGGAAGGAGAAAATGCTGCCAGATCAACCCGCCATTCCTAGGAAGAAAATTGTTCAATGGAGGTTCAAAGACTCTCTCATAACTTTTTTTATGGAAAGAGATAATGGAACAGCTAACAGACTTGTTTATCTCATTGATATTTCTTTAACTATTATTGTTATTGTTAGGTCAAGTAAGGCTGCTGCAACCAAAACAACATTTAGAACAATTTTGGTACAACTAAAAAAGACTTCTTAAGGTAAAGCTGCACTAACGTAGATTAATAAAGAAAACTTCCAAAGTAGGAACTCTGTCTTCTGAAGAAAAAAGTGAAGCCATCTTCCAAAGACAAACACTCGGAAGACTTTAAGGCAAAAGACTTCTGAAGCATAAAGCCTTGAAGACCACAGCCTCGAAGACCAACACAAGTCTCAGAAGAAGTAGACTCTTCCGAAGTATAAGTGGCTTCAAAAGAACTTGTTCTTCCGAAGCCAGTTTACCTTCGAAAGAACCTACTATGAACCAGTGGATTTAAGTATGGCCCTTTTGACAAGCCGCTGCAATCTCTGATATACTGCATGGTGCTTTCCCAAGCCCATATAGTTGACTATACATTATTCCACTGTTCATTCTTTATCAGTTAGTACAGTTACCACGTTTAGTTGGTAGCACAAAGGTAAGTCATGGACATGTCATGACTACCTAATCTAGGATAATATTTTGTCTTAGATACCTTATGTCTAGCAATGTAGTATTTTTATAGATGTAAGTTCTAGCTAGTTTTCAAAGTATAACCGGCTGTAGATAGTAGTATATATAGTTTCTCATTATAATTTATTTAGATATGCTTGTAAGAGTCTTGTACACCTTGAGTTGAGAAGTAATATTGTTGTTTACTTAGTATATTATTATCAACGTAGTTTGAGATTCTTCATTCATCAAGAGTGAAATTTAGCGAGTTTGAAAGGTAATATTATGTTGATAAAGACAATATCGATCCTGCAGTTATTTTGTCTTATTATACACACACATAATGTATGTATGTATGTATGTATGTATTGTTTTTTTTGTTATTATACCATGTCCTCCCACTATTGGTTGGCGTTTTCTTGTGGGCCAGTCTGGGTCATGATATGACCTTATCTCTAAAGATAGTAATCTTTTCTTCTTTAAGCTGGCCCCATCTGATCATAGGTTGGTTAGTTTGACAATTTCTCTCTTCACGTGTAGATCCTCTACCAACATATGATGTTGGGTCACTACTGTCTCACCTAGGATTGCCATACAGTCCTTCCACGAGCTAAGATCTTCTCTTCTCATCAGCAAATAGTCGATCTATGTGTGTCCCACCGCTGCTAAACATGATTAGATGCGAGTCCCTTTTATTAAAAAACGAATTTATAACGCGTAGGTCATGCGCTAGTGCAAAGTCAAGAAGCTCCTTACCGCCGTCATTTCTAAGACCATACCCAAAGCCTCCATGCACCAAAGGGAAGTGATCATTATCCTTACCAATATGCCCATTAAAATCTCCTCCTATGCATATTTTTTCTTCTCGAGGTATGTGTTGGACCAAAAGAACCAATGAGCCAAGATCAGGAAAACCTCTAAGTCCCACATGTCATTACAACAACTGCTGAAGACTCCCATCAGCTGTTCTGACAAAGTCTGAAGAATCAAAGTCTGAAGATCAAAGATCTGAAGTACAACAGCTGAAGAATCTAAAGTGCTGAAGACAAGTACTGAAGTCTGAAGTACTGAAACATACAAGTAGTGAAGACTTCAAGTACTGAAGACAAGTGCTGAAGATCAAAGTTGAAGAACTGAAGAACTAAAGATCATCTACTGATGCACAAAGTCTGAAGACAAAGACTGAAGATAACAGCTGATGACATCTACTGAAGTCATCAGCTGATACATCATCTGAAGCCCAAGTCTGAAGAACCAAGTGCTGAAGATTCAGAGTTTGTCACAACAGCTGAAGAAGTCTTCTTCAGTTGTTGTGATGGTTTTCATTTCAGTAGTTTTATATTTAGTTTCAGTAGTTTGTACAACAGCTGAAGAGCTTGTTCTTTACCTGTTATAGTTCAGTAGTTATAAACGACTGAAGAGCTTTTTCTTCAGTCGTTGTAGGCTTTTCAGTAGTTTCCTTTTCAGTACTTGTAATAGGTAGAACACTTTTGTAAGAAGATGTCAGCTGTTGACATCTTCAGTAGTTTTATGTTCTATCAGTTGTAAGTTTAATAATCGGTTGATGTCACTATCAAGTGACATCATCACCCATCCTTTTGCTGCCTATAAAAGGATGGTGAACCATGCTGTATTAGGTGCCGAAACGTGTTGAGTAATAGAAAATCTTCTTTTTCGCAGAACTTTTCTCTCTCTCTATGTTTGTACTTTTACATGCAAAATATATTGTGTTCTTGCTTTAAGTGCTAATCTCATGCTAAATCCGCTGCAAAAACAATCTGATTGATCAAACTAGAGGCTGAGATCCTGTCAAATGGTATCAGAGCGGGTTAATCATTGATCGATTTCACTATTGATCATTTGAAACTGCTCTTTTGATCTCTACGTTTGATCGAATTAGCAATTTGCAAGAATTAGCCATAGAGAGTGAGTTTCGGCTGTTTCTGGCCAAAATCTTGAGGTTCTCTGGTGGTTTAGAGCTACATTTGTTTTGCTTAAACTTGTTTTTGACTAAAACCTGAGATGACGACACTAACTAACGATCCTCACAACACTGGTTCCTCAACCAAGCCTCCGATGCTTGTGAGGAACGAGTATAACATATCGTATGCTTCACCACTTGTCTGTCAACAGTGCTGGTTGTTGGAAGTCAGTGGTGCATGGACCATACAAGCCTATGGTGAGCGTCCCTGAATTTAATGAACAGGTTCCGAAGAAACCTGAACAATATTCGGACGAAGATCTTAAGCTGTTCGAAATTGATGCTAGAGCCCATGGAATTTTAGCCATGGCTATTCCTAACGAGATTTATTCAGGGCTCCTGCATCATGAGACTGCTCATGACCTATGGGTTGCTCTAAAGGAACAATTTGGAGGAACTGATTCGGTCTTAGCAAACAATAGGGAAATCCTCGCCCAACAATATGAGACATTCTCTTATAGAAAGGGTGAGACTCTGACCCAGCAGTTTGAGCGGTTCTCTTGTTTGATTTCTGAGCTGAAGATGGTCAAACAAGAGTACTCCAACAGCCAGATGAACAACAGGTTCCTCAGATCACTGCCTGAGAGATGGGACACTTATACCATTGTCCTACGCTCAGTGCAAATCTGGATACTCTATCTCTCACCCAACTTCATGGGAAACTGCTCACATTTGAGAGAGAGATAGAGCAAAAGAGGAAGCTGTCCACCTCTGGCAAGCTCGCTGATGACTTTGTTCAAGGAAATGCTGCCTTGATAAGTCAGGAGTCAGAATATGCTGCATCAAAAAGTTCTTATGATGAGCATATTGATTTCTCTACCAACTCAGAACAAGCTTTTGTTGGTGTTAGTAGTTCAGGGATAGTGGTGACAACTTGTGTTTTCTGATGGAGGACTTGAAGGGCATTCCAGATGATGATCTGGAAGAGATGGATATTTTGAACCAAATGACAATGATAAATGTCCGATCTCAAAAGTTCTACAAGAGAACTGGTAGGAAATTCCCTGGACTCTCTGGCAAAACCAAAGTTGGTTTTGACAAGAGCAAGTTGAGGTGTCACAAGTGCCAAAGGCTTGACACTTTGCTAAAGAGTGTAGATCATCTGGATCTAACTCCTCTGCACCCTTTGTGACTTTTCCCAGCAATAGCTCACAGCACAGAGGGCAACATTCCTCCAGTTCTGGTCATCCATTACAAGCACAGGCACCACCTGCTTATTTTGTGCCTCAGGGTCATATGCCATATCCTTACCCCTGTTACTATGTGCCTCAGCCTAGTCAAACTCAAGCACCCTCGGCTCAACCACCTTATGCTCTTCCTGAGCCTCAATCTTCCCATCTCATCATCACACATAACCTCAACAACACAGCTTCTTCACCCCAAGTGTTGTTGACTGGAGTAGTCTACCAGATGATCTATCTGGTCAGGAACAACTACTCTAAGATGCTGGTCAACATGGTGGTGATCATCCTTTTGGAAATCTTGCTCTGATGGCCCTTGATTCTACTGAAGGGTCATCATCCAATGCCTCATCACAGGTATCCACTGAGGCTAAAGCCAAGCTTTGTTCTGAATCTTGCATAGCAGCATTTGCTTCTATTAGAGAAGCAAATGTAGCTTTAATAGATAAAAATCTTGAGCTAGAGCACACTATTTCCAAAAGAAAAGCTGATTTTGAGGTTGCTCTAAAAGAGAAAAATGATGAGATTTACTAGCTTAAATGTCAAATCAAAGATGATAAAGCTAGGGAAGATGTACTTCTAGAGAAGTACAGAGACCTCAAGGAAACTCTTGCAACCACCCAAGTTGAGTATGATCGATGGGTGCAATCATGCAAGGGTTTTGAAATGCTTCTTAGCAAGCAATCAGCTTCCAATGTGAAGTTTGGCATTGGTTATAATCACACTGCTCCTCCTACAGATTTCACTTCAAGAGCAGAAGTTGAATCTGATGGGAAGAGCATTAACCAATCCTTTTCATCATGTGACCTACTATCTTCTGATTCAGCATCATCAGAGATAAAGTTAGCATTAACTCATGCCAAAACCAATCAGTTGATGCTATAACAGCTGATGGTTCAAATGCTGACTGTCACATGACCAAAAGGCTGATCAACTCAGGTGTTGTCACTAGAAGTACTGAAGGTACTAGAGAGCAAGTGACAACATCTGAAGTTCAAACCTCAACTACTGTTAGCACTAAAGAGAAGAAAACTAACAGTAGGAAAGGTTTGAAGACAGCTAAAGAGGATGCCAGGAAAGCAGGCAATAGGAAGAAAACTGCTAGTACTGATAGCAAACAGCTGAAGAACAAGTCTTCAGCAGTTTCATCCTCTTCAGCTGATGATCAGCATAAGATGAAGAAGAAGCCATGTGAGATATGTGGCTTGTTCAATCATCTTACTGATGATTGCTGGTACAAAAGGGGTTCCAAACTCAAACAGAAGGAGAAAATCAATGAGGACATCAATAAAATGAAGAATGAGTTTGAAACCAAGTTTGTACTAGCAACATCCAAGCCTGAAATCCCTAAGCCCAAAGCTAAATATAAAAAGAAGGTAGGGGTTACTCAGGCAACTGCTGAGGTTGCTCAGAAAAAGATGGTATAACATAGGAATCCATCATCAGCAAACTCCAATGTGTCTGAAGAGCTGAAAGCTTTATTACAGAATCAGACACAGCTGGTGATGATGGTTCAACAACTAATGGGAAGAGTCAACCATTTAGATGTTCCTATGTTGAAACCATAGAAAAGGAAGTCCAAGCCAAAGGGTTCCTCTTCTGCACCATCTTCTTCACCTCAGGCTGTCACACATAACACACCTGTTAGTGCAGCACCTGCAGCTGAGAACAGACCCAAAACCAAATAGGTTTGGGTCTCTAAGACTAACTAACATGTGGTTATGTTTGCAGGGTTCTTCAACATCCCAAAGAAGCATCTGGTATGTAGACAGTGGAGGATCTATGCACATGACAGGAAGCAGCTCCCTTCTTAATGACTACTCTCAAGGAAAGAAGGGATTTGTCTCCTTTGGCAATGATGCAAAGGGTTACATCATCAGAAAAGGCTTTGTTTCCAATGGGGAAATAAGGTTTAATGATGTTAACCATGTGGAGAATCTCAAGTACAACATCTTGAGTGTCAGTCAAATGTGTGACAAAGGCCATGTTGCCCTTTTCACAAGCCAGAACTGTCGGATTCTGTCATCCAAAGTTCTGAGTTTGATTGACAAGGTGTTGGATGAACACACTCTCCTGAAGGCCAACAGGACAGGAAGAGTGTATGCCTTAGATCTTTCCAAAAGATAGATCTAAAGGCCATCCTTGCCTATTCTCCAAGGCCTCTCCTCAAGAGTCTACACTATGGCATAGAAGGCTGGGTCATGGTAATTTCAAGAACATGAATCAGCTGATAAGCCATAGTTTAGTAAGAGGATTGCCTCTGAAGGAGTTCAAGTGTGAAGATGACTGCACTGCTTGCTTGAAAGGAAAACAACACAAAGTTTCATTCCCTTCAATAGAAGAACCAAAGTCCACTGTCTGCTTGCAGCTCCTGCACATGGATCTCTTTGGTTCTGTCAGAGTGATGAGCATGGCAAAGAAGAAATACTGCCTGGTAATTGTGGATGATTATTCCAGGTTTGTATGGACATTCTTCTTGCACTCCAAGGATGAAGCAGCCAAGACTATCATGAACTTTGTGTTATTTATAGAAAAGCAGTATTCCCTGCAGGTCAAGTGTGTGAGGAGTGACAATGGAACAGAGTTTAGAAACCACACACTTGATGACTTCTACCTGTCCAAGGGAATTAAAAGGCAGTTTAGTATTCCTAGAACTCCTGAGCAGAATGGAGTGGTGGAGAGAAAGAACAGGACTCTCATCGAAGTTGCAAGGTCAATGTTGGCTGACTCAGGGTTGCCACTGACCTTTTGGGCTGAAGCTGTCAATACAGCTTGCTATGTACAGAATAGAGCTTTAGTGAATAAGAGGTTGATGAAGACTCCTTATGAAGTTCTTCATCATTTGGCTCCTCTGATTTCATTCTTTAGAGCCTTTGGGTGTCCATGTTTCATTTAACACTAGCAACCCACTCCAGAAGTTTGCTAGTAAGGTGGATGCAGGGTATTTTGTTGGTTATTCATCAACTTGCAAGGCATACAGAGTCTTCAACTGTAGAACAAAGATAGTTGAAGAAACTCTTCATGTTAAGTTCAATGAATCTCCAAAGGACAAGATTCCACAAAACCCTGTGGAGTTGTTTGATCTGGACATACTGCAATATGTTCCTTATCAACCTCCAGCTGTTGAGCCTGTCAACAGATCTCCACTTGGTGGTACTGATGATGATGCAGTCAGTACTCACCTCTTCAGGTTTAGTGACAACCTGCCTAAGTCCACTGAACCTGATACTCCTGTAGCCTCAGCAGCTCCATCCACTACAAATGCTGATGAGATTTCTGCTTGCTCTACTTCGTTTGAGCTGCCATCTTCTACATGGTTTCAGGAATCTTCATCACCATCTGTTGCTGCTGATGGGTCTACAAACACTCGCATAGATATTATAGTCTATCAAGAGCTCAAGAATCACCCCACATCTCAAATCATTGGTGATATCAATGCTGGAGTTTCAACCAGGAATCAATTGTCCAACTTCTGCTTCTATGCTCTTTTTATCAGTCAGCAAGAGCCCAAGAACTATCATGTTGCTTTAAGAGACAATGGATGGGTGGAAGCTATGCAGCTTGAGCTTCTTCAGTTCAAGAAACAGCAAGTGTGGGAGCTTGTTCCATTACCCAAAGGTAAGTGTGCTATAGGCACCAAGTGGGTATTTAGGAACAAAACAGATGAGAAGGGCCAAATTGTCAAGAACAAGGCCAGGCTGGTTGTTCAAGGGTTTGCACAAGAGGAAGGCATCGATTATGATGAGACCTTTGCCCCTGTGGCCAGACTGGAAGCAATCAGACTATTCTTAGCTTATGCTGCCTTTCACAGTCTTAAGGTTTATCAAATGGATGTCAAAAGTGCCTTCTTATATGGAAAAATAAAAGAAGTTTATGTGTGTCAACCACCAGGCTTTGAACACAATAAACATCCTGATTGGGTGTACAAGCTTGATAAGGCTCTTTACGGGCTGAAGCAAGCTCCTAGAGCTTGGTATGAGACACTATCAACTTTTCTTTTAGAGAATAAGTTCACTAGAGGCACCATTGATAAAACCTTATTCATCAAGACTGTGGGACAACATAAGCTCCTTGTTCAAATTATGTAGATGACATCATCTTTGCATCCTCTGATCCAATGTTGTGTGATGAATTTACAAAGCTCATGAAGCTAAGGTTTGAAATGAGTGCTATGGGAGAATTACAGTTCTTTCTAGGTTTGCAAATCAAACAACAGGATGATGGAATCTTCATCCATCAGTCCAAATATACCAAAGAGCTGTTGAATAAGTTTGATTTACAAACCTGTAAGCCCTGTTCTACTCCCATGAGCAGTATCACACAACTAGATGTAGATCAGAAAGGTAAAGCAGTTGATGAAACCCTTTACAGATGTATGATTGGGTCCTTGATGTACCTTACAGCTTCTAGGCCAGACATCATGTTTGCAACATGTGCTTGTGCTAGATTTCAGGCTGCGTCTAAAGAATCCCATTTGATTGCAGTTAAAAGGATCTTTAGATATCTGCAAGGTACTCAATCACTAGGTCTTTGGTACTCAACTGGGCATTCTTGCAAATTAGTTGCTTTCTCTGATAGTGACTATGCAGGATGCAAAGTCACCAAAAATCCACTTCTGGTGGTTGCCAATTCCTAGGAATTGTTTAGTTTCTTGGCAGAGTAAGAAACAAACATCAATTGCTACATCCACTGCTGAAGCTGAGTACATTGCTACTGCAAGTTGTACATCTCAGATACTCTGGCTTCAGAACCAACTTCTGGATTATGGCATTACTGAGACTAAGACTCCATTACTAATGGATAGTGCCTCAGCTCTTTGTATTGTTAAAAATCCAGTCCAGCACTCTAGGACCAAACATATAGAGATCAGACATCATTTTATCAGGATTGCTATGAAAAAGGTCTGATTGATCCTAAGTTTGTGGCAAGTGCTGATGAGCTTACAGACATTTTTACTAAGCCTTTAGATAGTGCTACATTCCAAAATTTGGTACTAAGGCTTGGTATGCTGCAGCTAGAATAATTTGACCAATGCTGATGCTCTTATTTCACAACTACTGATGAGCAAAGGTCAAATATAAGTACTGATGAGTAATTTAGTCTTCAGCTCTTTCACAACTACTGAAGACTAAAATGCTTCAAAGTACTGATGTACATTATTTGTTGAAAACAACTGATGTAGTGAGGTGGATTACAACTACTGATGTATGATTTTCAAACAAATAAGTACTGAAGAACAAATTTTGATCACAAGTACTGATGTGTAATCTTACACAAGTACTGAAGACAAAATTTGTTCACCAGCTCTGAAGAATATTTCATCAGCACTTGTGAACATCTGATCACAAGAGCTGAAGGCATAAATATTCACAAGAGCTGAAGATTCAATGAAACATCTGAAACTCATCCAAAGAGCTGATGAGTAAGTGTAGAAGCTAGCATGAAACAACTGATTTAACGGAAACAGCTGATGAGTAATTTCTCATCAGCTGATGCCAACAGCTGTTGTTTCATACCCAAACAACTGAAGGACAAAACCATGTCTTCAGTCGTTTCACAACTACTGATGACTAACACCAAGTCCTCAGTTGTTTACAACAACTGAAGCAATACCATGTCTTCAGTAGTTCACAACTACTGATATCAGTAGTTTACAACTACTGAAGACTAACACCAAGTCTTCAGTTGTTACAATGTCTGAAGATGAAAACTAGGTCTTCAGTAGTTTATAACTACTGAAGACTGACAACAAGTCTTCAGCCGTTTACAACATCTGAAGGACAAAACCAAGGTTTCAGTAGTTTCAACTACTGAAGACTAACACCAAGTCCTCAGATGTTATAACCGCTGAAGGTTAAAACCACGTCATCAGTAGTTTAAACAACTGATAACTAACACCAAAACCTTCAGTAGTTTTCTTTTAGCCTTTGCCCTACCCTATAAATACCCAACCTTCAGAGCATTTACTCTTCACTTGACCTAACTTTTCAAAACCTCTGAACTTCCCATACACCATTAATGGCGACCATGCAACTCAAACCTCGACACAACTGTGTCGCTCATCTCACCAAATCGCCATTATGGCCAAAATTTCACCATGCCGTCGATCTTATGAACGACTCACCTTACCAAACGGCATTTCTTTTGAACCCCACCATCTACACCGACTCCCTGATGGAGTTCTGGACAAATATCACCGTCCAAACCGGAGAGCAAGATGGCGAGGTCTCTCTCCGGTCCTCCGTCAACAATCACCCAGTGGTTATCACTCCAGCTACTTTGCGCCAAACCCTAAAACTGAAGGATGCCACCTACCCAACCTCTTACCCCAAAGGCGCCCTTGATCTATCCTTTACAGCCAACGATTATCAGGGCGACCTCTCTGCCACCACCTTGTTGAAGAAACACTTCCCAGACCCTCAACGTCTAATTTTTCACATGGTGAACGTGTGTTGGCCCCCAAAACCTCTTCATGGGACCAGATGTCAACAAGGTGGCAACAGGTATTATATTCTATCTTTGAGAACCAACCACTGAACTTAACTGAAATTATATTTTTGGAACTCAAAGACATGGCTGCTAAACCTGTTTTAAACCGATGGATTTTATATCCTAGGTTCATTATGGCCATGATAGAAGACCAGCTTCAAGCTGAGGGACTTGTTGGCACTGGGGTCCCTGCCATGGCTGTTCTAGCTAAGGTATACTCCAGGCACAACACCGACCACACACTAAAACAGGCTGGCCGGCTGCGAAAACCCACGCAGCAGGAACCCACAGCCTCCACCTCCAAATCCCAAGTCCCCACCAAATCAAAAACCAAAAAGAAGCCCAAAAAGGCTACTCAGGGAAATGAGTCCCCTGAGGATGCCCCTGCAACACAAATGCAGGATGTGGCTGCTGGTTCGATTCTCCCAGCAGCTACCACGACTCCACCCACCACAACCGCACAGGCTTCCTCTCAATAGGAGCCTGATGCAACCACTTCTGGGCAGCCACACTTCTGGGGTCTATCTCACTTGAGAAGACTGCCATTGAAACGCACAGTCCTCCCCATGTGCACTTTGCTTCAAGCCCATCTCCCACTGAAACCGCCCCACAAAGCCCTACCTTAACAATCGCCCAAGTGCTGACCCACCTGAGCACTCCACCCTCTCCCCAGAAACCAATTACAACTGGGGAGACTCCAACCGAAGAGGGGGTGGACACAAGTGCCGGTGGGAGCCCACAGCATAGAGAATCACATGTCCAATCTCCCAGTGTGGCTAGGGAGATAGGACATTCTGGTGAGGCTGCCACTTCCTCTGCATCAACATCTGAGCAGGGTGAAGCTGGTAACATCAATAAGACCTCACCAGAGGCAACTGCCGATGATGGATCCAATCCGGAGGCTGGAAGTCCCCAGTACCAATACCAAGGGGCACATGCTACTTCTGAGCCACACTCAGAGCATGTATATCCTGACATAGTCAGGAGGTCAGGTGATTCAGTTCACACTGATGATGACCTGAGCTTCTTCTTTGATATAGTCGCTCAAAACACTATCTTAGAAGATGAGATAAGCAGACTCAAAGAGCTGCTTGCTCAAATGACTCAAGATAGAAGTCCATCTGCCACCACAAACCCACAGATGGCACCTTCATCCGAAGGTCTCATAAACACTGAGCCACTCCCACAAACTCGGCCACCTACCCCTGCTTCTGGCTCTAACTCTCAGGAACAGAACCCCCCTGAGAAGCTAATGCTATCCTCCAGAAATCCCTGCCTCTCATCACACCCATAATAACAGATATTGTCATACAAACCATTGATGAGAGGCTTCCCACTCACATCCAACCCATGGTGGAGGTTGCCATTGCTAAGGCGCTTGCTGATAGTCAAACCCCAACCAATGCACCCAAAAAGGGGAGACATCAGTGCAAGCTAAGAGGAAGAGGGGAGAGGAGGAGTTAGAAGTAGAAAGAGAGGAGGTAGTTGAGAGGGAGGAGGCTGAGAAGAGTGTTAGGGTGAAGGAGAAAGAGAAGGGGAAAGTGAGGGAGGAGAGAGCTAATATAGAAGTGGCTGGAATCCATAAGGACTGGTCGCTGAGGCCCTCTCAGAAGCCGGTGCTGGGAACAGGACACTGCTAGCAAAACAGACCAAACCATCACTCATCTCTAGATTGCTAGCAGTGCCTGCCAACATTCCCACACCAACCACCCAAACACAACCCACAAAACCAACTCCTTCACCATCAAAACCCGCAGCCAATGATCCACCCTTGAAGAAGAAGAGGGTGTTGAGGCTGCAAGAAGAAGAAGAAGAAGAGGATGATGAGGAGGATAGACTGCCCTTTCAGCAGTCATCCCTCTACCCAAAGCCAAACCTCAAACCATCACTCCCACCTCACAGATGGACACTGTGAGGGTAAAATTAGAAGAAGAGGAGCAGCAAAGATTACACGATGAGGAAATGCTGAAAAGCATTGACAAATCATATGCTGCTTCTACTTCTATTATGAATATGAAGAAGGAGGCTCTGAGATTATTCACTCTTAAGCAAACCTTTCAATATGATAAGGAAATAGTGAGAACTTGGCCTGATCCTAGGGTGGCTCATAGGATAGTTAAGAAAGATATTCCTGTGAGATACAAGAGCCAACTTAAGAGAATCGTAGATGAAGTGATCTCTGTGGCTCTTGTAATAACACCCTGGGAGATAGTAGAGGAGTTCGAGACAGCCTATAGAGCTAAGCAGCCACCCCAAAAAATGTTAGACAATAGGGTGGTGAGGAAGGGCTTAGTCTATAAGAGGATTGAGAACTTCCATAGGGATGAGCTCAACTTGTTGTTAGAAGGAAGACACCCAGATGAATTTGCATATAGGCAACTCACAACAGTTGAGCTCAAGAATGGAAAACAGGTCAAGTTTATCTCAGAGTTGTATGGCCGGGAGGGGTTATTCGAAGGTACGGCTGAAGACTTAACCAAGAAGAGCAGATGATATTTCTTCAAGCCTACACCCAAGAATCCTACTGGCTCATACATGGGAGGTAGATCTCATGGATGGGACAACAGCTCTGTGTCCAATTCCCCAAAACAGAGCTCCCATCCATACTCAGCCAATCAAATCTTAGAGACTACCTCTCAGGCCAGTGCTTATCAAGTCAACTTCTGATCTGATCCAGAAGGAAATAAACCAATCTTTATGCCAACAATAAGTGGGACAACAAATAATTAGAGGTTTTGGCTGCATTGGTTCAGGGGGAGTTTGTTGGACCAAAAGAACCAATGAGCCAAGATCAGGAAAACCTCTAAGTTCCACATGTCATTACAACAACTGCAGGAAGGAGAAGAAGAGAAGAAGCTGAGAAGAAGACCGGTGACTCTCTTGGACACCAGGAAGGAGAAAATGCTGCCAGATCAACCCGCCATTCCTAGGAAGAAAATTGTTCAATGGAGGTTCAAAGACTCTTCTCATAACTTTTTTATGGAAAGAGATAATGGAACAGCTAACAGACTTGTTTATCTCATTGATATTTCTTTAACTATTATTGTTATTATTAGGTCAAGTAAGGCTACTGCAACCAAAACAACATTTAGAACAATTTTGGTACAACTAAAAAAGACTTCTTAAGGTAAAGCTGCACTAACGTAGATTAATAAAGAAAAACTTCCAAAGTAGGAACTCTGTCTTCTGAAGAAAAAAGTGAAGCCATCTTCCAAAGACAAACACTCGGAAGACTTTAAGGCAAAACACTTCCGAAGCATAAAGCCTTGAAGACCAACAGCCTTGAAGACTAACACAAGTCTCAGAAGAAGTAGACTCTTCCGAAGTATAAGTGGCTTCAAAAGAACTTGTTCTTCTGAAACCAGTTTACCTTCGAAAGAACCTACTATGAACCAGTGGATTTAAGTATGGCCCTTTTGACAAGCCGCTGCAATCTCTGATATACTGCATGGTGCTTTCCCAAGCCCATATAGTTGACTATACATTATTCCACTGTTCATTCTTTATCAGTTAGTACAGTTACCACGTTTAGTTGGTAGCACAAAGGTAAGTCATGGACATGTCATGACTACCTAATCTAGGATAATATTTGTCTTAGATACCTTATGTCTAGCAATGTAGTATTTTTATAGATGTAAGTTCTAGCTAGTTTTCAAAGTATAACCGGCTGTAGATAGTAGTATATATAGTTTCTCATTATAATTTATTTAGATATGCTTGTAAGAGTCTTGTACACCTTGAGTTGAGAAGTAATATTGTTGTTTACTTAGTATATTATTATCAACGTAGTTTGAGATTCTTCATTCATCAAAAGTGAAATTTAGCGAGTTTGAAAGGTAATATTATATTGATAAAGACAATATCGATCCTGCAGTTATTTTGTCTTATTATACACACACATATATGTATGTATGTATGTATGTATGTATAGTTTTTTTGTTATTATACCATGTCCTCCCACTATTGGTTGGCGTTTTCTTGTGGGCCAGTCTGGGTCATGATATGACCTTATCTCTAAAGATAGTAATCTTTTCGTCTTTAAGCTGGCCCCATCTGATCATAGGTTGGTTAGTTTGACAATTTCTCTCTTCACGTGTAGATCCTCTACCAACATATGATGTTGGGTCACTACTGTCTCACCTAGGATTACCATACAGTCCTTCCACGAGCTAAGATCTTCTCTTCTCATCAGCAAATAGTCTATCTATGTGTGTCTCCCACCGCTGCTAAACATGATTAGATGCGAGTCTCTTTTATTAAAAAACAAATTTATAACGCGTAGGTCATGCGCTAATGCAAAGTCAAGAAGCTCCTTACCGCCGTCATTTCTAAGACCATACCCAAAGCCTCCATGCACCAAAGGGAAGTGATCATTATCCTTACCAATATGCCCATTAAAATCTCCTCCTATGCATATTTTTTCTTCTCGAGGTATGTGTTGGACCAAAAGAACCAATGAGCCAAGATCAGGAAAACCTCTAAGTCCACATGTCATTACAACAACTGCTGAAGACTCCCATCAGCTGTTCTGACAAAGTCTGAAGAATCAAAGTCTGAAGATCAAAGATCTGAAGTACAACAGCTGAAGAATCTAAAGTGCTGAAGACAAGTACTGAAGTCTGAAGTACTGAAACATACAAGTAGTGAAGACTTCAAGTACTGAAGACAAGTGCTGAAGATCAAAGTTGAAGAACTGAAGAACTAAAGATCATCTACTGATGCACAAAGTCTGAAGACAAAGACTGAAGATAACAGCTGATGACATCTACTGAAGTCATCAGCTGATACATCATCTGAAGCCCAAGTCTGAAGAACCAAGTGCTGAAGATTTAGAGTTTGTCACAACAGCTGAAGAAGTCTTCTTCAGTTGTTGTGATGGTTTTTCATTTCAGTAGTTTTATATTTAGTTTCAGTAGTTTGTACAACAGCTGAAGAGCTTGTTCTTCAGCTGTTATAGTTCAGTAGTTATAAACGACTGAAGAGCTTGTTCTTCAGTCATTGTAGGCTTTTTAGTAGTTTCCTTTTCAGTACTTGTAATAGGTAGAACACTTTTGTAAGAAGATGTCAGCTGTTGACATCTTTAGTAGTTTTATGTTCTATCAGTTGTAAGTTTAATAATCGGTTGATGTCACTGTTAAGTGACATCATCACCCATCCTTTTGCTGCCTATAAAAGGATGGCAAACCATGCTGTATTAGGTGCCGAAACGTGTTGAGTAATAGAAAATCTTTTTTTCGCAGAACTTTCTCTCTCTCTATGTTTGTACTTTTACATGCAAATATCTTGTGTTCTTGCTTTAAGTGCTAATTTCGTGCTAAATCCGCTGCAAAAACAATCTGATTGATCAAACTAGAGGCTGAGATCCTGTCAGTATGTCTCCCATAACTTGATCTAAACTCTCCTAGAAATTCTTTCTTTCCGCTTCCCCTAATCCAACCTGTGGTTCATACGGACTAACTACTGCCACAACTTCATCTCCTATTACTATTCTTAATAGTATAAGTCTATCATCATATCTTCTCACCTCCACTATATTATCTTGAAGTTCTTTAGCAACTCAGAAACCCACCCTATTTTTGTTCCATCTAATATTAAATACCATAGTTTATACCCATTGCACTCTGTTGATCTCCTACCCCGTCATCTAGTCTCCTGAAGACACGCTATTTGTACCATACGTCTCTTTAACACGTCTACACTATAATAACTTACTAGTTAACGTTCCTACATTCCACGATGCCAATCGTAATCTATAACCCTTTTTCCCTGTTGCACTTCTCATCATCGAACATGATCTTGGGGTAACATAATGACTCCTCATATATATTTTACCACACTAAGCCACCCTAACAAAAAAACCAGAGAAAGCCCACAAAGACAACAACTATTCATGGATAACACCTTAAAGTAGAACCAAGTAACCAGGTAAAATGTGGATATAGTGTCAATCAAGAAAAATAAAAAGTTATGAACACATGAGTAGTATAGGTTATCAAATGCAGTCACACATAATAAGTAAACAGCACACAAGTGATGCATAATCAAATCACAAGAAAGCAGAAATAGCACAAGAATAGGGGATGGCTCTCCCTATCTAAAAACCAGTGACAGGATCTCAGCCTCTCGTTTGATCAATCAGATTATGTTTGCAGCGAATTTAGCACATTAATTAGCGATTAATGCAAGAACATAAAAGATATTGCATGTAAAAGCACAAGCATAGAGAGAGAAAGAGTTCTGCGAAATAATAAATGTTCTATTGCTTCGCACGTTTCGGCAATTAAAACAGTATGGTTCCCCATCCTTTTATAGGCGGCAAAAGGATGGGTTGATGTCCTTTTTCTGACATCAACTGAATATTAAAAATACAACTGACAAAACATAAAACTACTGAAGATGTCAACAACTGACATCTTCTTACAAAAGTTTCCTAAGTACTGACAAAAGTAAACAACTGAAATCCTACAACGACTGAAGAACAAGCTCTTCAGTCGTTTATAACTACTGATACTATAACAACTGAAGAACATGCTCTTCAGTTGTTGTACAACTACTAAAACAAAATAAACTACTGAAAAGGAAAAACCATCACAACAACTGAAGAAGATATCTTCAGCTGTTGTGACAAACTCTGAGTCTTCAGTACTTGGTCTTCAGACTTGGCTTCAGATGATATAACAACTGATGACTTCAGTAGATATCATTAGTTGTTGTCTTCAGTCTTTGTCTTCAGACTTTGTGCTTCAGTAGAAGGTCTTCAGTTCTTTAGTTCTTCAGCTTTTGATTCTTCAGTACTTGTCTTCAGTACTTGAAGCCTTCAGTACTTGTAAGATCAGTACTTCAGACTTCAGTACTTGGTCTTTAGTACTTTGGAGTCTTCTTCAGCTGTTATTCTTCAGTTCTTTGATCTTCATACTTTGTTCTTCAGACTTTGTCAGAACAGCTGATGGTTGGAGCTAAGATGCTCTCGAGTCTGACATTCAAGCAAGAGAACACAATAGCTGATGGGAGTCTTCATATGTTCTCGAGTCTGACATTCAAGCAAGAGAACACTGTAACTGATGGGAGTCTTCAGCAGTTGTTGTGATGTCATGTGGGACTTAGAGGTTTTCCTGATCTTGGCTCATTGGTTCTTTTGGTCCAACAAACTCCCCCTGAACCAATGCAGCCAAAACCTCTAATTATTGGTTGTCCCACTTATTGGTGGCATAATGATTGGTCTATTTCCTTCTAGATCAGATTAGAAGTTGACCCAGATAAGCACTGGCCTGAGAGGTAGTCTCAAGTGTTTGTTTGGCTAAGTATGGATGGGAGCTCTGTCTTGGGGAATTGGACACAGAGCTGTTGTCCCATCCATGAGATCTACCTCCCATGTACAAGCCGGTAGGATTCTCGGGTGTAGGCCTGAAGAAAGATCATCTGCTCTTCTTTGGATAGATCTTCAGGCCACCATCAAACAATCCCTCCCGACCGTACAGCTCTGAGATGTACTTGACCTGTCTTCCATTTTTGAGCTCAAGTGTTGTGATTTGCCTATATGCAAACTCATCAGGATGTTTACCCTCCAACAACAGGTTGAGCTCATTCCTTTGGAAATTCTCAAGCCTCTTATAGACCAGACCCTTTCTAACCACCATATTATCGAGCATTGAAAAGGGTGATTGGCCGGCTCTATAGGCTCTCTCGAATTCCTCTACTATTTCCCAGGGTGTTATTACAAAAGCCACAGAGATCACTTCATCTACGATTCTCTTTAGTTGGCTTTTATATCTCACAGGCATGTCCTTTTTGACTATCCTGTGAGACACCCTTGGGTCAGTCCAAGTTCTCACCTTTTCCTTTCATATTGATAGGTTTGTTTCAAGGTGAATAGTCTCAGAGCTTCTTTCTGCATGTTTATTATAGAGGTCGAAGCAGCATAACATTTGTCAATGCTTTTCAGCATTCCTCATCATGTCGCTTTTGCTGCTCCTCCTCTTCTAACTTTACCCTCACAGTGTCCTGCTGTGAGGTGGGAGTGATGGTTTGTGGTTTGGCTTTGGGTAGAGGTATAACTGCTGAAAGTGGCAGGCTATCCTCCTCATCCTCCTCTTCTTCATCTTGCAGCCTCAGCACCCTTCTCTTCTTCTTTAAGGGTGGATCATTGGCTGCGGGTTTTGGTGGTGAAGGGGTTGGTTTAGTGGGTTGTGGTTGGGTTGTTGGTGTGGGAATGTTGGCAGGTACTGCTAGTAACTAGAGATAAGGGCTGGTTTGGTCAGTTTTACTAGCAGTGTCCTGTTCCCAGCACCGGCTTCAGATAGGGCCTCAGCGACCAGTCCCTTAGTGAAATCACCAGCCAAACAGATCTTGGTGGTTATTGCCAAGAGTCTGTCCCTGGTCCATGCCTTGACATCAAGGACTGGTCTGCCCAGGTACTTCGAAGTGAACCTACTCATAGCCTCAAGTTTCTTTCTTTCCTCTTGGCTATAAGTAGTCCATCGGTACTCAATCTCTCTTCTCTCCATATTCCTGATCTCTTGATCAAGCAAGGCAGTGTCCTTGTCAAAGCCTTGCCTGAACAGCTGTTCAATGACAGAGTCCATTGAACGGCTATGCTCAGCATCAGCCTCCTTGACAAGGGCTGCTTGATCAGGATCAGCCACCTTCTTTCCCTCCTCTCCCTTTTTCTTATCAGTGACACTGAAATCCTTTTGGATTTCAGCCACTTCTATTTGCTCAACCTCCCTCTCTTTCCTCTTCCCTTTCTCCCTCACCTTCCTAGTCTCCTCAACCAACTCCCTCTCAACCACCACCTCTTTCTCTGCCTCTACCTCCTCCTCACCCCTCTTCCTCTTGACTTACACTGATGTCTCCCCCTTTTTGGGTGCATTGGTTGGGGTTTGACTATCAGCAAGTGCCTTAGAAATGGCAACCTCCACCATGGGTTGTATGTATGTGGGAAGCCTCTCATCAAGGGTTTGAATGACTAAGTCTTTAAGCATGGGTGTGATGAGAGGTAGGGATTTTTGGAGGATAGGATCCAGCTGCTCAGGGGGGGTTCTGACCCTGAGAGCTAGTGCCAGAAGCAGGGGCTGGTGGCTGAGTTTGTGGGAGTGGCTCAGTGTTTGTGAGACCTTCGGGTGAAGGTGCCATCTGTGGGGTAGTGGTGGCAGATGGACTTCTATCCTGAGTCATTTGAGCAAGCAGCTCTTTGAGTCTGCTTATCTCATCCTCTAGGATAGTGTTTTGAGCTACTACATCATAGAAGAAGCTCAGGTCATCATCAGCATGAGCTGAATCACCTGACCTCCTGACATTGTCAGGATGAACATGTCCTGAGTGTGGCTCAGTAATGACATGTGCCCCTTGTTCATGGTACTGGGGACTTCTGGCCTCCAGATTGGATCCATCATCGGCCATTGCCTCTGGTGAGGTCTTATTGATGTTACCAGCTTCACCCTGCTCAGATGTTGATGCAGAGGAAGTGGCAGCCTCACCAGATTATCCTGTCTCCCTAGCCACACTAGGAGATTGGACTGATTCTCTGTGCTGTGGGCTCCCACCGGCACTTGTATCCACCCCCTCTTCGGTTGGAGTCTCCCCAGTTGTAATAGGTTTCTGGGGAGAGGGTGGAGTGCTCAGATGGTCAGCACTTTGGCGATAACTAATGTAGGGCTTTGTGGGGCGGTCTCATCAAGAGATGGGCTCGAAGCAGTGTGCACATGGGGAGGACTGTGCTCTTCAATGGCAGTCTTCTCAAGTGAGAAAGACCCCAGTAATGTGGTTGCCCCAAATTGGTTACATCAAGCTCCTGTTGAGAGGAAGCCTGTGCGGTTGTGGTGGGTGGAGTCGTGGTACCTGCTGGGAGAATCGAACCAGCAGGCACATCCTGCCTTTGTGTGGCAGGGGCATCCTCAGGGGACTCATCTCCCTGAGTAGCCTTTTTGGGCTTCTTTTTGGTTTGTGGCTTGGTGGGGACTGTGGATTTGGAGGTGGAGGCTGTGGGTTCCTGCTGCGTGGGTTTTCGCAGCCGGCCAGCCTGTTTAAGTGTGTGGTCAGTGTTGTGCCTGGAGTATACCTCGGCTTGAACAACCATGGCAGGGACCCCAGTCCCAACTAGTCCCTCAGCCTGAAGCTGGTTCTCTATTATGGCCATAATGAACCGAGGATACAAGATCCATCGGTTAGAAATTGGTTTTGTGGCCATATCCTTTATTTCAAAAATAGTAAGCCAGTTAAGTTTAATGGTTGTTTTTCAAGGATAGAGAACAATACCTGTTGCCACCTTGTGGACATCTGGTCCCACGAAGAGGTCTTGGGAGCCAGACACACGTTCACCATGTGGAAGATCAATCGTTGAGGGTCAGGGAAGTGTTTCTTCAACAAGGTGGAGGCGGAGAGGTTACCCTGGTAGTCATGGGATGTGAATGAGAGATCCAGGGTACCTTTGGGGTAGGAAGTTGGGTGAGTGGCATCCTCCAGCTCTAGGGTTTGGCGTAGGGTAGCTGGAGTGATAACCACGGGTTTGCCGTTGACGGAGGACCGGAGGGAGACCTCGCCATTCTGCTCTCCGGTTTGGACGTTTACATGTGTCCAAAACTCCGCCAAGGAGTCGGTGTATATAGTAGGGTTCAGGAGAAAAGCCGTTTAGTAGGAGTGAGTCGTTCATAAGATCGACGGCTTGGTGAAACTTGGGCCATAATGGCGATTTTGTAAGATGAGCGACACAGTTGTGTCGAGGTTTCAGTTGCATGGTCGCCATTAATGGTGTATGGGAGGTTCAGAGGTTTTTGTAAGATTAGGGCAAGTGGAGTAAATGCTCTGAATGTGGGGTATTTATAGGGTAGGCCAAAGGTTGAAAGGAAACTACTGAAGGTTTTGGTGTCAGTTATCAGTTGTGTAACGACTGATGACGTGGTTTTGACCTTCAGTGGTTGTAACATCTAAGGACTTGGTATTAGTCTTCAGTAGTTGAAACTACTGAGACCTTGGTTTTGTCTTCAGATGTTGTGAACGTCTGAAGAGTTACTGTCAGTCCAGTAGTTATGAACTACTGATGACCTAGTATTCTTCTTCAGACGTTGGAACAACTGAAGACTTGGTGTTAGCCTTGCAGTAGTTGTAAACTACTGAGATCAGTAGTTGTGAACTACTGAAGACATGGTATTGCTTCAGTTGTTGTAAACATCTGAGGACTTGGTGTTAGCCTTTAGTAGTTGTGAACTACTGATGTCAGTAGTTGTGAACTACTGAAGACATGGTTTTGTCCTTCAGTTGTTTGTGTATGAAACAGCAGCTGTTGTTATCAGCTGATGAGAAGTTACTCATCAGCTGTTTCCGTCAAATCAGTTGTTTCATACTAGCCTCCACACTTACTCATCAGCTCTTTGGCTGACTTTCAGATGTTTCATCGACCCTTCAGCTCTTGTGAATATTTATGCCTTCAGCTCTTGTGATCAGATGTTCACAAGTGCTGATGAAATATTCTTCAGAGCTGGTGAACAAATTTTGTCTTCAGTATTTGTGTAAGATTACACATCAGTACTTATGAGCAAAATTTGTTCTTCAGTACTTATGTATTTGAAAATCATACATCAGTAGTTGTAATCCACCTCACTACATCAGTTGTTTTTCAATAAATAATGTACATCAGTACTTTGAGTCATTTTAGTCTTCAGTAGTTGTGAAAGAGCTGAAGACTAAATTACTCATCAGTACTTGTATTTGACCTTTGCTCTTCAGTAGTTGTGAACTAAGAGTACCAGCATAGGTCAAATCAATCAAGCTGCAGCATACCAAGCCTTAGTACCAAATTTTGGAATGTGGCACTATCTAAAGGCTTAGTAAAAATGTCTGCAAGCTCATCAGCACTAGGTACAAACTTAGGATCAATCAGACCTTTCTCATAGCAATCCCTGATAAAATGATGTCTGATCTCAATATGTTTGGTCCTTGAGTGCTGGACTGGATTCTTAACAATACAGAGAGCTGAAGCACTATCCATTAATAATGGAGTCTTAGTCTCAGTAATGCCGTAATCCAGAAGTTGGTTCTGAAGCCAGAGTATCTGAGAGGTACAACTTGCAGCAGCAATATACTCAGCTTCAGCAATAGATGTAGCAATTGATGTTTGTTTCTTACTCTGCCAAGAAACTAAACAATTGCCTAGGAATTGGCAACCACCAGAAGTGGATTTTCTGGTGACTTTACATCCTGCATAGTCACTATCAGAGAAAGCAACTAATTTGCAAGAATGCCCAGCTGAATACCAAAGACCTAGTGATTGGGTACCTTGCAGATATCTAAAGATCCTTTTGACTGCAATCAAATGGGATTCTTTAGGTGCAGCCTGAAATCTAGCACAAGCACATGTTGAAAACATGATGTCTGGTCTAGTAGCTGTAAGGTACATCAAGGACCCAATCATACATCTGTAAAGGGTTTCATCAACCGCTTTACCTTTCTGATCTACATCTAGTTGTGTGATGCTGCTCATAGGAGTGGAACAGGGCTTACAGGTTTGTAAATCAAACTTTCGCAACAACTCTTTGGTATACTTGGACTGATGGATGAAGATTCCATCATCCTGTTGTTTGATTTGCAAACCCAGAAAGTACTGTAATTCTCCATAGCACTCATTTCAAATCGTAGCTTCATAAGCTTTGTAAATTCATCACAACTTTGGATCAGAGGATGCAAAGATGATGTCATCAACATAATCTGAACAAGGAGCTTATGTTGTCCCACAGTCTTGATGAATAAGGTTTTATCGATGGTGCCTCTAGTGAACTTGTTCTCTAAAAGAAACGGTTGAGAGTGTCTCATACCAGGCTCTAGGGCTAGGGGCTTGCTTCAGCCCATAGAGAGCCTTATCAAGCTTGTACACCCAATCAGGATGTTTATTGTCCTCAAAGCCTGGTGGTTGACACACATAAACCTCTTCTTTTATTTTTCCATATAGGAAGGCACTTTTGACATCCATTTGATAAACCTTGAGACTGTGAAAGGCAGCATAAGCTAAGAACAGTCTGATTGATTCTAGTCTGGCCACAGGTGCAAAGGTCTCATCATAATCGATGCCTTCCTCCTGTGCAAACCCTTGGACAACCAGTCTGGCCTTGTTCTTGACAATTTGGCCCTTCTCATCTGTTTTGTTCCTGAATACCCACTTGGTGCCTATAGCACACTTTCTTTGGGTAATGGAACAAGCTCCCACACTTGCTGTTTCTTGAATTGAAGAAGCTCAAGCTGCATAGCTTCCACCCATCCATTGTCTCTTAAAGCAATATGATAGTTCTTTGGCTCTTGCTGACTGATGAAGAGAGCATTGAAGCAGAAGTTGGACAATTGATTCCTGGTTCAAACTCCAGCATGGATATCACCAATGATTTGTGAAGTGGGGTGATTCTTGAGCTCTTGATAAACTATAATATCTGTGCAAGTGTTTGTAGACCCATCAGCAGCAACAGATGGTGATGGAGATTCCTGAAACCATGTAGAGGATGGCAGCTCAAACGAAGTAGAGCAAGCAGAAATCTCATCAGCATTTGTAGTGGATGGAGCTGCTGAGGCTACGGAGCATCAGGTTCAGTGAACTTAGGCAGATTGTCACTAAACCTGAAGAGGTGAGTACTGACTTCATCATCATCAGTACACCAGATGGAGATCTGCTGACAGGCTCAACAGATGGAGGTTGATAAGGAACATATTGCAGTATGTCCAGATCAAACAACTCCACAGGGTTTTGTGGAATCTTGTCCTTTGGAGATTCATTGAACTTAACATGCAGAGTTTCTTCAACCCCTTGGTTCTACAGTTGAAGACTCTGTATGCTTTGCAAGTTGATGAATAACCAACAAAGTACCCTGCATCCACCTTACTAGCAAACTTATGGAGTGGGTTGCTAGTGTTGAGAATAAACAAGGACACCCAAAGGCTCTAAAGAATGAAATAAGAGGAGCCAAATGATGAAGAACTTCATATGGAGTCTTCATCAACCTCTTATTTACTAATGCTCTATTCTGTACATAGCAAGCTGTATTGACAGCTTCAGCCCAAAAGGTCAGTGGCAACCCTGAGTCAGCCAACATTGACCTTGCTGCTTCAATGAGGGTCCTGTTCTTTCTCTCCACCACTCCATTCTGCTCAGGAGTTCTAGGAATGCTAAACTGCCTTCTAATTCCCTTGGACAGGTAGAAGTCATCAAGTGTGTGGTTTCTGAACTCTGTTCCATTGTCACTCCTCACACACTTGACCTGTAGGGAATGTGCTTTTCTACATGTAACACAAAGTTCATTATTGTCTTTGCTGCTTCATCCTTGGAGTGCAAGAAGAAAGTCCATACAAACCTGGAGTAATCATCCACAATTACCAGGCAGTATTTCTTCTTTGCCATGCTCATTACTCTGACAGGACCAAAGAGATCCATGTGCAGAAGTTGTAAGCAGGCAGTGGACTTTGGTTCTTCTATTGAAGGGAATGAAACTTTGTGTTGTTTCCTTTCAAGTAAGCAGTGCAGTCATCTTCACACTTGAACTCCTTCAGAGGCAATCCTCTTACTAAACCATGGCTTATAAGCTGATTCATGTTCTTGAAATTTACATGGCCCAGCCTTCTATGCCATAGTGTAGACTCTTGAGGAGATGCCTTGGAGAATAGGCAAGGATGGCCTTTTAGATCCATTTTTGGAATGATCTAAAGCATACACTCTTCCTGTCCTGTTGGCCTTCAGGAGAGTGTGTTCATCCAATGCCTTGTCAATCAAACTCAGAACTTTGGATGACAGAATCCGACAGTTTTGGCTTGTGAAAAGGGCAACATGGCCTTTGTCACACATTTGACTGACACTCAAGAGGTTGTACTTGAGATTCTCCACATGGTTAACATCATCAAACCTTATTTCCCCGTTGGAAACAAAGCCTTTTCCGACGATGTAACCCTTTGCATCATTGCCAAAAGAAACAAATCCCTTCTTTCCTTGAGAGTAGTCATTAAGAAGGGAGCTGCTTCCTGTCATGTGCATGGATCCTCCACTGTCTACATACCAGATGCTTCTATGGCATGTTGAAGAACCCTGCAAACACAACCATGTGTTAGTTTGTCTTGGAGACCCAAACCTGCTTGGTTTTGGGTCTGTTCTCAGCTACAGGTGCAGCACTAATAGTTGTGTTGTGTGTGACAGCTTGAGGTGAAGAAGATGGTACAGAAGAGGAACCCTTTGGCTTGGACTTCCTTTTCTGTGGTTTCAACACAGGAGCATCTAAGTGGTTGACTCTTCCCACTAGCTGCTGAACCATCATCACCAATTGTGTCTGATTCTGTGATAAAGCTTTCAGCTCTTCAGACACATTGGAGTTTGCTGATGATGAGTTCCTATGTTGTACCATCTTTTTCTGAGCAACCTCAGCTGTTGCCTGAGTTATCCCTACCTTCTTTTTAGATTTAGCTTTGGGCTTAGGGATTTCAGGCTTGGATGTTGCTAATACAAACTTGGTTTCAAACTCATTCTTCATTTTATTGATGCTCTCAGTAATTTTCTCCTTCTGTTTGAGTTTGGAACCCCTTTTGTACCAGCAATCATTAGTAAGATGATTGAACAAGCCACATATCTCACATGGCTTTTTCTTCATCTTATGCTGATCATCAACTGAAGAGGATTTAACTGCTAAAGACTTGTTCTTTAGCTGTTTGTCATCAGTACTAGCAGTTTTCTTCCTAGTGCCTGCTTTCCTGGTATCCTCTCTAGCTGTCTTCAAACCTTTCCTACTGTTAGTTTTCTTCTCTTTAGTGCTAACAGTATTTGAGGTTTGAACTTCAGATGTTGTCACTTGCTCTCCAGTACCTTCAGTACTTCTAGTGACAACACCTGAGTTGATCACCTTTTGGTCATGTGACAGTCTATCTCTGATGATGCTGATTCAGAGGATAGTAAGTCACATGATGAGAAGGATGGTTATTGCTCTCCCATCAGATTCAACTTCTGCTCTTGAAATGAAGTCTGTGGGAGGAGCAATGTGATTATAACCAATGCCAAACTTCACATTGGAAGCTGATTGCTTGCTAAGAAGCATTTCAAAACCCTTGCATGATTGCACCATCGATCACACTCAACTTGGGTGGTTGCAAGAGTTTCCTTGAGGTCTTTGTACTTTTCTAGAAGTACATCTTCCCTAGCTTTATCATCTTTGATTGGCATTTAAGCTTGTAAATCTCATCATTTTATCTTTTAGAACAACCTCAAAATCAGCTTTTCTTTTGGAAATAGTGTGCTCAAGCTCAAGATTTTATCTATTAAAGCTACATTTGCTTCTCTAATAGAAGCAAATGCTGCTATGCATGACTCTGAACAAAGCTTGGCTTTTGCCTCAGTGGATACCTGAGATGAGGCATTTGATGATGACCCTCCAGCAGAATCAAGGCCATCAGAGCAAGATTCCAAAAGGTTGATCACCACCATGTTGACCAGCACCTTGGAGTAGTGGTTCCTGACTAGATAGCTCTTCTGGTAGACTACTCCAGTCAACAGCAGTTGGGGTGAAAAAGCTTTGTTGTTGAGGTTGTGTGTGATGATGAGATTGGGAAGAATGAGGCTCTGGAAGAGCATGAGGTGGTTGAGCCGGGGGTGCTTGAGTTTGACTAGCTGAGGCATGTAGTAACAGGGGTAAGGATATGGCATAGGACCCTGTGGCACAAAATAAGCAGGTGGTGCCTGTGCCTGAGATGGATAGCTAGAACTGGAGGAGGGTTGCCCTTTGTGCTGTGAGCTATTGCTGGGAAAAGTCACAAAGGGTGCAGATGAGTTAGATCCAGATGATCTACACTCTCTTGCAAAGTGTCCAAGCCTTTGGCACTTGTGACACCTCAACTTGCTCTTGTCAAAACCAACTTTGGTTTTGCCAGAGAGTCCTGGGAATTTCCTACCAGTTTCTCTTGTAGAACTTTTGAGAGCGGATATTTATCATTGCCATTTGGTTCAAAATATCCATCTCTTCCAGATCATCATCTGGAATGCCCTTCAAGTCCTCCATCAGAAAACACAAGTTGTCACCACCACCTCCTGAACTACTAACACCAACAAAAGCTTGTTCTGAGTTGGTAGAGAAATCAATATGCTCATCATAAGAACTTTCTGATGAAGCATATTCTGACTCATGACTTATCAAGGCAGCATTACCTTGGACAAAGTCATCAGCAAGCTTGCCAGAAGAGGACAGCTTCCTCTTTTGCTCTATCTCTCTCTCAAAAGTGAGCAACTTCCCATGAAGTTGTGTGAGAGATAGAGTTTCCAGATCAGCACTGAGCGTAGGACAATGGTATATGTGTCCCACCTCTCAGGCAATGACCTGAGGAACCTGTTGTTCATCTGGCTTTTGGAGTACTCTTGTTTAACCATCTTCAGCTCAAGATCAAAAAGAGAACCGCTCAAACTGCTGGGTCAGAGTCTCACCCTTTCTATATGAGAATGTCTCATATTGTTGGGCGAGGATTTCCTATTGTTTGCTAAGACCGAAGCAGTTCCTCCAAATTGTTCCTTTAGAGCAACCCATAGGTCATGAGCAAACTCATGATGCAAGAGCCCTGAATATATCTCTTAGGAATAGCCATGGCTAGAATTCCATGGGCTCTAGCATCAATTTCGAATAGCTTTAGATCTTCATCCGAATATTGTTCAGGTTTCTTCGCAACCTGTTCATTAGATTCCCGGACGCTCACCATAGGCTTGTATGGCCCATGCACCACTGACTTCCAACAACCAGCACTGTTGACAGCCAAGTGGTTGTAGCATACGTCTTTGCCATATGTTATACTCGTTCCTTACAGCATTGGAGGCTTGGTTGCGGAAACAGTGTTGTGAGGATCATTAGTTGGTGTTGTCATCTCAGTTTTAGTCAAAAACAAGTTTAAACACGACAACGTAATTGTTGGATCATGATAAGGCTGGTGCAACCAAATTCACTTCATAGTCACTTTTTGGTACTACATTAAAGGGCTTCCGAAGCCAAGCAAGAGATCTCCGAGAGTCTAAGGACAAAAGCTGAAGACATCTTCCGAAGGCAAAAGCTGAAGTCAACTACTAAAGACAACAGCTGAAGCAACAGCTGAAGATATCTACTGAAAGCAAAAGCTGAAGTCAACTGCTGAAGACAACAGCTGAAGCCAACAGCTGAAGACTATCTTCCGAAGACAGTCTGAGCTTCCGAAGACAAAGTCTGATGAAAGAGCAGAGATGACAGACAGTCTGAGCTTCCGAAGACAAAGTCTGATGAAAGAGCTGAAGACAAAGTCTGAGCTTCCGAAGACAAAGTCTGATGAAAGAGCTGAAGACAAAGTCTGCTTCGAAGACAAAGAAGACTCCAAGCTTCGGAAGAAGCAGTCTTCCGAAGTATAAGTGCCTTCGGAAGAAGTTATCCTTCCGAAGCACTTTATCCTTCGGAAGACATTGCTATGTCCAGCAGATAAAAGTATGGTCCCTGACAGTCCGCTGCAGACCTCTGATACAGCATGGCATCTTCCTAAAGAGCCATGTTGTTGACCATACTTTATTCTACTTTCACCTTTTTATGATAGTACATGTTACCAACTTTAGTTGGTGACAAAAGGTAAGTCAGGGACATGTCCTGACTACCAACTCTCAGGCACAATGTCTGAAAGACCTCACCTAGAGTCTTGTAGTATAGATGTAAGGTTAGAGGTGTCCAGCTGGTATCAAAGTATATCCGGCTGTAGGTAGTATTATATATATCTTCTCCCTGTAACTCTTTATGCAAGTGATTTGAGTCCAAGTGTCTTGTAATCCTTTGAGTTGAGAAGCAATATATAAAAGTACCTTGAAAATTTATCTGCTGTTAAGTTTCTTACTGCTTGATACTTGTTATATTGTGATCAACTCTTCATAGACTGCTTGCCGAGTGTTGATTCACAGTGAGAGTGAGAGAAAGACCACCCGAAATCCGATCCTGCAATGGTATCAGAGCTCCAGGCTCTTGATTGTGAGATCTTACCATCCTAATCAACCTGTTTTTCACTCCTCACACAATCCACTCACTCAAATGGCTGCTCTCTCCAAGGCTGATATGGAAACTGGTACCTTGACCAAGTCCCTATGATCACCCCTGAAGACTTTGACACATGGTGCATCAGGATGGAAGGCTTCATCAAGTGTCAAGACTCAAGGATGTGGGACTCCATTGTCAATGGTCCTTTCATACCAAGCACTACATCTGCCACTGGTAATCGCATCATTCCAAAAGATGTGATGATTACTCAGAGGAAGATAGGAAGAGAATAGAGCTAGATCAAAGGGCTATGACTTGTCTCAAAACTCTCTCCCCAACTCCGTCTACAGACGCTTCAAGAAGTGCAAGACTGCTAAAGATTTATGGGAAGCTTTGAAGCTAATGTATGAGGGATCCAAGGAAACTCAAGAGAACAAGAAGGATCTCTGAAGAACAGCAGTTTGAGAACTTTACTTTCAAGGCTGGTAAGACCTTGACTCAACAATACTTCAGGTATGTTGAGCTAGTAGATACTCTGGCGGATATTGGAGTAGCTCTTGAGAACAGAGACATAGTTAGGAAGTTCATGTCCTCTCTTCCTAAGCTATGGACTCACTACTGTGTTGTCATCAAGAGAACTTCGGACCTTAAGACTCTTTCTCTCACAGAGTTGTATGGTATCCTAAGTGCATTTCAGATGGAGATGAACATGCAGAACTCCTCTGACCACTCTAATAACCAACAGAGTTCAGCCCTTCATGTGGTTGAAAGGGAAAGCATGGAACCACAACATCAGTTGCTATGCTACCCTGACAACTCACATACTGGACCCTTCATCACTCTACCTGAGACTCCAAAGTCTCAAAAGGTTCAACACAACTCCTTTCAGGATAGTTGTGCCTTTGTCTCTGGAAGTGGACACTGGTGATTTTCAATACTGCTTTGATGATCTTGAGTGCTTCAATCCAGATGATGTGGAGTACATGGACATGTCCAGCAGATGGCTCTTTTAACTTACAGAGCGAAGAAGTTCTTCAAGAGAACTGGAAGGCAATTCCCTCAAAACCCAGTCAACAGCAAGTTTGGGTTTGATAAGAGCAAAGCAAGGTGCTACAACTGCAACCAACTTGGTCACTTGCTAGGGAATGCAAGGCTCCCAAGAACAAAACTGGAACCACAGGCCTCCACACATCCCACTGCTCCCAAGCATAGAAGAAAAGTCAACTGAAACAGCTGCTGTTGCTCAGGAAGTTGACTGGAGCTTCATGGTACAGGATGTGACTCCCGCTCAAGCACTCATGGCCAGAACAGATGATGATCAGGTATATGAACATCTTTGTACTGCTGCCTGTATTGCTAAAGTTAAATTGTATAAGGATTACATTTCGGAAATCAGATCTGAGGTTGAGTCTTTAAATGTGCTAAAATCTGACTTTAAAAGAGCTGAATCTGACTATCAAAGGAAAATTGATGAGTTAGAGAAAACTGTGTCTCTTTTAAAACATGAAAAGACTAACTACAAGACTCAAATCAAAGATCTGATCTCCAAACTTTCTGAAGTTCAAGCCCAGTTAGTCACAGCTGAGGCTCAGGCCAGGAAGCAAGCTATTGCTGAGCAAAGCTTCCAAACTATTCTTGCATCAACCTCTCATTCCAAAATGTTTTATCAAAACAAAGAAGGGTTGGGAACCAGTGAAATAGCTCCACCACACTCTTATGAGTCTATCAGACTACCTAGATGTGGTACTGAAGAGCAAGAGGTTCCAACTGCTGACCCTTCTCCATTGGAACTAGAGGGTGAAGCAAAATAGTGGCATCCACAGGGGAGAAACAGGAGGATACACCATCTCCACCTGTGATGACCAAATCCTGACCACCAAGGCAAGAAGAAGCAGAGCTAAAGCTGCTAGAAGGACTGCTAAGAAGGTTGCAGAGTCCAAGCTTAAGTTTAACCTAAGCAAAAGGGTGTCTTCATTTCTGCCAGATTTCAAGTGGTAGGTACTCCTGATTCAGGAAAGGAGTGTAGTACCAGCACTCCTGTCCTACTGAAGGATCAGAAGTCAAAAGGAAAGTTGCTGATGAAGAGAAGAAACCCAAGAAACAGCAACCTGCAAGTTCCCAGAAGACTAACATTGCATGCATAATGTGTGGTCTGCACAACCACATGGCTAAAGATTGTTACTACAATCCAGCGAGCACACATTATGCAAATAATGTTAGAAAAGAAGTGTCAGAGAAGGCTTCTCAGTTGGACCACTTCAAAAGTCCAAATGATGCAAAAGGGAAAGTTGGTCTCGGAAGCCAAGTTGCTTTCGGAAGAAACTGCTTCTTCTAAAGGGGAAATGGCTTCGGAAGCCAAACCTTCTAAGGTTCGGAAGAACAAGAAGGCTCCCTTGAAACCATCTCAGAAGAAGACTACTTCGGAAGAAAAGGTGGTGAAGGCTTCTTCCGAAAAGAGAGAAGCTTCGGAAGAAGACCATGCTGCAAAAGCTTCAACAAGCTCATCCTCAAAGATCAACCAAAGGATGGATTGGAAGATCAAGGAAGATGCTGCAGCCCAACCTCTTCTTCAACAATGACCTCTATTGAACCCCACTGCATATCTTTTGGTTCAATTATGTCACTATCTTTGGAAGAGCCCGAGACCTGCAAGGCTTGGGCTTCCAAACAAAACTAACCATCTCATCTTATGTGCAGGGACATCCATTGACAAGAACAACAATATCTGGATTGTAGTGGATGCTCCAGGCACATGACGGGGAACAGATCTCCTTCAACAATTCCAGAACTTTGATGGAGGGCTGTCCAATTTGGAGGTGAGGCCGGAGGATATATTTCTGGCAGAGGAAGTATATCCAATGGCAGAATAAACATGACAAAGTTCACTTTGTCAAACAGCTTGAACACAATATGTTAAGTGTTTCTTAATTCTGTGATCAGAAGCATCAGATGCTTTTCACAGAACATGAGTGCATTATCCTCAAACCAGGATGACAATTTCCTCCGGAATTGGTGCTTCTCAGATCTCCCAGGAAGGGGATATGTACAAGCTGGATATGAACAATGCTTCTCCTATGGGTGAAGTATCATGCTTTCTTTCAAAGCTGATAGTGATGAGTCAACACTATGGCATAAACGCATGTGTCATGTGAATTTAAAACAATGAATAAATTGTCTAAAAATAACTTGGTACATGTTTGCTAAAAGGAATTTTTCTGCAAAGATAACTGTGTTGCATGCCTGAAAGGGAAACAACACAGATCATCTCATAAATCCAAATGTGTTAACTCTATCACTACTCCATTACACTTATTGCACATGGATCTTTTGGTCCCACAAGTATAATGAGCATTGGAAGAAATCATACTGCCTTGTGATCGTTGATGATTTTACAAGATTTACATGGGTATTCTTTTTAAGAAGTAAAGATGAAACTGCTGAAACTTTAAAATCTTTTATTCTTAAAAAGAAAATCAAATTCATTTAGATTTTTCAGAAGTTAAGAATAGAAGTGATCAAGGACTGGTTAAGAACTCATTCTTGACTCATTCTGTGACTCAAAAGGGATGCCAGACAATATAGTGCTCCAGACTCCTCAATAAAAGTGTTGCTGAGAGGAGGAACAGGACACTTATTGAGGCTGCTCGGACCATGTTAGCTGATTCAAAGCTGCCTCTTAACATTCTGGGCGAGGCAGTCAGCACTGCATGCTATGTGCAGAACAGGGTTCTTGTAGTTAAACCCCATGGAAAAACCCCTTATGAGTTATGGAACAAGAGGCCACCGTTCATTGGCTTTCTAAGGTCCTTTGGCTGCAGGTGTACCATACTTAACACAAAGGACAACTTGGCAAAGTTTGCTGAGAAGTCGGATGATGCTATCTTTATTGGATACTCTTCTAGCTCCAAAGCTTATAGAGTATACAATATTAAGATCATCACAATTTGAGGAGTCATCCAACATGGTTGTTAATAGACACACTCCTTGTGTTAGGGGGAATGGACCTGAGTATATTTTGATTTAGAATTGTTTCCAAACTATTCTAAACCATCTTGTGAGAATGTTTCAGCTGGGAACAGGTGCTCAAAGTGATGCTGATGCTGATGCAGGTCAACTATATGAGCTTCCCAGACCTATTCCAATTCTCCAAGAGCTGAAGGGCAACAAGCTTCAACTATTCACAGATCTGACAGTGTAACTATCCCCAGAAATAGTGAAGCTTCAACAAGTGAATCACTTGATCAACCTCAAAGTTCCTCAGGTGATCCACTACAACACCAGGTTGAGGGAAGTGGTATTCTGAAGGAACAGGCAACAAATGTATACTACTTCACAACCAACCGTTGATGATGTTTCTCAATCATTCATCAGTCCTCATTGAATACTCTGAAACAGCAGTTGGACAGAGTGATCCAGTTCCTGATCAGAATATGTCTAACCTAGACTTATCTCTGCAATTGGAAGTGATTCCTCGTCTTAGGATTCACAACACTCATCCAACTGAGAACATCATAGGGAATGTCTCTGAGGGTGTGAGAACAAGAGGACAAACTCATCATGGAATGTCTGCTTGTACTCATGCTTCCTGTCTCAGATGGAACCAAAGAAGGTAGAAGATGCCTTAAAGGATAGTAGTGTTGGGTTGAATCGATGCAGGAGGAGCTGCTTCAATTCAAAAGACAAAAGGTCTGGAATCTATGCCCACTACCATCTGGTCAAGTACCATAGGCACTAAATGGTATTCAGGAACAAGAAAGATGATAGAGGCTTGGATTATCAAGAACAAGGCAAGGATAGTAGTTCAAGGATACACCCAGGAGGAAGGAATGATTATACTGATGCCTTTGCACCTGTTGCAAGACTTGAGGCAGTTAGGATCTTCCTTGCTTATGCTGCATCCAAGAACTTCACAGTCTACCAACTTGATGTCAAGTGTGCTTTTCTATATGGGGATATAGATAGGGAAATCTATGTGTGTCAACCTCCAGGATTTGAAGACCCACAGCACCCCAACTATGTGTGCAAGCTGGATAAAGCTCTATAGGGCCTGCACCAAGCCTAGGCTGTGGTATGAGACCTTGTCTCAGTTTCTCTGAAGAATGGATACACATAGAGGTACTATTGACAGACTCTCTTTCATCAGAAAGAGTGGAGAAGACATTTTGCTTGTACAAGTCTATGTTGATGACATCATATTTGGTTCTTCAAACGATCAAATGTGCAAAGACTTTGAAAGATTATGAAGCAGAAGTTGGAGATGAGTTCCATGGGAAAAATGACTTTTTCCTAGGAATCCAGGTGAAAACAGAATGAAGGAAGGGTTCTTCATAAGTCAATCTAAGTATGTCTCAGACATCTTAGAAAGATTTGAAATGAAGAACTGTAAACCAGCCAAGACACCCATACCCGAAACCATAATCTTTGCCTGACTTGAGGGAGGGGAGGATACTGATCAACATCAGTATAGAGCAATTATGGTTCTCTGATGTATCTAACTGCAAGTAGACAGATATCATGTTTGCCACATGCATTTGTGCAAGATATCAGGCTGCTCCAAAGGTGTCTCACCTAGTTGCTGCAAAGAGAATCCTCAGATACCTCAAAGGAGCACCTAAACTAGGTCTCTGGTATCCAAGAAATAGTGATTTCAATCTCTATGGATACTCTGACAGTGACTATGGTGGCTGCAACATTGACAAGAAATCAACATCAGGAGGATGTCAATTCTTGGTGGAAGGATATCTCATGGCAATGCAAGAAACAATCCTGTGTCTCTACATCAACTGCTGAAGCTGAATACATTGCTGCTGCTAGCTGCTGTGCCTCAACTGCTATGGATTCAAAATCAGATGTTAGACTATGGGTTCAACTTCATGACTACTCCTATCCATATTGACAACAACAGTGCTATCTCCATTACTGAGAATCCGGTGAAGCACTCCAAGACAAAACACATTGATATCAGGTATCATTTCATTAGAGATATATCATGAGAAACAGCTGATAAAGTTAATCAAAGTTGACTCAAATGAACAATAATGCTGATTTGTTCACAAAGGCATTTGATGAACAAAGATTTAAGTATCTCATCTCAGCAATTGGGATGATAAACATTGAATAACTACCTCTTTTGAAGAACCTTTTAAATGAGTACTGTCTTGTGTCAATACAATTTAAGCCCTGTTACAAAAGATCTTTAAACTTTCCAAGTGTAAATTCCTTCCGAAGAGGAACTAACTTCGGAAGATATTCTTGAATATCTTCCGAAGCTAAATTCCTCAATGGAAAGTTCTTCTCGGAAAAGTTTTGTGGTCTCGGAAGAAGCGATTGATTCTATATCAGATCTACTTCCGAAATTATACAACTCTCCATTCGGAAAGACAGCTTTACTTCGGAAGCAATGCCTTGCTTTGGAAGATAAAGTGCCCTTCTAAGGACAATTTTTACCTTCGGAAGCAATATCATGTTCGGAAGAGAGGAAATTGCCTCGGAAGAAAATACCTTCGGAAATGTTTTTACCCTCGGAAGTAAAGGTTTTATATGTAACGGATATACTTTGGGCCCCACTCTGTAAAAAGTAAAGATTTTGTTGATAATGTCAGATTATTAAAATTATCCTTGCCGCCAACATCATTTCTCCACCGTAAACCACCATACCACCCACAGTAACCCAAAACAGTTACCCTATTACCACCACATACCACTATCACCCCTTTTAAATATCTTGACTTATCAATTTCATCTTCTTTTACCACTTTACAGCCCAAATTGTTCCCTTCACTGTCAAACATAAATCTCACTCAAAATTTCAAGCTTACCCTTTTCTCCAATGGCGCTAAACCCTCAGCACAACCAAGTCGCATTACTTGACTCGTCAAGGGATGTGACTTCACCCAAATCATCACCTTTCTCACCGAATCCACCTATACTCACTGCACTCACAGTTAAACCAACCGTATACTCCACACCATATGTCGAATTTTGGAGCAGAAACGGAGAACTACAGTGCTGAATGGGGTTTGAGTCCTGAGAACCAGAGTTTGTGGCCAAGAGTGGTCATCAATGAAAAGATCATCAGGGAGCATCTCGAGCGTCACGATGATGGGGCCTACTATGAGTTCCCCAAGGAAGACTTGGAAGGCACCTATATCCTATGGGATATGGAGGCGATGTCAGCAGGTCCACAGTATACAAGTTCAAACTCTCTTACCATTGGAAGTTCCTGATGCACATTGTTCTGCACTGCCTCTCCAATAAATCAGGGGGTTGGATCAAATCCCATATGAACTAGGATGCCTAGTTCATGGGTTGGTGAGAGGCCTCAGATTCAACTACTCACGATTCGTGTTGAACAACCTACTCGCCAATCTCAGAGGGATACATTCTTCATGTATCCCCGATTTCTTCAACACATAATCAACTGTGAGATGGAACCAAGCAAGCTGTCTGCGCAGCTGCTCTTCCTGTTCCACACATGAGGCTACCATCTTCAAGACACTGTAAGAAGATGTCCACCAACTTCACTGGACGGTACACTCCATTACCATCCAGAGATGACTGAGCGCATAGCTCCTGGTGACATCCTGTTCTCCCACAGGTGATGAACCCACACCAGCAACATCCACCACAATACAAAACCTTCTTTACCCATCAAAGCC